>VZTB01010584.1:0-22417 GCA_013397245.1 Thryothorus ludovicianus
GGATTTTTCTCTCACTAGATCTCAGTATAAGTACCTGTGTGCAACAGAATTTAAATTCTGCTATCAGGTTTTACACAGTTTCCAAACCTAGTTCTAAGGTGTCATTGTTAGTCCTGTTTTTAATGATCAGAACAAAAATAAACTATAAGTGGTTTTCTTCAGTATAAGATGACTATATGCTTTTCAGCCCTAGTATTCTTATTGTTTGGCCCATGCAATACTGTAAAACAGAGACTCTGACCTCTACATGGAATTTAAGTGAAAACATATTGTTATTACATGAAGAACACCTCTGAGGAGGAAATGGGCACAAGTACAACTGAGTAACAGCAGACTCAAGCTTTGATTACCTTGGGAAGGTGAGGGCATTCTAAAGGTTGCTCTAAAGATTTTATATTCCCAACTATATTTCACTTTCACACTCTCTGTGACTTTACCTCCATTTTTCTTGTCTTCCCTTCACATGGCCTGGTGCTCTGTATTCTCCTCTGGGTCTGATCTCAGCTGCATGCATATCTCATTTCAGGAGCGCTCCATAAGACAGACAGACAAGCAAGGACATATGTGATTTTTTTCTAGTAAATAAAGTACCACCTGATGTAATGCACTAGTAACATGCCCATTTTTCACAGTTTCAGAGCTAAATTCTTGACTGCAAGACCTATGGGGAAAGGCTACTCTTTCCAATATTATGGACATCATATAAGACACAGCTATCATGACCTAAATGTCATTTTTTTCTTCTAGAGAAGCTATGAGATATTATGCAAAAGTTTATCACAGTTAGGCTTCTCATAGTCCCCATTTTCCTGGAAAGAAAATCACATGGAACACTTCCACAAATGGACATGGATAAAACAATGGTCTCATTAGGGAGAGGACACTGTGTTCTCAGGAGGAGGAAATATGCCTCTTTTCTTAGAGTTTCATCTGGGGTTGGTATGTGCCTTGCCTTTCCATAGGAGGAATTGGTCTCAGCTTTTTTTACATCCTGAAGGAGTGGAATATGACTACACTAGGTAGATTTATAGACCTGCTTGTTTTCATTCAATTTTACTTCCTTGAAATGCAGAATAACCCTTATGGTGCTGATGCAGAATAAAATATTAGGTTATTTTTCCCAGTCTCCTTAAAAGAAGGGGAAGATGATGCATTCCTTCCCTCCCTGCTGCTGTATAACCTGGTAACTTTGCCTTCAGTCACCAGACCCACTCAGCAAAAGGGCTTTGGGCAAAAAGTATGTAGAGATATTGCCACTTTTCTCACTTCTATGGAAATGAAGCATACAGAGAACTGTGAGATGTGGGAGTGGATTGGCCAAAAAAGAAAGATAACTTTTACTTCAACTTTAACACTTTGCAAAAAACATTGTAGTATTATTTAATTAATTAGGCATTCAGAAGCCTCTGGAATGCATAAAGCCAAATTTATTTTTTTTTTAATTTATTTTGCAAATAGGCCTCATCCTTGTACCTGGAAGATTAAGATATAAAAATTCAATACTATTTTATTGCAGGAAGTAGCATAATCTAATTTTTTATGAACATGGAGAAGTTCCTCATTGGTTTTCCAAAGGCAGTTTCAGTCTCTGTATTGTTTTACCTATATGTTAGTCTATGCTAATATTTTTATTTATATAATCATATTGCAGCCAGATTAGAATGACCCAATTACTTTTTATCCCATTGTCATTCTAGGATGTTCTGGCACTGTAATTTGTGGTACTATAAAATAAGCAATATTTAAGAGTCAGATGATAAAAGTCTCAATAATCACCATGAGAATCCTTTTAGGACCATTTCAAACCTACAGACTCATTATTCCTCAAAGGTCATTTCAGATTCAAGTAGTACCCAGTTCACATCACATTTAACAAAATAAAAGAAATATTGAAGTAAATCTGTTACTCGTTAAACCTGGTGCAGAGACTGAGAAAGGAATGAAAAGAAAAAGAGAAGACATTTAAAATAAATGAAGAGAAAAAGGGGAAGTAAAAATGGAAAGAGAAACACTGTTGAAATCCCCATGCCTAGGTATCAAGAAAAAAGATTGTCTACAATTCTCAAAAACAACTTGCAGACCACTTTCTTGGATCACAATATGGCATAGTGAGCCATATTTATGCCATACATAAATAAGCCTTTCAAACTCGCTTGTATAATTTATCTCCTCCAGTCACTGAGAACCTGAAGGTTTCTGAGAGCTTAAAGGGATTTTTCAAAGCAAAATTAGTCAGCAAGCTTATTTATTGTAGTGAGTTAAAAATTAGCTACTCCAAGGCTCAAACTGCAAGATAAGCAGGAAAAAAGGAATGCAAATTTTACCTATCATCCCTAATTTTGTGAATGGATTCAGGGAGACACAAACAGTGAATGCCCAGTGCTCCACTGTCTCGCCTTGGAGGTAATAACATGCTGATAAAAGTCTGGCTTGGTTCTCTCACAGGCTTCCACATGGTTATTAATTTCAGATACAGTGAATTACAACCAAGCTCTGAGAACTACATTGGGTTACATTACAGAACTCCAGCTCTGTAATGCTGCTTCTGAAGCCCTCATTTTGCCTTTACCTACACCCAAAATGTTTTGAGATTGAGCTGTATGAACCCTGGTAAAGGGAGAACATGGATATTCCATGTTTAGTGTATTTTGCCCAGGGGACATACCCTATGGGACAGGATGGGGGAACATCAAATGCAAACAGAACAAATTTATTTTGTAAATCAATCTACTATATGTGATTGAAGGTGATAAAATAGCCCATCCTCTATGCTAGCAATATCCAGTGTTAAATAAGTATCAGTGTTAAATAACACTGCTGTGACAGGACTGCTGGTGGGACCATATTGTGGTTGTACCCAAAGTAGGTTCATCAAAACCACAAGAAACAATGAATCTGAATTCTACTTCATGATGTCTCTGACCACTGAATTAGAAAATACGAAGAAAAGCCTGCTTACTTCATAGTCAGTGGTGCTTGGTTGTTGCTAAACCTGAACAATTTTCTTAGTAAAATTATTTGGAGAATTTGACCCTTATTCATAAATTATTTTAAGATGGTGCTGGCAATTTACTGCTTTTTGCAAATACTAAATGCTATGCATACTGATCGTTGCATCTGCTTGTTTTTTGCTGTTAGAGAAAAAAAAAGGCAATGTACACTTATTTGAATTTCAAAATAAGGGAAAAAAACCTTCACATCTCCATTGAGAACTGTAATTCTGATTTGTACTTTCAATGATCAGAAATAAACAATTTCCACAAAGTAGTATTTTTAAGTGACATTTTAGCATTAGAAAAATCCAGCATAAGGAACTGACAGCTCTAAAAGATGAACCAGGGAATAACATGTAAAGCTCATTCCAGGGGCCAGTTACTGAATTGTCTGCACTTCCCAGACTCAGAGCACAGCAAAGTCTCTCAGGGAATGCATGCTAAGATGGTTTTACAGCATAATTCCCTATCTGAGATGATCTGCATTAAATGATCACCCACTGTTATTATACCTGCACAGATTTTACAGTAGATTGAGAACTTTCAGGAAAAAACATGAATCACACAAAGAAATTTAAAACTAATTTTCCTCTGAGTGTTACAGGCAACAATTCTTATTGACCTCTATTAAAAAAAAATTACTATGTTAACAGCATTAATAAAATGCTAGTCATTAATGATGTCCCATAATTCTGAAGAGAATAACTAGCAATTCACCAATGCTACAGGCTTTTGTGATTTGACTCAGTCTTGCAAGCTTAATGGATGTGATTAAATTATTTTATGCAGAGTAAACATTTGCAGTGTTTCTCTTTCTTGCTCCTGTCCCAACCTAAGCAAATAAAGTGACTGCCAGCATCAGTCTCATGCTTCTCATGTGAAACCTATTGTGAACTTTCAAAGCCCAGTACTGTAAGAGAGAACCTGATGTACTTCTAAATAAATTCACAGATTAATTTGTTTAACAGTTTTGAACAATTAAGGTTATGGCCCCCATCATTTGTCTACAAAGTATTCTGTGGGAAATTAAATGCAGTTAGGGAAGAAAATATTTGTTCCCTATTTCTTTTCTGTTGCTTAAAATGTCTCTCCAGAATGAAGTATTTACCCCATATCCATTCTTCACTACACAAATAGATTTACTTTCTTGGAATTTGAAGAGAATTCACAGGAAATAAAATTAAATCATACAGTAATATTAAAAATTAAAATCATATCACATTACAGAATTACAATCATATAGGTTGTACTTCTGTAATGAAAGGTTGCCTTTCTAGAATGAGGAAATCATCCAGTAAAACTGAATGTGGATTAGTTGTTTTCCTTCACATGAGTCTCATCTAGCATTGCTAAATCCCTGCTGAGAGTTCTGTTTGGATATGCATGCACTGACAGAAAATTTCCTTCAAAGGATTATTTAAAGCATTTACCTATCAATCCTTAAAATCCTTAAATCCTCAAAAGCCTTCTGATTTGTTTACATGAGATATTTGAGATCATACAATCTGTCAGTGAAAAAATCATGACTGGACCCCAGCAGTATTCAAGGGTTTGGCCTCCTGTTGTAGTAGCCCAGGTAACAATCTCCTACCTTGTGCACACACTTGCTCTCATCCCTTGCATCCCATTGCACAGCTTTAAAATAATTAATATTTGACCTGTTTGGAAAAAGCCAGACATCACATTGTTAAAAAAAACCTGTTTCAAAATCACCTCTAGGTTGTAAGAGATGCACTTTTAGAGTTTAGTATCTGCTCAGATCTAATTTTTACAGAGAATATTTTGAAAAATTCTAATAGCTGCTTTCAGGTCAGGTGGTGGTAAAAGAAACCTATTCACTGTAACAAAATATAAGCACTTCTTCAGAGTTCTCAAGCAAAAATGTTTACATTTTGTAACTTGAAATCTGTCACATAATTATTTGCCACACAATGCACTGCAGAATAACTCATTTTTTTTATAAACCAGTTATTGAATTTATATTTGAATTTCAAATGAGCCTATGAGAGCAACACACCCAGATCCTCTGCAGCTTTTCAAACCTTGGCTATGACACAGTACACTCATTACTTAAAAGAAGAGTGAGGTTAAAGATGAAGTCCTGCACTTCTGGAGCCAATAAGGGTTTTGAAAGGACCTGGGCACTGTGAGCTGTGCTTCTGTTGGTGCTGTAAAAATAACACTGGGGAGGTGGCAGTAACCTCCCTGGAGCTGCAGTGGACGGATACATTGAGAATCAAATTTTTTCTTGTTGAAAGTTTCCAGAAGACAATTGTTTTATACTCCCACATCAGAGACCTTATGAGAGAAAAGAGAAGGCTGGGGCCTGGTGCTAATGAGCCCTGCTCTAAACCTCCCTTCTTACAGTGGCTTCCTGTACATGGTCTCTCCTATGAAAAAATTAAGATAGAGCTGTCTTGTCTCCTCAGGCTAGCAACCAGAGGATATGAGAAGATAAGATCTTCCTTTCAGCAGGGTTATTTGTTTGAGGATTTGGGGTTTTTCTTGTTAATTCAGTTCTCACTTGGTGACCTTTGGTGCTTGTGAAATACAGATGGGAGCAAAAGCAGCCAGGATAATTGCCTCTGCTAGCCAGGGGTTTCAACACTTCTGTGTACAAACAGTCCCTAGACTGTTCTCATTCCAGGTAGCCCTCAAAATCATGGGTCAAGAGAGCTGAAGCAGACTGTGGGGTTCTCCTAATTAGAAGGCATTAGGTGACAGTCTTGGTAAAACCAGGGTGCCTCTGTTTTCCTCGGCTAACTGGTAGATTACAAACATAATTTAGGATGCTGCTCTTGACCTAGAAAAGCATTTAGAGACAGTTTTTATGAACACCTATGTCTCTCCTTTTGCAATGCCAGTCAATATTAGCAAAGATGTTTATCTGCTACATGTTAAAAAAGGATTCTTAGTTTCACTCTCTGGAATTCATCCCCAAATGTAATTTTAAAATGGTTACTCCACTGAAATTCTAAGACATACCTAAAGATGTTTCTCTGAGCTTTCATTTAGGTGGGAGTTAATTAAATGCTTTAGTTCATTGGGGGTTTTTTTCCTTTCCTGGGGATTGAGAACATACTATAACTTTTATCCTTGGTTGGGTTCCCAATTTGCACACATATCAGAGAGTACAGATTGGGGCAGGCCGGCCAAAGAATAGGGCTCTGAAAAACAGCCCCCAGAATGGAGTTAGATGCATCTAAGGAATTGAATTAACCAGGGCAGCAAGGCTCCTCCACCTGAAAAGTCTGGGCTTAGACAAACATCCTCCACCTGAGACAATGTGGCTGAGGAGGAACATTCAGGGAAAGCAAGGGCAGTAAAGCTGGGCTTGGTGGAGGCAAATGGTTGTGTCATGAAGCTGCTGATGTTTCCACTGAATCAGGTTTGGTGAGAAAGAAATGTTTCTAGGAGCAGTGAGTGGTGTGCTCAAGACAATGTCAGACTTGTCTCAGAGAGAAGAAAAACTTTGGGTAGGGAATTGCTGGAACGTAAAGGGTGTTTTTTTATGGTTTTTTTTGTTGTTGTTGTTGTTGTTGTTTGGTTTGGTTTGGTTTTGGGGTTTTTTGTTTGTTTGGAGTTTTTTTATTTTGAAGTTTGTTTTTTGGTTTTTTTTGTCACACTTTTAACTAACAAAGTCCTGTGAAGAAGTGTTTAACAGAGCTAATGAGAGATGCCACTTCTGACTAAAATACTCAAGAATGGACTGTACTCAGTCATTTTCTACTGAATTTGGCCTCAAGAACTTATGCCTTGGTACTTAAAAATAGAAACTGAAATAAAGCTAGAAAAATGAGCACTGCAAGACATGAGGCACTGAAGTCAGAGGATTACACTGAGTTCCTGAAGTCAGTAGAATTATTCAAGGGTTGTGTCTAGCTATATTTAAATCTGCACTACTTCAGGAATTAACCTCAAATATGTAATAGACGTCTGAAACGGAGAGTAAATCTGTATAATGGCCTGTAACAACATCAAACAAAACTTTACATATGAATCCTGCTTTTCTGTTTTCCTTTGTTTGATTTTAATGTTTTCTCGATTTAAAGGCCTTCAATTTGTGCTGTTACCTGTAATATAAGATTTTTTTCCTGGCCTCCTAGATCTGAGAACTCCATAAAAGCTGAGCTGCAGCCAAAGATTTCAAGATGTGACCATTCAAATAAAACTGGGCTATAAAGCAATGTAACTCCTGCAAATGAGAAGCAAGCTCTATTACTATCAGGATTCATTCCATCAACATCTACACCTTTACAAACCAGGCTTCTAAAATTGCACTGGCATCCCAGTCTCTCTACACAGTTCCCATTGAGAGAGGGTGGAGAAAAAAAAACTTCACCTGCATTTATTGAGCACAAATAAACTGGCTTCTTTTAGATATTTTCTTTAAGATGAGAGAAATTCTGTTGCAGAATAACCCATTGTTTATCTATTGCCTATAAAGTGAAGGTGGAATGATTAGAATTTGTCTGAAAAATGCCACGCTGAGTGTTAACAGAAAAACAACTTAGCTGGAGTTCTGTTTAAAAATAAATAGATAAAACAACTAAACATCCTTGCCTTGCACTGTGACAAGATGCAAAATTTAGAATGGGGCTCTTTTGGTCCATAAGTGGCAATAGAATAAGTAACAAAATGAGTAAGCAGAGTCAGTTCATCCCCCATTTCTAAAGGTATATTCAGTTAAAATTATCTGTAGCAAATGGTTGTATTTTATTGCAAGATTCAGAGGCTCATATTAAATATTTGTTTTCCACTTCATCTCCATTTAGGCTGATACAAAACAGATGCTAAAGTCTATTTCTGAACAGACTAAGAGTTTTGAGAACCTTCACATCTTCCTGTCACTCCCATAAGTTGCATTCACAGTATTATTTCTGGGATTTTCCTTAAGTGATTTATGTGTTTTTTTCTCTTGATTGTTCTTGCTCTTGGAACAAAAATAAATATGCCCCTTCTGATTTGCTTGTTTAACCTGGTAAGTTACTAAGATTAATTTTTCTTTCACTCATTTTCTAATAAGGAGACATTAGCAATCAGAAGATAGTCTCATTAAGGATCTGATTCACACTGGCTGGGGATGTAGCAGCATTTTTCTAGTAGCATTGGCCTTGTTCAACAGATGTTAATGAAGGATTGATTTTGATGCCATCTTTAATGAAGACATGAACTAAAAGATTAGGTCTTTCAGTTAAGCTTATCTGAGATTCTGAAAATAATTAAAAAGCTTATAGTGACAGACTGGGACAAGACTGCTCTAATGTAAACAAACCACTAAAAATACCAGGCCATCAAATATTGATTGAGTGCTTGCATAGAAAAAAAACAGAAGAGAATATTAATTTTAAAATTAATTTGGATATATTCCAGAATGATTAATTGGTCTCCCCCTACCCTTCATATACACTCAGGAAATATCAATAAAGCCACCAAATATATTCAACAAGACACGATAACCTGTTTAAACTGGAGAAGCATCTACTTTTCCTGAGTGCCTTTAAATAATGTGGAATGAGAACAGATAATTGAAATTGGCACCACTATTTAACTTTAGATTTTTGTGTCTTTTAAGAACCTGATTTCTATTTTCTAATCTTCTATCATCAGAGACTTATTTTTTACATAAATATACCCAAAATAATTTTTTAAATTTACTTTTCCTAGTTCCTGTGTGCTTTTTGTTAAAAGTCATGTCATGCTTTATGTATCAAATCTGAATATATCAGAGATAAGATGCATTTGCCAGTTTAGGTGTATTTTTCCTTCTTTAAAAAATTTGCAAACTTTTTTATCTGCAACTATTTCTTTGTCATGTACTATGACTTATAAAGTCCTTCTATGGATCTGATGGATTTGTGTATTTGAGGTGAGTGCAGCAATCCATTAGTGTGAGCTGTATACACAGAAAATAACAACAAAGCTTAAATGTTTTCCCTTTTTATGAACCAGGTAGGTCAAATTTAAGATGGCAGCAGTGAAACAAATATTTAAATAAAAAATCAACTTTTATTTTTACTTCCCCATTGAAGTGGTTAATGGACCTTACAGACCTACACAATTGATGAGATTGTAGAACAGCACAGTTTTGAAATCAATGTTTTGGAAAAACTTATTTGCAGCTAGAGGCACAAACATGCACTTTGGAAATCCAAAGAAATATCTATTCACTTTTACAACAAAGGGCATAGAATATTTCAAGGTAGATACAAGACATCTTTTTCTTACTGTTTTTTTTTTTCTGTTAGTCATTTTATACTTTGTATTATTTTTCATTCTTTGTTCCCATTTCCATTTAACTTATTCTCATGCTTTAAATAAAAGCACAGAAAAGAGAAAAATGTCTGTACCCAAATATCTGATTTCATTTTGATTGCTTGAAGAATTGAAGTGATATTAGAAATATTTCTAAACAACTGCACTTTCTTTTTTCTCCCCCCAACTGAAATCTAAAGACAGTAGACTAACTGTAATAAGAAGCTATCTGGCTTTAATATTACCTGATCTAGCAGACAGAAAAAACCCATCTTTTTCATTTAATGCTTCAACATATCTGGCTTAAATGCATGACTGTTTAAAGAATTTTATTTTTCTTGTGAAGAATTGTCCACGCTTTCCAATTCTGCCTGCAGGGTGTATATGTGTAAGTGAACTAAAAATAAGAGTTTGTCTAGGAGAATCAAATAAAAGTCTAGGTATTGCTGTACAATACCGTGCTATCTCCTGGTGACCTTTGAATTTAAAAAAAAATTAGAAATGCTTCTCTTCAAAGCTCCTTTTTTTATTGAGAGTCACCATCCAGTAGCCCATGTTCTCTGCTAACACTGGTGTAATAGAGCAGAGATGTTGAAGTACCTGAGACCTTTCTATCTGAACACAGTGGCTGTCCCTGCCTCAATCTATGCTCTAGTCTTAGTTCACACATTTTAATATAAAAAGGCAAGTGGTTTTGTGTAATACTGGAACCACTTCTAGTCACTTTCTTTTCCATCCTGCTTGGAAAATTTGGATATTCTACTTTCACATAATTCAGTGAAAAATTGATTCAAAGAGATTCCAATGATACTGAGCTCCCACCTCCATGTCTGAAGTTCTCATCCTACTTTTTAGTTTTGTGTGCTTTTCCCATCTCCAAGGTTTGCCAGTGTTTCATCTGCTTGAAAAAAATCCCAGCTTTATAGTCAATACTTTTGCTTTGCTGGGACTGGCTAAGCTCCTGATCTGTGCTGGTTTTAAGAACAAGAAATGACAACAACTTTCCTTGCGACTACAATGCCTGTGTTCTTTTTCTGTTTCCTCTGGGTAGTTTCTCTTTGGGATTTCAGGTATCTTCTAACCTATGTCACCATTCCTCCCAATCTCTGCTTGCTTGACTGGGCTTTGACACATTGTAGGAGAAGTTCAATTCTTTGAGAAGTGCCTAACCTCTACATCTTTGTTTGCCTTTGAAACACTGAAATAGCTTGAAAGCTATTCATGTGTCTGATGGGTTTTTGGTTTATGGGCTTAATTGTTCTGTTTCTTTGCCAATTGTGAAACATAAATGCCCCAGCTTAAAAGCACAATCAATATTATTCTCATGACAAGTTTCATCTATGGCTAAGTGACTTTCTCACTTGGCCTAGCACAGCTGTTTGGCATTCCAAAATTATTGTTTGGTCTCATGTACAATTAAACTCTAACTCAGTTGTAACATGGATCTAAATAATAACTCTTCTAAATTTTTCATTAAATTAAATTTTCACTCTTTACTCCTTTAGACCAAATGAACTCCTCATTTCACAACATTTTTATAGCACTCTTATTCTGTCAGTGTTTTTTATATTGTATTGTTTGGTTTGGTCTGGTGAGGATAACATTTGGGAAGAATCAGATACCCTTCAGGACTAGAAGTGACAGAAATGGAATAACTGTGTAGTGTCAACAAATAATGGTAACAACCTCAACCACTAGCATTAATCAGGGCCAGAATGATTAAGAGCTACTGATGCACTGAAAAATGTAAATGTGATGACGGTATGTAGATATGAGGTACTGCCAGTAGAGACAGATGATTATCAAAGGCCTAATTAAGCAGATTCTAAAGAATTTCCTGGATGAAAATGGTAAAAGAGTTTGCTGATTAGCTAAACCAGAGGGAATGTGACTTTATGTGAAGTGGAAAGATACTGTCATAGGTTGAAAGAGAACCTTTTAAAAAGCCCCAGGTGCAGCAAAGGTTAATGTTGTTTTCCCCTGGAAATAAAAAAGAGGTTTCTAGCTCTGCAAGGAGAGAGGCTGCAGAACAGCTATCCAGGAGGAACAGATACAACACCTGTGTGAGTATCAAGGCAGCATGCAAAGAGATTTGTTTGGGGCTTCTAACTCTAGAAAATTTCATAAAAATATCAGGGAATGTCATAGGTCAAACACTCAAAAGTTGTGACATTTCAAAAGTAAACCTTTCCTGCCTTTGCAAAATCTATATTGCTGTTTCCCATGTGCATGATTTCCACAGCACTCCTGCTCAAAGGACAGGCACACAAAGAATGTCAATGGTATATAAAACAGGAATGTGGAAAGCAAAGATATGTGAAGAAGGCAGTACCCAGATATGGCTGTACAGAATGGGATTCGACTCTTTATCAGAGAAACTTGACATGTTGCTGTTTTTAGGATGGTTCACAGCATTCTCTATAGATTCTGTCTCAAGAGCATAAGAGCAAAAAGTCTCTGTTTTCACCTGATGTAAAACAAGTTTCAGTGTCAACACTTTTCACTAAGACAAATGAGCAAATGGGGTTACCTGAAGAGGCAAGTGATGGTCGTTGTTTTAAATTAAAGGAACAATTATCCACAAATAAAGCCTTACTAAGTTAAGGATATTCAAATAATAACAATTTTTCAATGTTTATTCCATGTAGATTATTTTCCTGATCTGGAAAAGAGTAATAGGAGGAACTAAGGTTTGGGTTATTTTTGGTCTGTTTTCTTACTTTCTGATCTTCATATAAGAACCACTATTATGCTTTGATTGTTTATTTACAGGACAGCTCATAAAACAACTTCAGTTTAATTTAAATTAATCTCATTTTAGGTTTTCAGCCTCCCTTTTTTTTTTTTTTCTCACAAAGGTATATTCAAGAGGACACTGTTATTCTAAGCTGCCAACTCATGCTGGGTTGAGAAGTGTTTGCAGGAGCAAGTCTCAGTAACTCGTGTATCATAATGATCAGGAGGGGGAAAGATTGATGGGGTTCAGTCCCAGGAATGTCATCATAGGTTGGGAGAATTTGAAAACATTTCATGATAAATTATTAATAAAGAAACAAACAACTAATGTTTGCTCTTCAGGTTGCTCCCACAACATTTTGTGCTTTTATTCTGCAGCACCACAAGAAGGGACATAAGTTAATTAACAACTGTTTTACTGAAGTTCCACTGACATCACCAATGATGCACATTCAAAGCAAAGAGTGAAGAGGGCTGGATTGCTTTTGGTGGAGTTCTTTTCTGAAGTGTTGGCAGAATATTTTAAAATCCTCAAAATGTACTTTGTTCTGTCAACAAACTCACTACTTTTAACCCAGTTTAACCTTCAGACAGAAACCATACTTGGCCAATTTGAACTGAAAAAGAGATATAATGAAAGCTTTGAATATGCAGTGTAAGTAGTCTCATGGAAATTGATGTGCATCCTAAACAATAAATGTAAACAAACAGCTGTTACAAACCCCTAAAATGGCCCATCTGAGATTGTGAGATTCATTTGTAGAAAACCTTGGCCTTTTGAATTGGAATCTAAGAACTACACAAGGATTTTGTGCACCTCTGAGGAAATAACAACATATGCTCAAAGTAAAAACATGTCATTTGCCTAAGAAAAGAGAAACAGTCTTTTGACTTTTCATTTATAACTATGGCATTATTCCTGAAATTATGTTTCACATTCTCCATCTGCCTTTTTTCTGCTACTTATTATACTGACCTGCAATTTACTTGAAATTGGATTTAGAACCATAAGAAAAATACAGTTGGGAATACTGCCCACTCTAAATCTTGAAAAACACAATTTATGTAATTTGTATACAAATACTAATGAGGATTCAGAAAGATCTACTAATAAACTGTGAACAATTATGAAGCGCTATTAATCATTCCTACTAAGGTTTGATGCAAAATAAATTATTAAGATTTATATAGAACCTAGACCCTCCTTTTCAGGCTATCATTGCTTTATCTCCAGCACTGGTGGTACAGAGGGCTTGGGGAGGCCAGTGCATGTGTACAGGAGCTGTGGCAGACAGTGCTGGTCCCTGAGCACTCAGAGAGGCTGGGACGGCTGGTACATCCCAAACCAAATGAGAACTGACATGATGGTGCCAAAATCACACCAGGTTGTGAAGTATTATCAAAGTTATTCTTCCACGTTGTCCTCTACTGGCTTCAATATACCTTTCAAAAGGGCTAACAGAGTATCATGACATAAAAGTAGAAAGAGAAAACACTATAATGATAAATGTAAACAAACAAACAAAAATCCCAAACAAAACAAAAAATAAAACTGAACAGAAAAAGGAAAATGTAGAAAGCTTTACAGACCTTCTGAACTCATGAAATTCAATACCCTTATAATTTCTCAGCTGGGTTTTTTCATTTGCTGGCATTAAAAAAAAAACAACTTGAAGCATCGTGAAGACAAGCATGAACATTTGAGTTCGTTAGCTTAGACTTCCTTAATAATTTATCAGAGAGAAATGGGAATTTTCTAGATGTGAATTCACTTGCCTATTTTTGATCTTTACTTTCCAAGGACATGAGTAGCATCTAGGAGTGTCAATTTCTCTCCAGCTCAAAGGGAGCCCAGCATGACCAGCTCACATTTGAAGACCTCTAATGAAAACATCTCCAGTCATTTAAATTAATCCTATTTTTTCCTCTTTCAATAACCATATTCTGCTAATGATCCAGTAAAAGATATTTTGATTCAAAAACCTCAAATGCATTTAAGCACCAGAATTCAGCCCAAGCAACTCAGAGAAAATCTTTAACATTATTAGTTCTGGAAATGTTTCTTACTGTTCACTGCTAAAGTGAGATGTAGCTTCACTTTTAAGCTTTGGTGGAATTAATACTCTTTTCAGCTTTAAATCAGAAGGATGATCAAACAAAAGAAATCAATTTCATATTAACTTGGCATGAAAAATATGATAAGTAATCATGCAAGTGTTTCCAGTAACTTTGGAGAAACTTTCCCCTAAATTTTCAGAGTGCATTAAAACTTTGTAAGCAAAAATTTAAAAATGCAAGTATGAAGAAGGCAAACAAGGAAAAAAGTCAGAAAAGATTGGAAATGTGTTCTAACTGGCTAAACATCCTTAAACATACTGGAAAAAGCTGCACATCCCTTGATTTAGATGCATTTTTTGTGGAGTACTTGGTACCTTTCAAAGCACTTTGTTGAGTCAAAGATAGGAAGCATCATCAATTCAGTGATGATCAGATGTCACTAGAAAAAGCGAGGAGTAGATGACCTTGACAAATGCTAATTGATGTGAGTTAAAATTTAAAACAGTGTGAAGAGAAAGGGGGGGCAGAGGGGTGCAGAAATCCTCGTCTCCCTACATCCAACACTGAGACAGGCTGGTTGTCTAGGCTCTCTACATTGTCAGTGGAAAGAGAATAAAAAACACATCCAGGAGGTGATTTATCCCAGACATCTTCGAATGTGCCTCTGGAGATGTCTCTTCCTCTCCCTGCATTGACTGCAGAGAATGTTTGTGTGATTTATACCCGATACCCAGCATTCAGACAACTGGAGTCAAGCAAGATGAATTCTGCCCTGGGGAAAGAAAAAGAAGTCCATGGTAACTTAGGAGTTCATCAGTTTTAATTGATTAAGGAGAAAGAACTGAGCATATCAGTAATTCACAGAATGACTCTAAGCCACCAGTGTGCCTCAGGCATGAAGGGTAAAAGACATCCTGTGGTAAGCCAGACAAGAAATTTTCCACAGACAGACAAGGAATGTTACCACTATATAAAAATAGGCCAGATCTTATCTGGAATTTGATGTACAAGCA
The DNA here is from genome assembly GCA_013397245.1 of Thryothorus ludovicianus. Taxonomy (NCBI): domain Eukaryota; kingdom Metazoa; phylum Chordata; class Aves; order Passeriformes; family Certhiidae; genus Thryothorus; species Thryothorus ludovicianus. Next base: position 15,056 of record VZTB01010584.1, read on the forward strand.
CCAGAAGCAGAATTATTTAAATAAAAACATGTATTAGAACTAGCTTTTTATTTGAGGCTTTGGTGAGAAATTGAAAGCAGTGATGTCCTGGAACAGCTGTCTACAAAAACCCCAAGTGGATTTAAGATGGGTCTTGAGCCTACCTGTCTGCATTGAGAAAACACAAATAGACTCAGCTAGAAGAAGGTACCTTTCAATGCAAAGGTCCTATTGACATAAGAGATATAAACAGTGCAAATTTTTCTGCAAGGAAAAAGACTCCCAGTCTATTAATGTGTAACTTGTGAAGCACAAATAAGGACATTTGGGAAGACTAATGCAATTTTAAATTAGATTCCTTTTCAAGCTTTGCAAAAAAACCTGCATTTTTCTGAAGTTTGGAAGAAACAGGAAAGTAAAAACAAAGCTTAAAAAGCAGCAAATAAAAAAAGCTAGACTACAGTATCTTCCAGTGTCATTTAAATAAATCGCCAGCAGGTAACTCAGTTACACAAAACCAAGTTTCTTTTTAAAATTTTTACTGACAATACTGCAATTATTATAGGAGACCTCAAATCTATATTGACTGTACTGATATATTGTTTTACAAGCAAGACAAGCCTTCGTGTAGCATCAGGGTTTTTTTAATAATCTAGTGCTTAATTTACTCATTTATGTGGTTTTTCATACAGCAAGAGGAGAAAAAGCATTGAATTTTTTTTTTAAAGTCATTAAGACTAGCAAGAGAAATTCAGTCAGAAAAGAGAACAGCAGCTTTGAAACTGACTTTATAAAATGTGAAAAATAATTTAAATAGCCATCTTACCTTCATGCCATAACCAGAGCCATATGGGCTGAACAGGCTGCCTCCACAGAGACACAGGAGATGTCCAAGGCTCTTCACATCATTCTTCAAGTTTTGGTGCAGGTCTCAGAACCTGTCCACTGGATGCAACTTTGTCTTTTTATGAAGGACATGCTGGCAGGAAGCTCCATATAAGCATCTTCAAGGCAAAGGTTGTCTGCTTTTTTTTTTTCCTGGACACTATATTTTACCTGAAGCCCTATCACTGTAAAAATGAAGCAGCTGAAAGGCACATCCTCACTTGTTCTGGTGAATACTCACCCTTCCTGACTCCTCAAGGAATGTACTGCTGCCTTGCTTTTGTAGTTCTTCCATATATTTAAAGAAGATTGTTTTTAACATTCAGTTTCATTGATTTAAAGAGAAGATGTTGCAGTAAACATTTTACTTTTTAGAAGGTAGGAACTGCTTTCAAAAGTCAAACCTCTAATGAGAAGGAAAAAGCATCCTTATTGAGCAGCATATTTAATGCATTGCTTTTTAAGACATGGTTTTCAAGTGTAAAATAGAAGTATATGAAATGTATGAAAGAAAACTGAAATCACAGTTATAAAAAGCCAAAAGTATGAGAAATAGCTTGTATTGAAGGATCTAATCTGAGCAGCGTCCTGCAAAGGTAGTAATGTTTCAGAGGCATTACACTTGTTGAAACTTGACCAAGTTATAAGGTAAGTGTGGCTGCTTTAGGCAGGAGAAACTCAGTTGTACAATTAGCTGTACTGCATTTGTGCCAATTATTTGCTTGTAGAAGTGACCTGTTGCAGAAGCCCTAAAAAAGGTATTCATTGGGGCTGGAAAACATTAAAACTTTCCACTAAAACATGCTGTCTTTGGACTGGAACTAAGAGAGGGAGCACAAGCAGTTTTCTCTCTTACTGCAGAAAGCAGTTCAAGATAAACCAGAGAAGTAAACTTGGGTTTATGCACTTGGAGAAGTTTGATCCTGGGGCTCTGTTTTCTCAAGGTTGACAGTTCTTTGAGCCATTCACAAAAATTTCACATCAGAAATTATTGTGAGGATGACAGGATGCTCCATTTCAGCAAAATGACAGATCAGGAAATTCTCCAGGCATCCATGGCGTCTGCACTGCCAACCCAGGGACAAACTAGATCCTCAGCTGCATCTGTGGCCATTTCATTGGCAATAAAAGCTTAAAGTAAAACCAGATCCTTTGGCATCTCTTTCAGAAAAAATAAACAGTCCTGGCCATTATGAAAAAGGGAGTCTCATAAAGTGCTAAGATCACCCTTCTGTGGATACTAGAATACTTATTTATATTAAGCAACTCAGCACTCTACTGAAACCAAACCCTGGAGCAGGTTAAAGCCTTCAGGTTGTTACCAATAATACACCATTTTCAAAACTGTCTATATGCAAACTTAGAATTTAGCACATGAAAAAGAAGACTTACACGGATAAAGCTGTTGATGACATTTGCTGTCACCTCATGCTGTCATTTGAAAGGCATGGGAGAATCTTGCAATGCACTGCCAAAATGGATATAAAAAATATATCTTCTCTCTGAAGAGCAACTCAAAAAAAAAACTGTAAAAACAATTATCACAGTGTAACATTTCAGTGTTGCCCATTATGAAATTATTACATAAAAATGTGAGCCTAGTGCTTGTTATTACTAGTTCTCTGCACAATTGCATTAGAGGCAACTGTTTTCATTTGATCCTCTGTTTATAGTATGAAAAAACAGTAATATGTTTCATTATTATAAGCATAATTCTATCTTTGTTGATACAGACAATTATCCCATTACAGTCCCATTATCCTTTATTGTAATCCAGAGGAAGAATAGAGATTGGTCTTCAAGAAAGAAACATAACTTACCAGTAATTAGTCTTTTTTAGAATGCACAGACTATAAATAAAGCTGTTCTAAGGATACACCTACACCTTATCCCTTCAGACTGCAGAGATTTTTCCTTTGCAGTAACCATGGATGATGACCCTGTTGTCATCACCTTTGACATAATAGTATAAAACTCTCCATATCATGCCATAAATTGTTTAAATGATCAGCCACACAGACATGATCTAAAACATTGAAGCAAGCTCTGCTAGTAGAGCTCGTAGAGCTAAAAGAGCTTCTTTCCTTTTCAACTTTCAAATTAATATCCACATTTCCTCACACTGCAGGACTTCATAAAACTGACTGACACAAATTATCTATGGTTCTGACTTTACTGAGTGCTGTGGCAGCTCTTGAGGCAGCTCACTAGAGATGGCACAGTGCCTGGGGAAAGAGTGGTGGATGTACTGTGGGTCAGTATCTCAACAGTCTCACAGAAGCTGTACACTCAGCTGGAAGCATCAATTCCTAGGCTTTATAGCAAATACTGAGACACCTGCCATCCATCTAGATAACTGCTAGATCTTTCAGATATACACAGTCTGTATATTCTGAGATAGCCTGGACTACAAATATAAAGGGTGCTCTTTTGCTATTAAAGGTACAAAATAAAGCCCAAGGGAAAGTGACAGAAAGCATAAACAAATAAGTGATGTTAAAAACACTACCTTAAGCAAAAATGATGGCTGCATCTTAAGAGCTGGCCTATCTTTGGAGAGTAAGGTCAAAGAAGGAAACACAGGGGTATGAATTTCTCTGATTTTCTAAAAGAGACGATAACAACAAAGAATGCCACCTCCTTTTGGAGAAGGAGAATCCATGAGAACATGAAACACCGAATTAAAATTCCTTTAAGTGACTTGCCTGGCAGAGAGAAGGATCTTGATAAGCACAGCTCAAGGCTGTGACAGACAGTAAAAACACTTAATTAAGGGTAAGACACATGCAACAAAAGACCAGATTGCTTCAGCTTGAGCAGGTAACTTGGAACAGACTGGACTGATGGGAAGGCCAACAAAAACATAAACCCAAATATCTATTCTAGTTAATAATTTACATATCAATCCATTACTTATAAGGCACAAGAGAAATAGGAGTTCTGAAAGAGTGAGTCTTCCTCCATCTGCAGCATGGAGAAAAGCATTTCTAGACTCAAATGGCCCACATTCCACAGTAACAGGTGGATGAGTAGCAGCAGAAGTTCTTTTGAGAAAAGGAGAAAGGCACCCAGTCCTTTGGCCAGTCCCTGTTTAATCCTGTTGCCCAAATGGACAGTCAAACCACAGGGAACACATCTAATACCACTTCCCAGAAAGCTGGAAAAATGCAAGCGTCATCCCCCAGTGGAAACCTGATGCTTCCACCACAAGAGAAAGTTCTCGCTCTTCAAGGAATAGCAATGCTGATGTTGGCAATTTGTCTATGCTGTAATCCCTATTCCTTAGATTGAAAAACACTGCTTAATTTTAGCATCATGGAAGGATAAGTCTTGGACAACCATTCCTGGCTGTTTCGAAATGAAAGCCTTTCCTTGTAAGAAGGCAACAAGCATTTCAGCTTGGCCAATATTGATATTTGCAGGTTTGGCCTCCCAGATGAGAAGAGGATTTTCAGGCTACTAGATAAACACCCAGATGTCCTCTCATTCCACTTTTGAAAGGATCACATCAGTGCCTTATTTTGAGGCAGTAGAGGCATCTCTTAAACAGGTGGCAAGATATAATTCAAATCTCTTTGATCAAAAAGGTAATCCTAAAAGAAGGCATGGCTGCAGAACAAATGACAACAACTTAGTTGGCCATTGAGAAAAACTGAAAGAGTTCTAGGTAACATCTGTCAAATGTTTTGAGAATAAGAGAAGACTGTTGAAAGTGCAGGTACCACAAGGAGTAAACAACCCAGAAACCTGAGCAATAAGGTCCCCATAAACCCAGTGCAACAGAAAAACCACTTAAAAAAAGGAATTTAGAGTATTTTCTCCGTGAAGCAGGAGTCATAATACATTCCTTTCACTCTGCCTTAGCTTTGCAGGCTCAGAATAAATAATTGCCTTTTTTCAGAATGACAAAACGAGCTTTAAAATGCAATTAAGTATTTTATATTGCCTAAAAATGTGCCACAGTCTCTCTTCATAAAAGAAATGCACCTCAAAATCAATACTGAAACATTTACATTTGCTATAGTACAACAGGGTGTTAGGCTAGTTTGTCTTCCCTCTCATCACTATGAAATCAAAGATTTGCTCCCAGATCTCACAGACCAAAATTCACTCTCCCCAGAATCCATTGCTTTACAGGTTCTAAAGGAAGAGTTTTGATTTAATCTCATGAATTCCACCCATCAGCATCTTCCAGATTCCATCAGTACTGACAGAAAATTTCGATTTTTCTTTGTGTACACCTATAATACATTTCTATTTACTATTTTATTTATTTTATTTTAATTTATTTAATTTATTTTATACTTTAATGATTTGTGCCTCAACCTCTCTATGGCTTTGGCCAAATCTAGGTCTGCAAACATATTAGGGCTGTTCCATGTATAGTGCAGTGGAAGATTGTGATCATCTTCTTTTTGTACAGAACAGCTACACAACTACTGAATTTTGAGTGGCAAATTAGAAATACTGGTTAATGTTAGTGCCACATATTCATCACTATGCCATTTGTGACATGAACCAAGTTTTCAATTTCTAACAGTTTAGTGCTTAGTGCAATGAGGCTCTGGCTTTTAACATCTGCTGCTGCAATGCTACAGTTATACCCTAGTGAGCCAAATTAATCCCTGATAAAATACTACTAAATTTAACTGGATTTCAGCACTGAAATCAGGTCTCTCTTTCATATAAATTGTGTGACATAGTTACTCAGGAATGCATTTCTCAGCTTTGAATAATGTGCTAAGTGTGATTATTTCACATGTCTGGTGAGGACATCATGAAGCATTCTGGATCTTCCAGTGATAATGAATTGATGGAATATTAAGGAAATAGAAGGAAAAAAGTGTAGGTATGCAGCTTTGTTTCTTAATGCCAAAATGGCAAACTTTGTCCAGTTATTTTATAAAACAGCCTGAACTCAAGGACTCAAACATGAAGATACCTGTTGTTTTGCCAAGTTAAAAATCACTAAACATATAGTGTATATACAAAAGTTTACACAAGTATTGTATTATATTGTATATAGATGACATTGTATCATTTAGCATTTCTTTACTGCCTTAGTGCAAGTAGGTACACACTGATGCCATTGCCATTCCCTCATGTCATGAAGTAAAAATGTGCAATTAATGCAGGAACCAATTAGGATGCCACACAGGAAGACAAGGTTACCTTAATGCTCAAGATTAATAGAAATGGGCTATAATTCATCAGCAATTGATGTGCAAGGTCATATGCCCCAGAATTAATAACAGTTATGGCTGTTATCATCCAATACTCTCCTTAGCTGGACAGGAGGAGCTGAATCATAGGATCTTAGAAAAACAGAACAGTTTGGGTTGGACGGGACCTTGAAAGGTCATCCTGCCCAATCCTCTGCCATGGGCGGGACATCTTCAACTAGATGAGATTGCTCAGAGCCCCATCCAGCCTGACCTTCAATGTTTCCAGGATGGGACACACCTAATACCATTCGGGGCAATCTGTTCCATGCCTCACCACCTTCATCATAAAAAAAGAAAATTCTTCCTTGTATCTGTAGTTCAAGCCCATTACCTCTTTTCATACTACAACAGCCCCTGCCAGAAGGCTTTTCTTCATTCTTCTTATAAGGCCTTTAAGTATTGAAAGGCTTCAATAAGGTCTCCCAAAAGCCCAGTAGAAAGAGGAGAATGCTTTCTGACAAAGGATGATTGTGAGACACTAACCTGTGCGACACTATGCCTGTGAACACATGTGATTCTAGGAGACTGCAGACAAACCATTTCCAGCAGCTGTGCCATTGCACAAAGCTCTCATATGGCAGCATTTAAAAGCATATAAATCTGTGGAAATATTATGAAAAAGACATTTACATGGTACCACATAGGGATATCTAAAGTCCAGGGGGAAGGAGAAACTGCCTTCTAAGAGATGCCTTAGAGAGCTTGGCTAGATGATCCTATTTATCAAAACTGACACAAGAGCATGCTGGTGGTTTATGAAATCACACCATGGAGTTCAGTCAAGGGTGACCATGCTGGTCAGGGTCTGCAGCACATGATATATGAGGAAAGACTGAAGAAACTGGTTTTACTCAGTCTGGAGGAGAGAAGGCTTAGGAGAGACTTTATTTCAGCCTACAGCTGCCTGATAATAGAGAGAGGACAGAACCTGACTCTTCTAAAGGATGCACAGTGATGAAAGGCAATGGATATTGTTGGAACGTGGAAAATTCTGATTAGATCTAAAGAAGTTTTGCATTTTTAGTCATAAATACTGTCAAATATTGGAACTGGTGCCCATAGAAATTGTGGGACATCTATCCTTGGAGGGTGTCCAATAAACACTTTAAAAAGCCCTGAGCAACCTGATCTGATTAGACCTGAGCAGGGGTTGAACAAGGTGAACTGCAGAGGACCATTTACATTTACAATCCAAATTATTCTATGATTCTAAGGAAATTAATTAAAAAGGAGAGGATACACCCCCCACCCCACCCCCATCTCAAAACACACA
>VZTB01010584.1:22444-37696 GCA_013397245.1 Thryothorus ludovicianus
CTCCCCCCCAAAAAAAAAATTTAAAAAAAGAGACCAGAGACCAGAGTTAACTTTAAGGAGCAAAATGGAAAAATGAACACGTTTACAATCAGGAAAGTTCTTGAACAGTAAGAAGAACAAAAATCTACTTACCTTTGAAATAAAATTGTATCAATTGAAAACACATGGAAAGAACTGTACTAAAATGCTTAAAGTGACACATTCCTGTCTATATCGATGCTTAGCTGTGACAATCTAAATTTATATTTGAAACTTAGTATTTCTAAACCACTGTTGACATTTTGATAAACTCAGAAAATTATCAAGGAATACATACCAATGCAACAGTTCAGCTTGGTTTTTAACCAGTATGAAGTACTCAAACCCCACAGTATTTGCAGCACAAGGGCAGCACTCACAGCCCCACTCTCTGGGCTGCCAGAACCAGAGCACCAAGTGTGAGCACCACACACAACCAGCTGCTGTCACCCACCAACAGTGCCAGTCAGCCTGCAGCCTATCTCTGAGCTGCCCTCCAAAGTGGGTCCATGTACTAAGAGAATTGGTCCCAGAAATCAGATTTTTCTACTAGAGACAACAGATTAAGCTTCTGGTATTGTGTTTCTAAAGATGTTTCTCTGCAGTCAGAGGGAAAGGCATGTCTTTGTTTTACGAAGTGCAAGAAAACATTTCCTTAATTTTGTTGGTTTAGTCACTCTATCTCAGTACAGAAAGCATCACATGTGCTTCAACGGAGAGTAAGTTTCCAAAATGAGCAGTAATACCCTTTGCACGTGGTGTTATGAGAAACAGGTGAAAATTACCTACATCACTTTGGAGAATGGAGGCTGCTGCTCCCCGGTCACTGAGAAGTTCACCAGATGTGAACCAGTTCTTGCTATTTGCCAGCAAGAACTGAGAGCTGTTGCTTTGGCTGCCTCTCAAACACAAGGCTACAAAATGTTTTCCAGAAAGGTTCAGATGGAAGAGATTATTCACAAGTTGCCTTTGTCATCACTCAAGAGAAGAACTGTCTCTGGCTGGAAATATTTCAGAGATATTTATTGTATTCTGAAAATTTCATTTTATTTCTAACTTATTTACAGTTAAACATTCAGAATCATAAAATATGAAGTATAAAATATTTAACAAAATAGATGCAGTCCATGTTGTTCAGGTGCACCATAAATATATGATGAAACAGTAAACAGCATAGGAATTTTTTGATGGTCCTCTCTGTCATTTACCAGGAAAAAGGGTGTGTAGACCTGCCTCATACATTCTGGTCTGATCATTATGGCATCAATCTTTCAGTTCAGAGAGAATACCATCACCACACTGGTTTCTGTGTCCTCAGTCCTCCACAGTTACCTTCACTGTCTAAAATGCCAACACTAAAGTTCAATACATCAGATCCCCTCTGAAGTTGGTATATTCATATATTCAATAATTTTTTTTTAAATACAGAATTTCCTAGAAAAGAAGAATCAAGTAATTCAGTCCATATGAACAAAAGATTCATTTATTATATATATTCTCTAGTAAGTTATAATAGTCTCTTGGATTTTAAATGTCTTTTTGCTATTTTCAATGCTTAAAAATTATAATTTTAAAACATTAAATATTGTGTTATATACATTATGATTTAATTAATCATCCTAACCATGGAGCAATCTCCAAGTGAAAACTTGGACGAAACAGAAAACAATTTCATTGACATAACAGGCTTTAGAAGTTCACTTCATACAACCATAAATTTGACTATATGAAAAATAGCCAAACATCAATTTGCTCCTATATGGGACTTTTTTTCTTTTTGTTTTTCTTATCTTGGGGAGAGGGTTTTTTGGCTGCTATTTTTGTATAAACCAAAGGACAGATCTAGTCATTACTTTTGTCAATGTTCAGTATTTTAACTTTTTTTAATCTCATACCTATTTTATATAAAATAACAAAATATACAGAGAAAGCTGAATTTGTTACATTAGTTCATACACATACAGTAAATAAATTTTTTTATGTATGGCTTTGCAAAGGTAGATTATGAAGTGACTTTTGTATTTTATTTGTTTAAAAGCATTTTAAGAGAACGTGTTAGTGTGCTTACAATAGCGGCCATGGTATTCGGATGTTGAGCCAAGAGTTTAATGCTAGGATCACCAGAGGTCTTGCCTGACACTGCTTCTGCAGCCCTCAGAAGACAAATGTAGTTTATTACAACCTCGTCTATCTTAGCTATAATTTCCTGCTGCTGTGTTTCGGAGTTCATGACTTTAACTAAACGCATGCAGGCTTCTGTTAAGCAACAGAGTACTTGAAAGCTGGAAGTCATAGCTAAAAGCATTTCCTCAGGGCTTTTATCAGCCATGGCCATTTTCCTGCAGGCACTTCCCAACTGTCTCGATTCCAAAGATAACAGTTGTTTGTACTTAGAAAGTTTAAGGTCATATGTTTCTGGATGTAAATCTTCTCTCTTGCCCATACTTGCTCGGACCAGTGAGAGTAGCTCATTGGCATCCTTTTGTGCTGCAATAAATCCATCAGGCATTGCATACGTCTTCTCTTTCATCACATTTATTCGTGTGATTCGTGCATCGAAGGCTACATCGTTGAGATTCACATCAATTTGGCCACCTTGGGTGTCAGCACTGCTCTTCTCATGCTCATTCACTGCATCATGTGGGGGCTCAGAAGCTTTTGGGGACTCCAAGGCTTTCTGCTCATTGTCACTGAATGACTGAGCAACTGGTTCTGCGAGCTCACACGGGGTCTGTGGTTTGAAGAGATGTGAGAGCTGATGGCTGTCTCGGTCATCTTCCTCCTCGTTGTCATCATTTCCTCTGCTCAGGAAGCAATAGCTAAAGGGGCCCCGACACCTCCAGGTGCTGCTGGTCAGCTTTCGCAAGGGCAGCGTTCGACACTGCTTGGAGTCCTTCTGGCTGGTGCCTGTGCCCGAACACCTCTTACTGTCCTTCCTATCAGTGCTGACGTACACACAACTCTGAGAGTAACTTTTTGACAGCTTTTTGCCCAAGGAAAATTCCGCCCTTTTCTCCGACTTGGATTCATCCTTTCGGGTGGTGTCCAGGCATTTCAAGCTGGCCGTGGCTGCCTTCTTCTCAAACAGCATCTCAGTGCCTGCAGATCCTCCAATGCTGCTGCTGCTGCTGCTGCGTCTCAGCATTTTCTTGTTCTGCGGCACCCTGAGGCTTCCTCCTATCATGTCATATGGCCATAAACTAACTGTTGCCCCACAAGCCTGATTTACTTTGGGAATGTCACAAGAGTCTTCATTTTGACTTGGCACCTTTGTTTCTGATAGCATGGATGATAGCATGATGGAGTCAGCTAGAGGCTGTCTAGGAAAAGCTGTAGGCATGCCTCCTTGTCTTCCCTTTTCAGGCTCTGTGAAAGCTACACTAGGGGTAGTAGAAGAGCAGACAGAATAATTAAGCATCACCCTGATAATATTCATAGGTTGAACTTTTAAATAGCTTTCAGCAGTCATTACAAATGGCTTCCTGGTTATTTCCCAATGGTCTCCATTCCTCAAAATATTCCATCAAAAATTCATTACCAGTCTTATGCGTTTCACTAAAATGCCTTTTACAACTGGCCAACAAATTATAATTTATGAATAAGTAATTCTTCATTTCACTACAGCAGACTTACTCAAGAAAAGGAATAGCAAATTATGGACAAAACATTCTAAATCTCCCTAATACATGGATTGCATGTTTACTATTAACTCATTAGATTAATAATTTCAGATTCAAATACCTTCTTTAACTACACCTGAAAGAGCATGGAAAGATATGTTCATGATAATTTTGGTTTGGTTTTGTGGCACTTTTTGGAAGAGATAGATTATTTTTCCTTCTAAATCCTAGTCTGTTCCAGTTATAGATTTTCGTGCATTCACACACTACTGCTACATGTGGATTTCAATCCAAGAAGAGGAAAACATTTAAAATCCAATGCTGTCTCTGAAAACTGCATTTTTTTATAACTTTAAAGAAACACCTACTGTCAGATTGTGAAGTAAATTCATGCTTAATAAGGTAGTGACATTTTCTTATTCTTAACATCTTGAGATTTTTATTCATATTGGCATGTTTTTTGACAACCTGATAAAATAGCATATAAGATACCTAAGAAATGAATCAAAGGTTTTGCTCTCCTACATTAATATAACTTCTGAAGTCATTTTTTTACAATATAACAAGTATCTTGGACTCAAATGACTATGGATTTTGGAGTCTTCCAAACAGTGGAAGAGAAGCCTCTCCATTAGTATCCCTCCAAATATTTTAACTGCAATTAGAGGTTTTATAAAAAGTTGATCTTTATATGCAGCTCACTGGAATACATCAACAAATAAAATGGACAGATAAACTGGAGATCTAATGTCACTATCTGCTACAGCTTGATGATGTAGTTCCAGATAAAGATAACAGAAATTTCTTACCTAGACCTCAACATGAACTTGTAGCTTTAAGAATAAACACAAGAACCACTCTATTACTGCTGTACCTGTAGTTTCTTTTATCTTGGGGATCCGATGACATCCTTCTCTCAAAGTGCCGAAAAGTGGTTCAGCATTAATTGCTGAATGCACAACAGGCACCGTCATTCTGTGACACACGGCTTCGGGCTGCTGGTGCAGGTCCTTGTATGCTGTTCCATGGTTTGGAAGAATGGCAGGTCTTTCATCTGCTGGAACATAGGCAATGCCCTTCATCGATGGATCAGAGATGATGTGCTTACCATCAGAGGTACAAAGAGGGGATTCAACGGGGGTAGCACACGTGCTACTGCCTGTGCTGCATCCTGCATCCACTGAAGAGCACTGAGAGCTCTGCAGTGAGAAATGGCCTTCACTTTGCAGAGATGACATGCGCTTAGCCAAGTGATACTCACAAAGTCTAGCCACACTCTGCTCAGCTTCTGGAAGCTTTGAAGGATGGTCATCTGCAGATAAATCAGTATCTTCTGCATCATTTAGGTCTTTGGCTGAAGACACAGGAGTCATATCTGACAGGAAGTTTTCACCTTGGCTAAGCCCTGAGGTATCATCCTGATCCACCTCAGGATCCACTTCATCCTTACAGTCAGTTTCTGTTTTACCAAGGACAGGAACTCTTGGAAAAGTCTTCCCATTACCTGTTTCTGGGCTTGGCTTATCTGCTGCCCCATCATCGGCAGCGTACCATCTTTGGCGAAAGGCAGTTCTCTCCACATTAAAAGTGCTTAGGCGCTGGCTGTCTCTTGCTGAAAGAGTTCCAAATTTTGCTTTTAGGTCTTCATCAGACTCCGCTTTTTTATTTCCCTGTTGCTTTTTCACAGTAGCACTGCCATCAGAGGCTGCTTTTATTTCGCTATCTGTCATTTTATTTTTCCTTTTACTAGTGCAAGAATACACCAAGGATCCCATGTGCAATTTGCTAAAATACTCAGTGACAGATTTTGTTTCCATGGTCTCTGGCTCCATTTCCATGTTATCGGAATGAAGAATCTGCTTTGAAGGCACAACTTTTGACTGTAGCTCTGCAGCCTGACCACCAGCCAAAGGCTGTGAGGGCTTCAAGCCTGGCCCTCCAGCCTGATTCTTAGCGATGGGAAACTCAGTCTGCTCTTCCACAAGCGGTTGGTAGCCTTCACTTGTGGTCAAAAACATACGTGCAGTGTTTTCCGACTGTTTCTGTGCTGTGGCTAGTTCAGAGCTTTCAGTCATTTCAGAGGAATTTGTTTCATTGCCAGAATCTGAAGATGACTCAGGGCTATATGCTCGCAGGATAGCTACACCTGCAAGCCACAAAAAATAAGAGTCAATTAAATGACAGCAGCTGAGGCACCTGGATAAGTGACAAGCAAAAGAGGGTGTATTAGAGACAAAAATATTCTGTGTAAGAATACTCTGACTTTATTGCACAGTTCCCGAGACAGGTAGTTTAATAACAGTGGTGGCTCCATTGAATATGAAATACGATGTATGCAAAATGATGGCAAAAAATAAAAAGAGAACTAAAAAAAAACCAAACCAACCCTCATGAAATGGAGTACTTCCAAAGCTACATGGATGAGATGGAATGATTTTCAATGAATAAATGTAACTATGGTGAAAGAACCTGAATTGTCATTCGTCTGCTGTTCCTCTGAAGCAGCCAAAGCTTCTAGTGCTTGAAGTGTAGAGACTACAGCATCATCTAGCCCCTTCTCACACTTCCCCTCTGTATTAGTAGGGACAGCATCGATAAGCGACACTGGAATGTCATCATTGCCTAGATTACTGTCTTGCTCCTTGGTGTCTCTAGGCTGTGTCGCTTGATTCTGAGAGTCTTCCTCATCAGAACTGTCCCTGAAGCCAGGTGGAGGAGCAGCAATGGCCATGTTTAAGGTATGCAAAAGGAAATCATCTTCATTGTCATCACCTTCCGGAGGTGGAAGTGAAGTCAAATCAATAATGTCATCACTAGAACCAGAAAGACTGAGAAGAGCTGGCCTATTGATTTCTCCTACCATAATATCTTCTTCACAGCTTACTTCATCTTCATCTTCAGCATCATCTGTGTTTTCTGCATAACAGATATCATGCAGCAAAGGCTCTTCTATCCCTTCCGCAGCTCCAAATATTTTACCATCGCTTATAGTTGCATAAACAGAATTTGTAGCAAACTGAATGCTTTCAGCATCTGGTGACAACTCCAGGCCTTTAATATCATTGGCATTACTAAGATAAATGGCTCTTTGTTTTTCTAGCACTTCTGGACTTTCATCCAAAAGCCTTTCATAGCCAAGAGTCTGGGGACTGATACCATCCAAGTTGGGATCTCCAAATATAAAGGAAACTTTTGCTCCTCTGGGAGAATCCTGTGCTTTCTTGCTAGGTTCCAAACCTGAGAGTGACAGCAGTGAAGGCTGGTTAAAATTTCTGCTTTCTTCTGTTTCAGCAGGGTCACTTTGCTTGGCCAGATGCTGATCAAATCCACCTGAATTATAAGTATTTTCTATGTATAGATGTCTGTGTTCTTTTTGACATAACAGACTTTCGGAAACATCTACAGTCTTCTGCTTTGGATCAGCAAAGGACATTTGAGCCTCCTGATCTCCTTCAGCCAGGAAAGTGGTAGTTTTTGGTATACAATTCCACTCAGAAGCAAGGATACTATGCTTCCCTCTATTTTCAGGTCCTATAGCATGGTGAAATAAAATCAACATTGTGAAATCAAAGAACAAAGTCATGTAATTGGTAAACAATCATTTGTTAATGCTGAGTATTAAACAGTTTGAATAGGATAGCTGACCCATCAAATACTTCAGAAAAGTGCTTTCAAATTCACCTCTGTTCAAAGTTAAATACCTGTTGACTTAATGGCTTAAAGTTTAAGAGGCACTTCTGTAATCTAAAACAAATCTAAACGTCAGCTAGGTACAAATGCTATTCCAGGCATAGTTACACAAAAGCAGCTGGTTTCTCCAACGCCATTTGTATTGTGACAAAAGATATATGCATATAAAATAACACTCACAGGGAGCGTGTATCTGTCTACTAGAGTATGAAGGAAATTCAACACATGGTTTATTTTACCATGAAGATGCTATCATAGGCTGGGTATTAGAACATTATAAAGCTGAATTGAATATTGTGGTGCTAGGTCTGAGCCAACAATTAAATCTCATTTGACACAGTCTTCTATTTATCTGAAGGTGCTCTGGCTTAAGTTGACTTCTGCTTTGTACACTGGACCATTGTTAACATACTATCAGATAAATACCTGTTTCTCGGCTCCCTGGATTTTTCTTGTTGGCCATGTTAAATATTGAACGCCTTGAGTCAACCAATAATCTGTAGTATCCAGCTGTTAGGCAAGCAAGATTCATTGCATCTGATGACTCCATCAGAAGAGTAATAGGCTAAGAAGAATACAATCAAGTTAAGGCTGCTCCTCCTCAATTTGTTTGCCTGTTGACAATACTATTACATTGAAGTGAAAGCAATTACATCACAAGCACTACATTGAAAAATACATATACCAATATCAAACAGTATAAATCACTACCAATATCAAACAGTATAAAAAGCTTAGTCAAGACTGGAGTTGTAGTAAGGTAGAAGTCCAACTAGACATCTTAACAACTGATTGCTGCCATTCTGAATGGAGCTAAGTATTTTAAGACTCTTTTTCTTGCATAGATATCTTACTCTGCCAAAAGTACTGATTAATTTTATTCTGAATCTGCCACAGGTGAAAAACCTGGTACATTAGGTGCTGGAGTCTTGCAGTTGTATGAAAATCTGCTGCTTCCCAGAAAATGTGGTGCACTAAGCATATGCAAAGAAGCAAACAGTCAGGGAAAGCTGAGGTTCATAAAATACAGCAGCCAGGTTAAAGCTATCATTACACCACAAGACAGGGACAGGTTAAAAGATTTCAGTGTTTGTGGCCTGGTATTACTGAAAAGACAAGTGGTGATAATATAAGCAGATAAATAGAGATGAAGAGATTGGAGAAAGATCACTAGAAGAGTGACCAGAAAGAAAACAAACAAAAAACATGTGAAAAAAATAGGCAGTCCTAACAAAAAGTGTGACGTCAAAGCTTTGAAAAACTGTGGCTGCCAGGATAGCAAGATTCGAACCCAAGACATCCACATGAAACTCATGTGAAATTCATTTTTCTTTTGCCATTATGTATACATTTTCTTGCCTAAAACATTTGTTCACGTCTCTATAGCTTTTAATACCAAAAGCTGTTCTCCTCAAATGTAATTTATTAAGGTGGATAGCCTCTACAATTCCTAAACAGGAAATAAAAATGAAGCCCTTACCATCATGCACAGACAGAAATTAGACCACAGACAACCCATCTTATCACTCACAGTTTGTAGTGACTCATAGTATGTGGACACGTGTGACAATTTATCATAATTTAGCATGCAGAGCCCACTGCCACAAGACAGATGCAAGGACCTGTATCATTCATTCCAGGAGGAATGTCACATGCAACAATGACGGTTCTCCAATCAACTCAATCCCTTACTAGTAAAAAGACAACTGCTTCTGATGGAAGCTGTGGCCAAAACATAACTGATGATTACAGCTTACTACCAAATCCACAATAGGTCTGATGAGTTTTTAAAACTAGTGCTACAGCTTCTTAGGCCACAATGTTCCAGGTGCCCTGAATGTTGTAAAAATTGTTTTCAGAAACTTGCAAAAAAAATTTTTTTGTTCTTTTTTTCTTTACCCTATTTTTTGCTACAGCTTGAGTTTCTATTCAATACATGCTTCTTTCAAGGTATTCAACTATAGCTATTACAGTTAACATAAATTATTAAATCTATGGTGGAATAATTAATCTCTTCTTTTGAGCAACTACTAAAAACTGACATTTGAAATGCTATATTCATCTCAAATTTTCTGCAGTGATTGGCAGAAATTAATGAACTACACAGAACTCTCAGATTGCTGAAAACAATACTGTGAAGTACTGTTAATCTGCTGAAAAGTCCTGTGACAGCTAAAATTTTATTGCCTGCTTCTGCCAAGTGAAACAAGCTTGAGAACATATTTAAAGAAACAAAAATAAGATAAAAATCTAAACTGTCTGTTCATTAAGGAAATAATATCATATGTAACATATACTGGTACATTCAGAAGCTGGATATACAAACCTGCTACTTGAGGGTAAGTGAAAGGATGAAAACATCTTTGAGAATACTTACCCGTGTGTGTCTGCATCTCCTTCAACAAGACATAGTCACAACCCCTACTTGTGCCCCACAGAGAGGCAACTTTTTGTCAAATTCCACCTAGAGCCACCTAGACATTACTTTTTTGTCAGTCTCTCTGGGTTTAAGATCACTTGTGTTGAAGTGCAAGAAGATGGGGATATGCATAATTTGCAATAAGACAGTAACAGTATTATAATATATAACAACATAATACCATGGTGATACATAATATGGCATATGGCGCTGCATATTACATATGGGCAGATGGGAAGGATTTAATTTCTATACTACTTTCTCTGTCTATAAAAATGTGATAATAGCTTTCTTACAAGAAGGCGACGAGCCTAGCACAGTAATGCAGGCAAAGCAGCCTGAGATCCTCAGGTGTTACCATTGCAAAGTAAGGTGAAAGAGATGCTGTGTTCACCAACCTGTAAATTTCTCTTAAATTGCTGTCAAAGAGCACCTAGATTACTTTACAACAATGTTTTTTTCATTACCTTAAATATAGAGAAGCATTTCCAGGTCAATACACCTAAAGCATTCAAAGTAAAAGCCTAGTAAAATATTCCTCATGTGTGCTTTTTGTGTATAGCAAAAAAGAACTGTTAGGTTCTATTTATTTTAACCAAATATTTAAGTTTCAAATACAATGAGAATTCTTCCTTCAATCGCTGGCTATTCAGATTAATGCTCTAGAAAGTCCATGAAGCCTTTCCCTTCAAAGTCAAATAGAAACCACACTAAAAACAACCAGGACAGTGTAACATACAAGATGCCACACAGATGCAAAGCGAGTTTTAAAAGAAATTAAGTGAGTATAGATAGATGAGGAGCATCTGTGAATACCAAACTGGAATTAATAAAGGTTAAGAAAAAACTCCATGCATCCTTACAGTTAATTTCATTGGTAACTGTTTACGTGGTTATTTGCAGATACTTTGTGGATATAGCACTGGATTACAGAGGACAGTGGTCCAATGCAGCTGGCATTCTTTACTGGTAAAAATACTGTATATTACACCAGAAGGAACTTCAAAAGAAGGCCAATTTCATCATCATCTCTTCTTACCATGAAAATTCATTAAGAGAGTAACAAAGCAACTTGCTGGGGGTCAACTGAAAGAAAAATCAAAGTAGAATGCAAGTGCTGGAAAACACTAGCCTGGTATATTGTAGGCCCAACCTGTAGTATAAATGTACTGTGACCAAAAATGAGATGAAAATGCACTCTCAGAGTCCTACTAGAATGAAAATGTTTAGAACAGCACAGCTTAATCTAATACTCAAAGACAAAAACATTATTAGAAGACGTTATATCAACACAAATCAACAACAAACTTACTTTTACATCTAAGACGTGCAGCTCAACTCTAACACTGCTTTCATCTTCTGTAAACATCTCAATTCTGTTCACGTGGCTGAAGTCTGCCAGGAGAGCCACCAGATTTGTTTTGGTGTTTATCACATGGCTGATTCCGTACCGCGGCCCTACTAACAGAGTCACTTCTGAACGCTTTTCTCCCTGCTTTAGGGGAAAAAGAAAGAAAACACAAATAAAAAACATGACAGGGACTGTACAGTGATGGAAATCACCACTCCCTTCTTTCAGTTATACAGTTACATTTGCAAGGCATTTCTACATTAAAGATTATTATGTTTTTACTAGATAGATATGATACACAAGAGCATACTTGATTCATAATTTTTAAAAAAGTAAAGGAATTTCTTGCTGGATGTTGATTGCACTCTAGATTTTAGGTGGATAGTTAGATGGACAGACGATGAGTGGACTCTGCTTCTGTTAAAAGAAAAACTTTGTCATTAAGTTTTTTCCAGACTAACAATTTTAGCATTCAATAGATAATTGGATGGCATTATTTGCTAATAAAGTGCTAGCTATCTCCAAATTCCCAGTAAAATTTATATTATGACAGATATGTTATTTTCAAGATGAAAACAAAATGAAAATCAAAAAATGATTTGGTTCAATTAAAAATTACTTTTAAGCATATGAATAGAACCTAAACTTCTAAAAAAAATTTATGATCCAGCTTTTGAAAAAAAAAAAAAGAAAAGGCATTAGATAAAAAAAATCAAGAGAAGAGACTTTTTTAAGAGAAATGTTACCACTAGTGTTGCCTTGAAGACACGCCCTCCATATAATCGGAGATCACTGAGGAACTTTAGATAATGCACCTTGGCTTGCAGAGCAGAGAGCTGAGAAAGGAGAAACAGGGATAAGAGGTAGCTGTGAATATCATCACATTATAAAATTACAAAAGAAAATGTATTTGTGTAATATAAAGAGAATGGTCTGCAGTAACAGCTCTTTGGAGCCTGAAACTAAATCTTGAACTGCTTGAGATTCCGATGAGGAGAAACAGTTTTATTCTTAAAATAATTTCTTGCTTGTTTAGTTAAAATGCACTGAGGACTTGGGAATGGGCAGATCAAAGCACTTCAGGAACATCCTGACTGCTTTAATGAAGGGAAAATGTTAAAGTACTCAGATTAAACATCTGTTCACTGAGGGATTTCAGGGCTAAGACAGCAGCTTTCCATTCATAAACTCCATCAGTTCTTAAACGTTTATGTACCTATACAGAGAAAGAGAACAAAAAATTTGCATTTGTCAGCTACATATTTTGCATTTTTCTTGGTACTTGTAGTGCTTGGTGTATTATTCCAGCTTCTGACTGCATTTCTTACTTTCTACAATAACACTCTTCCAACTATATTTAATAGGTAATAAATCAGAAAGCTAAATACAACACATCAATACATATGACTAGGTCATGTAATATGTGTCAGAATTTGTCTCCTCTTTATTTCCTCTGACCTTAAACTACCTACTCAAAAAAGAAAACTTGGAAATACATTATGACACAGAAAGGAAACAAGAAATAGTTCTCTTCACCAGTCTGAATCCAAACCTTACACTTCTCTCATGTAAATCCTTGTATCTGGACTTTTAGAAAATAATATAAATCAATTTCACATCATTTGCTAGTTTCATTACAGTCACTAGATTTCTAATTCAAAATTTAATTTAATCTCAAACAATATTTTAAGAGTCCCTATCCTAAATTTTTCCTAGACAAAAAGGAAGAAATGGATGCCAAGCAGAGCAATTAGTGGCAATGCTTTGCCCTTTGCTTCCAGATGTTCTCTTGGTGCAGAAATACACAAGGATTGTGAAAAACCAGGAGAATCCTGAGAATGACAAGCTTCCCTTCACGTGAAGGAAGAGAAGACCCCAGAAAGAAATCAGTTAGCTCCTTTGTTAGTACCTACAAATGAGACAGGAGGTGATGAAGAGCTGCAGCAGTGATGGCTTCCAAAATAAACTCAAATTTATACTACCAAGAAAAATAATAAGCAAATAGTATAATTCAGTTTTCATTTCAGCAGTAGAGGAGACATGCAGTGCTTCAGCTCCTCTTCCTGAGGTCAAACACACAGAGCTCTGTTCATAGTCACGATGTTCTGAAACCTCTGAGCAGGATTTCTGCTGATCACAATGATCAGGTTCACAAACACAGTGTTATGAAGCAGGATTCACCTCATTTTATGTCTCAACCACTCACTCATAGGTTCTTTTTATAGTCCATGAAGAGAAATAAGCATTTCTAGGACACAAGCAATCTGACCTATTTTTGGTTCCAAATGTGGGATGGGATGAATCGCTCCCTGGAAGTGCCTATTTTTCCTCATTGACTGTAAATCAGAAGATGACCTGCACTAAGAAACCACATTATGGTGTCTAAAAGCACTCTCAGCTGCATGTATATAACAAAGGCATTTCCCAGAGACATTGTCTTATCCATGTTTTTTCCAGCTGAAGTGATAGCTTAATGCTAAAAAAAGCATTTTGCAACAGCAAGGAGGGTCATTTACTGCAAGGACCATCAACCATCCAGTTAGATCTCAGCCAGTGAAAAGTCTTTCTCTACAGAAAGAATCTGAAAACTTTACAGAAAACAATCAGAAAAACAGCATTTATGTCAGATGAGAGCATCAGAGGGAGAATAAAAACTTTCCTAGCAAATCTGCCAGTCATAGAAAGTGCTAAGTTAATTAAAAAAATATATATGGTTATCATACATGAGGTATTAATAACCAGTTCTCTGTCATTCTCAAGAAGATAGTTTAGCTGGGGTAAAATTAATTATTTTTAATAGTTCTTGGCTATGTTGCATCAGCACCCAAAGTTAAATCTCTGAAAATATAGTGGCTAGGTGTTTCTCCAAAGGCTTAGCTTTAAGTGTGTCCCATGCATGCTGCACTTTTGTTCTTTAAAACATATTTTCCATTAAGATGCAAATGTAGTACCTTTTTGCCTGGAGGAACTAGGTTTTGATTTGCTTTGACAAGGTGGGAAAGTGCTTTCTTTATGTTCTTTTCTTTCATGCTTTGCAGCACAGCAGATGGAAGAAAAGTCTCTAATCCCCATTCTTTTCTGCAATAAAAGGCATATATTTAATTTCACATTCCTGTGATGATTATTTATCTAAAGACTGGTGACTACGATGCCAAGTGAATGATTACCTGAAAACAGAAGGAGAATTGATGAAGTCCAGAGTTTTGCAATAACATGTTATTTCTTAAATTTAAATGATTTATTTCTTATGGAAATGGTATTTTAAAATGACAAATAATCTCTCTTCACGCCTTTCATCTCTTCAGTCATGCCATTCGGAAAATAATGTTTAAGTTTTATATCTAAAGTCTATGCTAAACACCACTTAATTACATTGACAAGTACGATTACAGAATTAAAATAGCAGATAATTTAACAATGTAATGTCAGACTTAACTTTATTTTATTGGTTTCTTTTAGAACATGGAAATCAGAGCCATTTTCTTGTCACCTTTATGTTTGGGAGTTAGGGGGGAGGGCTGGGTTCTCCTCAAATGCAACCAGTTCGCCTCCATTTACCAAATTCTTGTTCTGCTTGAATACCCCTTTTGGCAGAAAACTGACTCTTCACTTGCTATTTTTTCGTATTCATTAATAGGAGAGAATATAACATTGTCATCAATATGATCATAGACTCTACAAGACTGAGGGTGTAGCAGTTATTATTTCCATTCTGCTAGCAAACTAAGCAACAGTAACAAAAGTTTTAGGGCTTGGGGTTTGTATTTTGTTGAGTTCTGTTGCCTTTTTTTTTTTTTTTAAATCCAAGTAGATATACACACATTTGCATATTTCCAATGTTTATTTTTCATTGTAGTTATATATATGTGTGATGTCTAACATAAGACAGGTGCCTACTGGAGCCCTTCTACATTTAAGAAATATTATAAACCTCAATCTGTGACCTACTGTCTTCTGAACCAAGCAATAATCTGAATCTTACTATAATAATCTCTATTAAAACCTTAGGACACCGACCATATAAATTTAGATCTTAAATCACCGAAACCAAATGAGTAACCGTATTTACATTTGTATCAATTTCACATGCCCAAACAGATGACTGAAAGGTAAACAGACCAAAAGGACAAAATGTACTACTCTTAACATGCCTG
>VZTB01010585.1:0-13382 GCA_013397245.1 Thryothorus ludovicianus
AGATGGTTTCATGGAAGTATTCCGTGGAATTTTCCAGCCTCAGTGACCCTTGGATGTGTGTGAGACATAAATTTGAGTTGCAGGTCAAAGATAATGCTGGAATTGGAGGCTCAAGGCATGGGCAGAGCAGGAAGCTTTCAAACACCAAAATCCCCAAAAACAGCAGAGTAAACAAATCCCTGCTGCTCCCAGCCTGCCTCCATCAGTTTGATTTTCAGGCTGCCTCAGACACCCGTCAGTTATCCCAAATTTGTCTTCCCAGCTGCAGCACTGGCTGTACCTGGAGCAGGAGGGCTGGGACAGGTCCTGCTCTGCCCAGGTGAGGTTATTTGCTATTCAGAGCAGGAGAGCTTCCCTGGGACTGACTTATAGATCCAGATGGAAATGATTCTTGCCCTGGGCTGCTCACCGTGACCTTCAACCCGTTGGAGAAATCTATTCCTCCTCTCCTGGCTTATTTATTATTTGTGAAACATTCATGACTTCCAGTTCCAGTTAAGATTAGTTTGGCTGCCTGTCATTTTTATGTTCAAGGTCAAATTAATTCCTTGCATCCAATAATGGGGAGCTTCTTGAGAAAACACATTTTCCTCCTCTTCCTCCAGGAAAAAATACTTGAAACTTATGGTCTGGGATGCAGCAGATCCTTCCATCCCTTGTAACTCCTGCACCATCTTATTGTGAGAGTATTTCTCTTCCTGTTACATCCTTTAAAACAGAAGCAAAATTGAGGTGCACAATAAAATCCAGATTTTGCACCAGCCATAGCAAAACTCTTTACCCAAAAAAAATAAAAATAAATTGTGGTTAGACTTCAGTTCTTATGAGTTTGGCTGCACCATCCTGTCCTTGCAGCCTCTGATTGTGGAAAGGTGAAGCTTTGCAAGCTCATCCTGAGAACATTTTGCCACCTGAACAGGACAACACCTTCCCACAAGACCTGAGACTTCTTCAGGAGTCTGAGACTGGACTTTTTTGACCCATAGGCTCATAAATGGGTATTGAGATGCCTTCAGGTCTCCTGTAAATTATGTAAATGAGAAGGAACTGCTTTGGCAGTGTGCTTTTGGTGTGCCTCCCTCAGATGTTTTCAGGACAACCCCATGGAATTTTGGTTTCCCTCCCAGCTCTGCACACTCAGTTTGCTGAAGCAAAACCAAGCCCTGTCCTGCATCCACATGAAACTTCCAGCAGAGACAAGACCCTGGCCAGTCACTTGGAGTAACCATGGCAGATGAATTTATAGATTATTTTACCTGGCAAGATGAGAGAATGAATAAAAAAATTAATTTTGACACGTAGATTCTTAACACTCACATGGGGATTCCCTCAGTTAGCCAAGAGGCTTTGTCACTGAGCCAGCTTCTGTGAGTTTGAGAGGAAAGTTCCAAAACCACAGTGGACCTTTGTAAAAGCAAGAGAAATCCCCCCTTGTGTGCAGAGTGGTGTGTGGGATCCATGGGAAAACCCAGCCAGAGAACCCTGGGATCTTGGGAAGGCAGAGGAGCTGCTCTTCTCTCTGTCACTGTGTCTTCCTCATCTGCATCAGGCTGAAAATAATCTTATTTCATGAACCCATCTCAAAACCCTGACCTGTCCTAATCTCTTTTTCTGTGGCTCCTGCTGTCCACAGCCCTGGTATTCCAGCTCTCTCTTTCCCAGGCTGTCAGAAAACTTTGCAGTGCCACAGTTGCTTCTTCTTGATCTGATCAGCTCCTCCTTTTTCTGACTCCAGGCACAAACATCCTGCCCTTAGGTTCTTGTGTTTCTTGTCTGGTTTAAAGCTCCATCCTCACCCTTTTTCCTGCTGCTGCTTCCACTGCTCCTGAGTAGAAACCCAAAATATTCAGGAATTTTGGGCAGACAGCACCATATTATTTTCCCCTGGTTGTAACATAACTTCCAAAACACAGCAGCACAAGTGAGTGAAATATTGCAGCTAGGAAGTCTAGAAAGAAACTTTTTCTGTGCCTTTATGCTGAGGGTGCTTATCTTTGCAGGGCTGGGTCTGCCAACTAAAAGCACCTCTGGGGAAGGGTCTTTGCTCAGCTCTGGCACTCTGAGCTTGGCAGAGGGGCTGTGTCAGGATTGCTGTGCTCCTGCTGCTGTGCCAGCTTGGAAAAAACACCTTTTTTATTCTCTCTAGGGTCGTTGGGAGAGTCAGCAAGATGTGTCCCAAGGTGTCACAAACTCCAGTAGAGGCATTAGCCCATCTCGTACCTCCCTGCCAGGCTCTGGGCAGCAAAACCACTCTGCTGATCCAGGTAAGGGCTTCTTCAGCTCTGAAAACTCTGCTGATCCAGGTAAGGGCTCTCCTCCAGCTCAGGGAACTCTGCTGATCCAGGTAAGGGTTTCTTCAGCTCAGAAAACTCTGCTGATCCAGGTAAGGGCTCTCCTTCAGCTCAGAAAACTCTGCTGATCCAGGTAAGGGCTCTCTACAGCTCAGAAAACTCTGCTGATCCAGGTAAGGGCTTCATCAGCTCAGGGATCTTCTTAAATGTGGGATGAAGCCCCTGCAGCTCCTGAGTGTCACTAAAAATCAGGGAGTGCTTTCCCTTGGCTGATTCCTTGACCACATCTTAGACTAAAAAGTCGATTTAAAAAAATTTTTTTAGAGGACTTTGGGTCAGCTTTGGTTTATTTGGGATTTTTTCCCCTTTCTCCAAAGAATAACTCTTTTCATGTTTTTTTATTATTTTTTTTTTTCCAACAGGTATTGGTAGCCTGGCTGCTTCCTACCTGAATCCTGTCAAGTCCTTCGTGCCTCAGATGCCAAAGCTGCTGAAGTCCCTGTTCCCTGTTAGAGATGAGAAAAAGGGCAGGCAGAGCTCCCCCTTAGCACAGCAGGTAAAGCATTAAATCACCCACAAAATCCAATATTGGTGAGTGCTGCTGGCCTTGCTGGCAGAGAGCTGTTTTATAAAAGTTGTTGCAGAGCAAACCAAGCTTTTAGGCACAGCAAAGCCTCGTGATCCATTTCCCCTCCATCCTGTCCAGGGCTACTGGAGCTGCTGGAACTTATTGACACACACACTCAGCCCACTTGGCTTTTTACAAGTGCCAGCTCCACTCCCAGGGTGATTTATGGGCCTCCCACCAGCAGCAACAATGGGGAAATTTATGAAGGGCACTTAGTGTTGTTTGTGTATTGCCAGGAGGAAAATGTAATTCTATTTTTAATTCCTTATTTCATATCCCTACCCCTCAGCCCCAGCTCATGTCACCTTTTACCATCTTTTCCTGTGTACTTGGGGCAGTTGCTTTTGTCCATTCCACATGGCAGGGAAGCATTAGATTTCTTTTTTTTCCTTTGGGATGTTGTGCTGCAAAGCTCCCACCTGCTCCAGGTGTGAATTCTGTGCTCTGAGCAGAAGCTGAGGCACGGTCAAGCTGACTGAGAAAACAATTCTGTCTTTTAAAAAAAACACCAGATGAAATAGAGAATCCCACTATAAACCACAGAATCTCCTTTATTTGTGAGGCTGTAGCTGATTTCATAGAGGAATGTTTCCCTCTAGAGTAAATTTTGAAGGTTTAACAAAGTGCTGTGAGGGTGAATCTGGAGGCAGATCTCGTGTGAAAGTTTTTGGGAGTCTGTTCTGTCCCTGCTGGCTCTGCCCTCACCCCCTGCCTCTGCCTGGAGCTCTGGAACTGTGCACTTACAAACTCAGACTTTTCCTCACCTCTTGCCTTGCAGGCAAACATTTTAAAGAATATCTTCCTCAAAACAAAACCCTAAAATCCCTGAACAACTCTTTTTTTTTTGTGGATGAATCCAGGTATTTTGTTTGCTAGAAATAACTTTGCTGTTGCAAGAACATCCCAGGAGTTGTTTTGGCTTAATAGAAATACAGTAAAGCATTAAATAGAGCAAAGATAAATCTGCTAACACTTAAATATTTTTAAAAGTAATTTCTGGCACATGTAGAACAAATAAGAATGAGGCAGTTTTAAAATATTTTTAGCCTGATTGGGGATTCATTTTACATTTTCTTGTTGCCTTTTGCTTGGCGCTGAGGCTGGAATTGTACAAACCTCCTCATCTATGAACTAGAGAGAATTAAAATGAAGGTGGTGACTTTCTTTAAAGGTATTTGGGTGTGGAAAGATGCAAATAGGTGCTCTTAGAATTGCAGTGAGAGCCTTTCACACCTTCTTGAATCCTCAGTGAATCAGTGAGAGCTGAGAGGAGAAAGGAGGCCTAATTTCCTGCCTCTAGTCTAACCACCTGTTCCCACTCCTTCCCTGCTCAAGATCAGTCGTGGATGATTTGTCTAGAAATGAAGTTTTGAACTACAGAGACACCTCTTTAATGAGATTTTAGTTCCTCTCATGGATTACTATGGAAAGTCAACCAGGTCATGATCTCAAGGATTTTTAATTGGAGGGGAAATGCTGTTAATGCTTTGTTTTTTAAAAAATAAGAGTGTGTGAGGCTTCAGTGCTTGCACTGGAGAGCAGCCCAGGGTTTCCATGACCTGTGGATCTGTGTAATATAATGAAATGTTAGAATTACTCTCTCCTTTCAGGTTTTGCAGTGGGACAATTCAGCTGTCTTGCAAATGCACCTCCCTGGTTGGAAAGGTTTTATAAATTCCTTGCAGCTCTGTCCATAGGGAAATGGGGTTTCTTCACTGCTGTCAGCAATCCCAGGGAATTGTGGAATATTCTGGAGTGGAGAAATCCACAGGGATCATTGATCCTGGCCTTACACAGACATCCCAGCAATCCCACCCTGAGAGCATTGTCCAAACACTCCTGGAGCTCTGGCAGCTTTGGGAATGTCACCATTCCCTGGGGAGCTCTTCCAGTGCCTGACACTCTCTGGGGAAGAACCTTTTCCTAATCCCAACCTAAGGAAAGGTGCACAGGAGAGAGGAAAAAACTGAAGGAATTGCCCCAGAATCAACTCCAGCCTCTTCTTTGCAGCACAAAAATGAAGAGGTGGTGCCTTTGCAGCAGGTGTGGCTTTGGGAGATCATGAATATCCCATCCCATAATTTCCTGTGCTGCTGCTTTCCAAGGGCCTGAGGATGCAAATGTTGAGCTGGAGGGGGTGATGGATGGCTGGGGGACATGGGGGGACACAAAAATGATCTTTCTGAGCCTCAGGGAATAGAACAGCTCCTCTGGGTCTTTGGGGGAAGGAAATTTCAGTGCACAGTGGCAGGGGGCATAAATGAACCTGCAAGGTGGGGGAAATGGGTGATAAACCAAAAAATCTGTAAGGGAGAGGCAAAGCCTAAAGGACTTTTTGGCTTTCACTGCAAAGGAATCTGAACCTTAACTGGGAACTGCTGGGGTTTTATTGCTGTGAACAATTTGGGAGAGCAAGGTTCAGGAATAGAAATGACAGAGGGGAGGGAAGGATCTGAATCATCCTTTCCTGGAAGCTGAGATACAGGGAGGTTCAGGTGGGATTTTGGGAAAAGGTTCTTCCACCAGGTTCTCCCAGGAAATTGGGACATTCCCAAAGCTGCCAGAGCTCCAGGAGAGTTTGGACAATGCTCTCAGGGACGGGATTTTGTGGTGTCTGTGCAGGGCCAGGAGCTGGACTGGATGATCCTGGTGGGTCCCTGCCAGCTCAGGACATTCCATGATTCCATGAAAAGCAAATTTCCAAAGGAGCAGGACTGGACCTTTTTCCAGGTTTGGAGTTGAAGTTCACCATTAATATTCCAAGTGGGTGAGGTACCAAATCTCTGATGGTAAAAAAGGACATCAGTCCTGATCAGTCATTATAAAAACACACTTTAAAAATTATTTTAGCAGCTTTTTATTTCAGTCCTGCCTATTACTTAGAGCAACATTAAAGTGAGCGAGCCCACACAAAATTACCTTTACAAAGTGATCTTCCCCTTGTTTAGAGTGGTTCCTTGAGCTTCAAAAATAAAAAGAAAAATTAAAAAACCAGGCAGAGACATCCCAGTCAAGGTGGTGGCAGTGAACAAAATTGCTGTCTTTGACCTTCTGCTGCAAGTTTAGTAACTAATCTGGAGAATAATGAACCGCAATTAATGAAATCTGCTCTCGTATTCAAGTGTGTTTCTCAGACAGCACATAAAATAATTGAAAGAACTTCCTGCTCTCTAATTAGTTAGATTGAATTAATTTGGCATAATAGGATTCTTTATGTAACTCGCAGAACGGCTTCCGATGAAGCTGTTTATGTACCTAAAAGATTGGGTTCTGATGAAGCTGTTTATATACTTTAAAGTTAGAAAATGCCTGTTTTCTCCTTTATCTGGTGCCTTTAAATTAATTGCCACTAGTCTGTAAATAAAAAAATAAATTTAAAAAGAAAAAAAAAAAAGAAAAAGCCAACAATTGAAACCTTTCTCCATGGCTGGAATTGCTTTTTATTTTCCCAGCCTGTTTTTGAAAAAGCTGAGAGCCACAGAGTGCAAGATTTGGAGCCTTCTCCCTCATTGCTGATGGGGAGAAGTTTAAAATCCTTGTGTAAAACATGCAGGGGGAGGGAGAAGCAGAGTTTCATCTGTCTCTGCTTAATATCATGGAGGAATTGAAAGTCCTCTTTTTTATTCCCATGCTGAGGCTTTCCCAGTGTGCACCAAGCAGAATTCCTGTTCTTTTCCCTTGTGGCTCTCCAGGAACTGCCAGTGTGATCACATTGCAGGGCATCACTGGGTGCTGACATTGAAAATGGAGATATTTAATTCCACTTTCTGGTTTTTTTTGGCATTCCTGTGGCCAGTTTGGTGAGTGGATTTTGGTCACCTTCCTATCCAAGAATCTTTTTTAGCACATGGCTTGAGAGTGAGATCTCGAGTCACAGATTTATTAAAAAAAAACCAAAAAAGATAAACTGAATTTCCACATAATTCATTTTTACTTTATGGTGTAGCCACATGGAGAGGGCAGCTGTCACTTCTTTCCCTTCCACCTTCTGATGCAGACATCGAAATTAATCTTAAAAACTAATGAAATGCAGTTAATGAAAGGCTTTCTAAATAGACAAAACCCCTTTTCTGGCAGTCCATTAAAATATAACAGTTTCATGGATGGGCCTGGTGCACAGTATAATTGCTAGAACTGACATTCTTTAATCAAATGTAAATAATGTGGCCTCAGAGAACCCTCTTTAACATCTCGAAGGCTTTTTTTTCCTTTTTTTTTTTTCAGAGTTTCAAGTGAAAAATAGTTTGGATGTTACAATCAGCAGAGTTCCACAGCAGAGCTCGTGTGTGTGACTCAGTTGTTGGTGTTTTGATTTCTTTCTGAGCTCAGTTTGCCCCTGTCATCCTCAGACACAAATAGTTTTTGATGAGAATGAGTGTGGAAAACTGGCTTTGGAAGTTTCAAACCACTCGAATTTCTTTATAAACTAAATTAAAAATGGGTATGAATTACTCTTTTCATCTGCCAGGACTTAGAAATGAAGTAATTGAGCTGCATAGGAAATGGTGTGGTTAATTTTGTATAAATTGTACAAGAAATGGGGAATTCTGAAGTCTTGTTACAGGCTGAAACGTTCCATGTATGGAATGTGGAATAAGAGGGGGTTGTGTGGGTTAATATTTAAATAGAGAGTGTATTTAGAGAAGAAAATGAGCAAACACAAAAAAAACCCCAACAAATTAACTTGCACTGTGTTTTAGATCTCCCTGGGGAAGGCAGGAGATTTTATATTTGAGTGATTAATGACTTTACCCTCAATTTTAAAATAATTTTCAAGAGGAATATTGTTGGGGTGGGGGGGTGCCTTTTAAAATTTTTATTTTTTGGGGGGGCTGTGTACTAGGGAATTTGGAATTCTCCCTCCATTTCAGTGCAAACCTTGTGGAAATATTTTATCCTGCGTGCTCCAAACTGATTTAAGTCTCTGTTTAATGAATTTAAACCTCTGTCCTTCTGCAGAAGTTCCCAGTAGCTGCTGTTAAATAGTGGTGGGACCATGACAGTGCCACTGGGAGGGTCCTTGGGCTCAGCCACTCCTGCCTGGGGGTGGGAAAGCAAAGAGAAGAGCCATGGAAATTTGGGATAACATCCCTTTAGGATTGTGTCAACCTTGCTAAACCATACCTGGCAGTCCCAGGGCAGTTCCTGGCTGCACTGGCCTGATTTGTTCTCTCAAATGTCACTGAACTTTCTGCATGTTGGGTGTTAATCCTGGGGGATTTTCATCCAAGTGACAAAATCAAAGGCTTTGCACTGAAGTCATCAGTCACTGCTGCCAGGGGCATTTCACAAAGTGTTCAATGGCACAGAAATACCAGAAGTGTTTGGCTGAGCTCTCTGAAGAGGTGGCCATTACATACCTGTGGAATCTGTGGGATGAAAAAAATGTTCATTCAGGATTGATGTTGCCTCTGTGACTGGGGAGAGGCACACAAATGCTTTTCCTCCTCGAGCTCACCTTCGGCCACCTCAGAGAATGTGCAGAGTGAGCCCTCAGGGAGCACAGAATGTGCACTCCTAGAGATCAAGGATTCACAGAATCACCCTGGAACCCTGGAGTGGTGGAATTTGGGGGGGAAGAGACCCTAAAGCTCACCCAGTCCCACCCCTGCCATGGGCAGGGACACCTCTCACTGTCCCAGACTGCCCCAAGCCCCATCCAGCCTGACCTTGGAAACTTCCAGGGATCCAGGGGCAGCCACAGCTGCTCTGGGCACCCCTCACAGCCAAGAATTTCTTCCCACTGTCCCACCCCAATCTCCACTTTTTTAGTTTGAAGCCATTCCCTGTGTCCTGTCCCTCCATGCCTTGTCCCCAGTCCCTCTCCAGCTCTCCTGGAGCCCCTTTAGGCTCTGCAAGGGGCTCTGAGCTCTCCCTGGATCCTTCTCTTCTCCAGGTGAGCACCCCCAGCTCTCCCAGCCTGGCTCCAGAGGGGCTCCAGCCCTTGGAGCTGCTCCATGGTTCACTCTGGACTCTCTCCAGCAGCTCCAGATCTTTCCTGTGCTGGTCCCAGGGCTGGGGCAGCTCTGCAGGTGAGGTCTCACCTGAGAGGGACAGAGGGACAGAATCCCCCCCTGCCCTGCTGCCCAAACTCAGCACCTGGGGGATTTCTGGGCTGTGAGTGCACTCTTCATACCCTCCTCATCTCCCTGCACAGAGCAGCAGCTCTTGGGGACAAGACAATCAAAGATGCTTTAAAGTGAAAAACTTTCACCTTCTCCCTCCCTCCCTGTTTTGTCAGCTTGCTTGAAGAAATTCTGCCAGAAACCATCACTGTGCAAGGCTCCTGTTCTGCCAGTGGATAAATAAACAGATCCATGGAGTTTAGCAGCCACTCTCTACAAACATTTAAGGGTAGAGTTTGGCTCTGGATCCCGAAATGTTTTTCATCCAGCAGTGTCTTCCCAGACAGTCCCAACACTTTGTTTTCAGTGTGTTTTGTTTTCAGTGTGTTTTGTTTTCAGTGTGTTTCCCCCCCTGCCCAAGGGGTTGGACTGTATTTCATCCCCCAGATGTGGCCTGGTGCCCTCGTGCCCCAGGGAGGTTGTTCCACCACAGCTGGGCAAGTGCCACCTCTCAGAATTGCTTTTTTCTCCCTGTTTTTCTAAACTTGGCTCGGTAAAGTTCCTGTAGTTTGGAGATCTGTCATCTTTTCAGGAGAAGAACTTGATGAGAAATGATTAGAGCCTAATAATATTCTTTTGCTGTGTGATTCCAACTGGATTTTTAGATTTTTGTGGATTTGCAGGCTGTGGGACTGGAGATTTTGGAGAAATGAAAAACCCAAACAAACACTTTACTCAGTTTATTTGTTTTGAAGGGAGAAAAGTGAATCAAAGGAACTGAGAAATAATTTTAAATACTTTTCCTTATTCCAATTTTGAGTGCTTATTTCTGGATAATAAGGCTGGACAAATTTTATAAAAGCTAAATCTCACAGGGTTTCTTCATGAGTTTGTTCTGATCCATCTGCTTCTGGAGCCCCAGGTCCTGACCCAGTGAGAATCTCAAAATGCACAAACTTGAGCCAGTTTGCTCAGAACTCCATTCCAAAGGTGAATTTTCCTCTAGCAGGTTTAGGAACAAGCAAAAACCTCTTCTCTCCTGCTTCCTTTTATTGGTCTGGAACTTTAATGTCTTCAAAAAATTTACTTGGGTCCACGGTGACCCTGTTGGGATTATGTCCATTTCTTGTCTTTTTATTTTCTACCTTGGAACCACCTTGGTTTTTTAAGGCCTGGAAACCTCTGTGTTTTCTCTCCCATGTTTATTCCTCTTGAGGGTGAGATCAGTCACATTCCTGCTTTCCTGGGCTTAGAAGGGATGCAAGAGAAGGTTCCTCACCCTTCAGCTGAAGGTTTCAGTGCTTTAGGGGGAGGCTTGTGTTGCCTTCAGGAGGCTGNTGAAACCTTTGTGTTAATAAAAGTTGGTTTTCTCTCCCATGTTTATTTCTCTTGAGGGTGAGATCAGTCACANTATTAAAAGGCCTCACTGGGCACGGACTCACAGCACAAGAGTGCAGCCAGGCCACACCCAAAATAAACCCCAAAATGGTCCCAGAATGGACACCTGATCACGAGGTGCCACACTTGGATAAGTTCTGCTCCATTGGCAGATCAGAAACAATTGTCCAAGCACAGCTCCAGGTTATGAAGCTCCATCCTCCTGGTTTTTCCTTCTCCCCTCACTGCTGTTTTCATTCTTGGGTCTGAAAGTTGTCCTTGGTCTGGAGCTGAAGAAGGAATTGTTTTGTGTCTCTGCTCTGTGAAGAGAGCTCAGTAGCACTGAATGTGAAACCTAAAACTACCCACTAAAACAGCACAGGATCTAAAATATAAAATCTAAAACCTAAAGCATCAGTTGGGTTCTGGGCATCACTTCTGTCTGGGAGCTGAGCACTGCCTGTGTTTGTACTGAAGGAATCCTCGAATCCCTTGGAGAAAAAAAGAACAAAAGCAGGCAGCTCCCAAAGTGTGTGATGTTCCTCCCTTCAGGAGCTCTTCTCCTCCAAGTCTGAACCTGCCCTTGCAGTGCATTATTTAACAGGAGATTTTTCTGCCTTTTTCTCCTCTTTCCCTCTCTTCATGCTCCCCTTTCCCGAGGTTCTCCACTGATCTGGTGCTTCCCTCCCCTCCTGTGGGACAGCCCAAGCCAACAGCAAAACCTCAGATTTATATCAGGTGTCACAGTGTGCTGCTGGGTCCCAGGAGAGGATTATTTCATAATAAAAACCCAAATCTGGAGCAGGTTAGAGCTGTTCATTGTCAGCGCCTGCAGCAGGCAGTGGCCTCCTGGAAAAGGGGATGCACAGCCCTGGATTCTGCCTTGATTTTGGAGTTCAAGCCAATAATGCTCAGATCCAAGCTGAATTTAGAGACTGGAAAAGGAGAAAGAGTTCAGGAGATCAAACCATGGATCCTTAAGGTTGGAAAAGGCTTCCAAGATCAAGTCCAGCAATAACTCAGCACCACTCCCATGGTCAGGGTCAATCCATGTCCTCAGGTGCCACATCCAGGTGGATTTTGGACACTTCCAGGGATCCAGGGGCAGCCACAGCTTCTCTGGGCACCCTGTGCCAGGGCCTCCTCACCCTCACAGGGAACAATTCTATCCTAATATCTAATCTAAATCTTTCTTAGCTTAAAACTATTCCCTCTGCTGTGAAAAAACCCTTTCTCCCTCTTTATTTTACAAACTCCATTTCAAATACCGAAAGTCCAGTTTAGTTTTTCATCCTTCGGTGACAAAGTTTTGCTTAGGACCCCAAAATTTCAAATACAATCTTTAACATTTACCAGCTTGCCAATACTTAATCCTTTCACTGAATGATTCTCTCCATTTCCCTCCCCTCAGGCTGTCCCACGAATTATGGTGCAGTCAGCCAGTCTGGATGCCAGTGCTGCAAGGATAAAACAGGTGAGCACATCCATAAAATTTTTTGTATCCACCTCCCAGAGGTGGCCAAAGCATCTTGAAAGCTGCTCTGAAACCTGTTGTGCTGCTGCCCTGCTGGGACAGAGTGAAATTCTGCTGGGTGTTTTAGGTCCTGGTAAAATCTCCTCTCCTATTCCTGGTTAACACTTTTCTATTTGAAAGCATTAGCAGGTAATTAGCTGAAATTGAGCTGGTTTGCTGCTTTAAAAGGAAAATTTCTAGGCTCTGACAGTGTCTGTAAGCAGGATGTGGCTGTTCTGAGTGTGGAGCTTAATTCCCCATTTTTGCCATGATAATCATGGAAAAACTCTTGCTAAGCTGGAGAGAAAACAGAGCCTGTGATCTCCCACTTTTCAGCAGAACTTCAGTCTCCTGAGCAGAGCATCAGCTTCCTCCCACTGTGCTTTGATTGTCTTAAAAAAAACTGTCTCATCCAAAGGGAAAATCCAGAGAAAGAGCAAAGCTCCTCAGTCCACATGGACACCACTCTTGCCATAGGAAACTGAACAAAATGTTTTTAATCTGCTAGAATATTAAAAAATAAAAAAAAAAATTACATTTCACTTAGCAACAGCAAAGTTTTGGTTCTGAAATTCTAGTAATCCAGTCAAATCCCTCTTTCTTCAAATGCTGCTTACATTTCCAGTGGAAAAGGCATTTTGGGAATAAGCTGAAAATCCTGTAGTTTGGGACACTCAACCACTAGATGGGAGAAACCACAAAATTGTGAATAATAAACAAAAAATGTTCACCTGAGACAGGATTTGTTCAAATCTGCCCTTCTCCAACCTCTTTTTTTTCTCCCCCATTTCTTATTAGCACTCTCCCCCCTCCCTCCTTCCCAAAGAGATTTAGAGACATCCTAATCTTTTAGAGTACATGTGCTGGCAAAAGATATTGATCTATCAGATTTAGGAAACTTTACAGCCAAGAAATACATCACTGAAATGGGCTGTTAATCTCATGAGGTGCAGTTAATTTCATCCTCTGCGAGTGCGAGGTGCTGGCGGCGCTGAGGTGGGAATGGCATTTGGAAACGGGGACAGAAATGACAACTTGAGGTGCAGGGGGATGATTTATGCACCCAGAGAGTTAAGCCAAATAACTCTGAGAGACTTATGGATCACAGCTGGTCCCCATCCCATATAAATCCTGCTGTTCAAACAGCAAATGACCGTTCTTGTAATATAAATAATATTTCAGTAAATATCGGGGAGCGTATTTCTCGGGGTTGACACTTCCCTTCTTAATGGAAGGAGCGAGCTGACAATCCCCCCACGCTGGGGATCAGCTTCCATCTTCTGCAGCAGGGATTTAGAGAAGCTCAAAGCCCTGGTGCTTCCCAGAGGTCTGGGATCTGTGGGTTCAGCCCAGAGGTTTTGGACAGCAGAGCCCCACGTTCCCTGTTCTTGGAGTTTGATCCAATATTCCCAGGAGGCTGTGCATGAGCTGTGCCCTCGCTGTTTGCCTAGATGGTGGCCCTGTGGTGTTTTCACCCCAGTGGTCCCAGGCTCTCTGGGGGTTGCACA
>VZTB01010585.1:13429-25365 GCA_013397245.1 Thryothorus ludovicianus
AAGTCCTAAGGGACAGAGGACACTTGGATGGCCCAGTGTCTTTCCAGGGCTGGGAAGCATCTTTTGAATTCTGCCAACCACTCTACACCTTCTGGAATGGCAGGGTTGACAGGCAGCACTCATCAGGGGTTAGGGTGTGGAAAGGAGGAATGATTGACAAACCTGGCAGGGGATTATCTGGGAGGGGCCTGGGGTGACTGAGACACCACAACAGCCTGTCCCCTGTGTTTCAGGTGCACCAAGAGGAAGCAGCGAAGCAGCCGCTGGAAACGGCGGCGCGGACGCCCGAGGTGGACAAGGGTCTGGAGAAGACACCCAAAGTGCCTTTGCAGCAGCCCACGGGGGACAGCCAGCCCCAGGACTGCCAGGAGGGCCCTCCAAGCCCCCTGAGTGAAGCCTCCAGTGGGTATTTTTCCCACAGTGTGTCCACAGCCACCCTCTCCGAGGCCCTGGCAGCGGGAAGCGACGCTGTGGCTCAGCCAGCTCCGACTGCAGGGAGTGACTCCCCTGCTACTGCAGTGGCCCAGGTCCCTTCTGACACTCAGGGACACTCAGACAGGGCCTCTGAGGGCTCTGTGGCCACAAAGAGGGAGAATCCCCCCACCTTCAGCCTTCCAAGTGCTCCCCCCAGACCGAGGGATAGCCCCGAAGTGAATGGGAAGTCTTGCACTTCTCCTTATCCCAGCGAGCAGGGAAGCGAAGCCTCTGCAGCCACTGATGCAAAACCTCTTCTCTCTACCTCCACTCCCAAGGAGTCGATATCCAAACAATCAGTGGAGTCAGCAGGACAAGCCAGGAAAAAGGAAACATCTCCTGGGGCTTCAGAACTGGGGTTTCCCAAAGCTCACCCTGACCAGCCCAGTGCTGCAGCCTCCCCCTTCAAAATCCAGAAGGTGAAAACATCGGAGCTGAGATCCTTCAGCAGCATGCTGGGATCAGATGCCACGGGTTCCCTGGGCACAGAAGAGCAGCAGGAGGGAGAAAAGGGCACGTCCAGTGCCCGTGGACTGAACCACAATGGGTCGGAGACGGCAGAGGAAAAACTGGAGGTGATTTCTGACTCTGAAGATGCCAACGAAATTCCTGAGTGGCTGAAAGAGGGGGAATATGTCACAGTTGGCATGAACAAGATGGGCACCGTTAGATACATCGGGCCCACAGACTTCCAGGAAGGAACGTGGGTTGGTGTGGAGCTGGATTTGCCTTCAGGTAAAACATCCCCTGGCAGAGCTCATCCTAAAGCTGGTTTTTGGGGGGGTTTTATTACTCACTTTTTTTTTTTTGTTTACTGCCCATTGCAGGAGGCATTTGGAAATGGGATATGGAAAAGGCCTTCCCTGCTTTCATCTTTTGCCAAACCTGCTCTAACTCCCAACCCCTTTGAGATCCCAACCCAAACCATTCTGTGATCCCTGGCTGTCCCTTTCCAGTCTTTTCTTTGACTTCTTAAACTGGAAATAGCAATCAGGATTCCTTTTCCAGGCAGTTTGGTAAGCAGTAGCTGCAGGAGACAGGCCTTGTGTCCATGGGATTCTCTTCTGGGCTTCTCCTCTGAGGATAAGAGTGTTCAAAGGACCACAGGAGTTGTGGGCTAAATTTTAGTCTAAATGAGTTGCAAAATCTCTTAATAGGTGTTACGGGGTAATAGGATTTATTTTAAAGTAAGCTTTAAAATTGCAAATATTTAATATATATAATATATATATTCTGTGTTTGTATATATATCATATTTATATATTTTTATATATATATACATACATGCCTCTATATATGTGAAAAGCAGTGGGAAATAATCATCCACTGACCAGCAGGTCATGCAGATAATTTGATGTTTCTTTCACCACCTCATTTGTCATCCCTGCCTGGCTCTTACCTGTGCAGCTGTGGAGCTCCCAGAATTTAGGGTTTCCAGGATTTGTTTGGAAACCATGGTGCAGTTCCTGGGGAGGCTGCTGCTGTTCCTGTGCTCTTGATGTGGGAATGGGGAGTCTCCAGCACAAGGGGAGAGGAAGATGATGGCTGGGATTTGTTCCCTGCTGGAATCCAGCTTCCCAACCCCTCTCCAGGAGCAGGCAGGACTGGGGAAGTGCCAGTGGGAAATCCTGGAGAGGTGCAGTGACAGTGAGGGAATTTGGATTACCCAGGGCATGTAAAACTCTTTATCCCAATCCTTTTAGCCAAGTGCAGCATTCCCAGGCTGGGTGGTGAATCAGCACATCCCAGGGAGCTCCTCCCTGCTGCACATTTCCCTGGGATTGGAGCAGTTCATCCAGCAGAACACTGTCCAGGATCCAGAGCTCCCAAATCTCCCTGTGCTCCTCAGGGCTGAACTGGGCAGTGACTTCCCAGCTGGTTTCAGAAAACTCTCTGGAGTTTTCCATCCTGGAAAGCAAACTGGAGCTCTTGATCCTTTTGCAGGCTGGATTTGTGCTTCATTTTAAAGAAATAAATACATATTTACAGATTCATTTCAGTTTTGGAAGGTCACCTTCCCTCTGCCAGGCTGCTCCAGTGCTGATTCTGTTTGCACATCCCAGTAAGCAGCAGCTTCCATGGAAAAGTCAGGAGATTTTTGGCCTGCTGAGGACCCAGCTGCTGATGTTGCTGGAATTTTTTTTTTCCCCTTTCTGTTTCCACAAGGATTAAGGCTCTGATTTGCTGGAGCATCTCTGGCTTCTGGCGCATCTTCACTTGGGGAATGTGGTCACAAAGTGGTGTCATTGTCACACTGGAAACAGGGATAGAACCCCAAGGACAGGGAAATCCAGCTCTGGTCCACGTGAGGGTGGTGGAAGGGAGAAGGAAACCCCCCAAAAGCCAAAGGGATGACTTTATGTCATTTAAAGAGCTGTTGGATCTTTCCACCTTCCCCTTATGGATGGGAGCAATCCCTGAACAGTGATCCTGAGAATTTCAAATTTTCTAAAATGAGAAATAGAAAGATCTCAACAGCACCAGCATAGAGAAATTACCCTTCCTGTTCTGTGAAGGGTTTAGGACATGGCAAGAGTGACAACCTTCAGACATCAGCTCAGAAAACCAAAACTCTTTTAAATGTCTGTTTTTCCTTCCTTCCTGGTACTTTGGGAATGGAACCAGTTATTTACCATTTTGGAGAATTATAGAGCGAGTGAGAAGGAAGGACAGGGTGGAGTGTCCCCTTCAGAGTCACCGTCCCTGCCGTGGCCTTGCTGGGGTTCAGCTGGGGAGTATTTTTAATTTTACTCCCGGGGTGTAATTTTAGGGAACTCAGCACTTCTTCCTTGCCTCCTCTGGGGTGCAATTTGCACAGAATAAAACCCATTTCATAGCAAAAAATCCTTCCCTGTGAGGGTGGCACAGGGTGCCCAGTGGCCTGGAAGTGTCCGGATGGAGCTCGGAGCTCCCTGGCACAGCGGGAGGCGGCGGGGTTGGAACGGGAGGGGATTTACCATCCCTGCCCATGCCAGAGCAGTCTGTGACCCCCTGAATTCTCTGTCCCAGGCAAGAACGACGGCTCCATCGGGGGCAGGCAGTATTTCAGGTGTAACCCGGGCTACGGGCTGCTGGTGAAGCCAGGCAGGGTCCGGAGGGCGGCGCGGCGCCGGAGGCCGCAGGGAGCGGCCGCCACCGAGAACAGGAGGAGCGGGAACTTCTCCGGCTCGGCCTCCAACCTGGCCTCCCTCACTGCCCTGGCCAAGGCGGAAGGAGGAGCCACGCTGAGGATGGAGAAGAGCCAGAAAAACGCCGAGAACAGGAAATCCTGGGCGAGCTGAGAGATGCCGGCCCAGCAAACGCCCTGGGACGCGGCCGGGGGGAGCCGGCGGCTTCGGGGAGCGGAACCGACCATCCCAACCTCCAGTTGGTGGCCAACACTAATGAAGGGTTTGTTCTCTCTGCTCTGGGTGGTTGACACCGTCGTTCTTTGCCTCGTCGTGGTGCTGGATCCTTCGTTTCCTGTCCCAAGTCCTGGCGCCTCTCCGGGGGAGGCGATGGCAGCGGGGCCGGCGCTCGGCGTTGGGTGGGTTGTGATGAGCTCCTTCTCTTCCTCCTTTCAGGGGAAAATGGGTCAAACCATGGCATAGCTTCCCAAAACAGCCACAAAATCCTCCCCAGGCATCGGCGTTTCCCTCAAAGTGCAGTTCCTGAAGAACCTCCCCAAAGTCACAGCTCTGTTGTAATTCCCTAAGAGCTCTGTCAGTACCGTGTAATCCACGTGAAAGGGCAAGGTGGGAATGATTCCAGACGGGCAAAAACGTGAAAGTAGAACTTTGTTTGGAGATAAAGAACCCCCAAAGTCCCTTTGTTTAAAGAAGCAGCAGCCCTTGGGTTGTGTGGCTGAGACCAGCGCCTGTTTGGATCACTGCCCCCTTACCCCCCTCTCCTGTGGAAAGCATTGTGGTCTTGTTGGGAATGGGAGAAAGCCCATGGCCAGCTCTGTCCTGTTTTTCATTTTTGATCCATTTTATATTTGCTCTCACCATGACAGGATCCCCTCTCTCACTTGCCCCAGAGTGGCAAGACCTCCTTGGTTCCTCCCTGAGAGGATTTTTGCAGAGGTGTTGGCACTGAAGTGCTTCCCTGTTCCCACCCAGCCTTTGGAGACACTCAGAATTTTGCCAAGCAGGGGTTCTCTGCCCTCGTACCAGGATCAATCCAGTCTATTTATTTTTATTTATTCTTTTAAAACATGAGACGTTTGCGCTTTACAATCATCCCCCGCCCGGCGCTGCCCAGGGGAGCTCTCCCAGCACCATCCCAAGCACCAGCTGGTGCCTCTGTCATCCCCAAAACCAGCCTCTCTCTTGGAAAGGGGGCACTTTGGGCTGGCTTTTATAAAACTTGATTTATTTTTTTTTTGTGGCTGGTTTTTAGCTGCCTGTGGCACGGGGACTGTGTCCCTGTCCGTGTGTCCGTGCACGGATCAGCCAGTGCTTGTTTTCCTGTCAAATCCTGAAAAGCCACAGATTTTTCTCTCCTGAGCTCTTTATATCTTGTTTAGTCATCACGGGGGGATTGGACAGCCTGAGCAATAGATGTTTTAGCTACGTGGGGACTATTTAGGATGCTAAATTAATGATTAAACTTTAATATCTCTCCAGTCGCTGCCCGTGGGTATCCAAGTGCCTTAAACATCTGGTTCCGAGGTCCAAGGGAAAGCTCCATTGGCATCAAAGGAGATAGGGATGCTTAGTGAAGGAGATAATTATGCTGATTTACTGTAATTAATATCATTTATGCAGAAGGAATAAAATTAAAATAGAAACTAATCTGTAGCAGAAATAAGTGGGCTGGGTTCCGATGCAGCCTGCGTAGAACTGCCAGGGGTTGTGTATCCTTCCAGCTTGGTGTAAGTAGTTTCAGTGTTTCCTAAATTTTCCTCAAGAAATCTTAATATAAAATGTACAGAGCAGCTTTTTAAAGACATTTTAAGTGTACAGTTTTCCCTCTTTTCCCTTTGCACGAAGCTCCTGTCCCACGATGGGGGAGGAATTTGGTAGTAAAGAGTTCAGATGCTGAAATAAATCCTGGGTTTTAAAATTAAAACCGGTTTTATGAACGCAACCCATACAGCGAAACTCTTGGTTTTGGGGTCTGAGGAGTCTTACCAATGAAAGACCACCCACTCATTAATCTGATGCCTCTTACTCTGCCTTGTTGGTTCTCTGAACCCCACCCTGACCGTGTTTTTAATTGCACTTTGTTCTCTCCTGCTGCCGAAGAAGCTGATGTGCAGCAGCCCCTCCCCAGAGCTGTGTGTTTTTAGTCTCAGCATTTCAGATATTTGGATTTAGGGATGTCTTTAAAGCTCCTCCGTGGTTTGGGCTCGGTGGCCCCTTACGGGGAGATGCAAAGGGAGGAACCCCCCGAGTCCTTTTGAATCCTCTTTTCTTGTGCTGCTCTCTGGGAATCTGGGATTTCCCCATGGAAAGGTGGCCAGGCTGCAGGAGAGAAGGAGCAGAAGGAGCTGGGTTGGTGCTTCCCAGTTTCTGCTGCTGGTTTTGAGCTCCTCTGGGCTGTTTGGGCTCCAGCCCTGGCCGTGGTTTGGTGTTTGCACCCCTGGGATGTGTGTGGGGCTGCTCCAGGCTGGATTCCCTCTCCTCCCACCCTCAGCTGTGCTGCAGATCCACGGAGAGGGCTCTGAAGGGTGCTTTGAGCAGCCCAGAGCTGCTGCCTCCTCTGGGGTAACTCACCCCGGCAGAAATCTGTTCAGAGGGGCTGGGATGGTTCCAGGAATCCCCTGGGAATGAAGAGCCCCCGGTGCCTTCCTGGAGGCAGGACCTTGCTCAGAGCTCTCCTTGGTTTTCACCATTTCCTCTGACTTTGGAAACAAAACCTCTCCTCAGATTGCACCCTAAAATGACCCTGATGCAGCACAAGCTCCAGAGAGCCAGAAACACCAAATTTGGCCATGAGGGTGTTCCTGGAGGATTCCCTGACTCCCTCACAGCTTTCCTGGGCATGTGAGGTCTTTTTTAAAGGTATTTTCAAATTTTTGGCACAGTGAGTGCACGTTCCTC
Source organism: Thryothorus ludovicianus (assembly GCA_013397245.1). Classification (NCBI taxonomy): domain Eukaryota; kingdom Metazoa; phylum Chordata; class Aves; order Passeriformes; family Certhiidae; genus Thryothorus; species Thryothorus ludovicianus. The sequence continues at coordinate 19,930 of VZTB01010585.1, forward strand.
TACTCAAAGCCATCTTTTACTTCTCCCCAGCTAACCAGAAAAGAGGTAAAAATCTTCATGGAGGTAATAATCTCTGTTTTTTACTGCTAATATTAGAAGAACTGTACTTTCAGCCTAAAGGAGGAGGTGCTATTAACTGGAACCAGCACTGAGGCTGGTGTGTGAATAGCTATGCAGATTTCTCCAAGATTTTCATGCACTTTATACAGGGAAGAAGAATCTTTAATGCAGGAGAGCATCATTTGTATGGAGTGTCTCATCTCTGGCATCTCTCGGGGGTTCAGTCCTGCTGCCTGTGTCCCTGAACTGTGGGTGTGTCTCAGATTTTTGGAAGGTGGTGGCTTGGAAAGGCTCCGTCCCCCCCTGTGTTTGCAGGTCTGGGGGTCCCTCCTCCCCAAGCCAGCCAAGAGGAGGCTGCTCTGAGGGAATTTTGGGGTTTTTCTCAAGCCAAGCCACTCCTTTTTCCTGCGTTAGGTTCAGCTCTCGGGGTGTTTTGATCTCCATGTCCAAACTCAAGCCTGGTCACCCCCAGGCTTTGTCCCTTTGCTGTTCATGGCGTTGCTGAGCTGAGGAAAAGGAACAGAAGCAAATTCTGTGGGGTGACAGCGCCCGGCTCCTTGGGCAGAGGGTGGAACATTGCACACCCCTGTGCTCTCCTGCCAAGGCAGAGCCCCTCCTTCCTCCCCACACTGGGGCCTGGGTCCTGTCCAGCCCCGTCCGTGCCCCCGCTGTCCCCCCGCCAGTTCCTCCAGTTCTTTGCACAAGATTCCATTTTCCCAGTGCCTTATCCCGGGGCCAGCAGCTGGAATGGGCTGGGCGGCCTCGGGGTGCCTGGATTTTGGGGAATGAGGCGGTGAGGGACGCTGTGGGCTGGTCACACTGCTCAGCACCTCGAGTGGGGTCACCATCAAGTGTCTTGTTCCTCCACCTCCCGTGTCCATCTTTGGTTTCTGCCCTCCCCACCTGATCCCGTTGGGTTCCCTGGGAGCTGCTCCCAGCTCGTGTGTCCCTGTCAGACACTGCAGGGGCTCCGTGTACTTTAAATGAGCTGAAATCCAAAGAGACTTTGTAATGAGCTGTAAAGTTTTTAATTATTTCTGTACCATACTAAATGACTGTAATATTGTATCATACGTGCGATGCCGCCTGCAGGACCTGAATAAAAGTCTTCTTTAGAGCCGGGACCTCTGTGCTTTGTTGTTCCAGTTAGTGGCACCAAAATGTTTAGAATTGGAATAGTCTGGGTTGGAAAAGATTCCAGAATTGATTCCCCAGCACTGCCAAGGCCACCGCTGATCCATGTCCCCAAGTGCCACATCCACAAGGATTTTAAATCCTCTCAGGAGATGGTGATTCCAACACTCCCTGGGCAGCTGTGGCAGTGCCTGGCCACCCTTTTGGGGAAGAATTTTGTCCTGATCCCCACAGTGGGGTGAGGATCCCCAAGGATTTCTGTGCCTTGCTCCAGGTTGGTCAGTGCCTCAGGGAACTGCCACAACCAACCCAAGGCCTCAGGGTGATGAGACCCCCCTCAATATTTCTTGTAGCCCCCTGCTTGGGCCACGTTTCCTTTCTCTTTGGCACCATTTCTTCCCCAAACACAGCTTCATGCTGGAAACAACAGGCAGGGCTTGACTGGGATTATTTTGTGTAGTTTTTCAGTTTATCTTGGCTTTTTCCTAAAGCAACAAGCGCTGCGTTGATCCCCCCATCCCCACTGAAACTCAGCGAGCAAAGGATATTTTTATCAGCTCTGTCTTGCAATCAGCACACCAAAACAGCTTTTTTTTTATTTTCCTTTAAAGCCACTTCCCTTTTATGTTTTACCTTCTGAAAGGAAAAAAAAACCCTCTTTGGCTGAAACACAGGAGGTGTTTGAAGCGGCGTCACTTTGTTCAAACCTCGCTCTTCCCGGAAGGTGCCGCGGCACCTTCCCTGTGCTGCCACGTTCTGTTCTGCAGCCAAGGCTGCCTTGAAAAGGCTCCCATCAAAAAGAGCAGGAAAATCATTCTTTAAAAACCTCCAGAACTAACAAAGAACACATTTTCTCCGTTCTCCTTCAAATTAACGCCGCTTCCATCGGCCTCGCTTGGCTTCAGACGCTTTGCCAGGGGAGGCAGCAGCCCCTGGGCTTCACCCTGGGTGCAGAGAGGAGCTGCCCTGCCACGAGCTGGGCACATTTCCAAGGGGGTTTTGCTCAACTTTGGACACCAACCTGTGATAAATTATTGTTTTTCCCAGATCCGTCTGGTTTCCCACCAAAACAGGCACGAAGGGCTGGAAAGCACAGACCTGCAATGTGGATTTATTCCTCTTGTGTTTTGTAAAACATCTCCAATTGGAGCTTTTCTGATTTTCAGCTGTGGTGGAGGGAGTGGGATTCATCCAGCAATACCCCTGGAAAGGTTTTTCCCATCCTTGGAAGTGTCCAAGGGATGGAACTTGGAGCAGCCTGGGACAGTGGGAGGTGTCCCTGCCGATGGGGACAGGTGGGACTGGATGAGCTTTGAGGTCCCTTCCATCCCAAACCATTCTGGGATTCCATAATCTGCAGCCTCCTCTAGAAAATTCCCTCTGCAAACACAGCAGCTCTGGCAGCTGATGATGGGGAGGGTTAACATAAATTTTATCTCCTTCCTTGATGTCTGAGAGGCACAAGGAGCAGTCTGAAGGGTGTTTCCACCCCTGAGGTCCATTTTTCATCATCTGCACCCTCCAGAGTTGCCTTCCCCCGTTTTGGGGTGTCCATCCTGAGCAAAGCCCCCAGCCACAGCTGCACATCCTGATTTTAACCAGGATGGCAGGACCCAGATACCTTCACTGAATAAATCAGTTCCTGTGGCTTTGTGTCTTCTCTGCCACCCAGGGATTCATTCCCATTCTGAGGAAGATTTTCCCCATAAATCCTCTCTGAGCCCCCCCAAAGGGCAGCCACAGCCCCCTCCAGCCTTGGGCTTCTCAAAATCACCCCCGCCCTCAATAATTTGACATTTTTTGGTTTTGTCACCGAGTGGCCCCAAGGGCTGCTCCCTCCAGACCTTCAGCTGCTCCAGCAAGAGACTTTTGTTGCTGGGGCTGGGACTCCCAGGGCCCTTCCTGAGGCTCCCAAGGGAAGGGCACGGTCCCCAAGGACACAACATCTGTGTGTGACCAGCCCTGCCAGCTGTGACAAACACAGCCCAGCCAGGGAGGGAAAGCTCCACTCTTGGAAAGAGCCCCAGAAGGTCTCTGCAATCAGCCCCAGGCTCAAATTCCAATTCCACTGCTTCAAACCCACCATCACTGTGTCCATCACCTTCACCCCTCACAGAGGGGGAGCGCACAAAGAATCCATTTTCCCCCAAATAAATCCAAATTTTCTACATTCTCTTTGTTCTCAGGACACATTTTCGGTCTCACAGCCAAGCCCTGCACAAAAAAGGACGATGGAAGAAAAGGGTCGGTGTTGAGTTATACATTTTTATTTTCTAATAGGTACAATACTAAAATAAACACAAATTAAAAAAAAGTTTTATTAAAACAAAACTGTACAAAAAAGCAGTTATACTACATTTTAATTACAGAACAGTCTACTGTCCAAAAGGCACTAATCCAGAATAGGAGATACAATGATACAGGACTCATTTGAACTATTTTAATCAATACAATAGAGCACTTGTTTCTCTGTCCATTCACATACAGAAACAAGGACTTTTGCTACAGTCATTACACATTGTTATAAATATGAGCCCTACGTGGAAAGGTGCAGTATCGCTCTCCCCGGCCGCGGGTCGGCTCTAGCAAACACAGGATTAAATTTAAAAAGAAAAATATAAAGGGCACAAGGTGAGAGGTTGATGGTTCATTTCCACAGCACCTGCTGCCAGGGGAAGGTGTGAGGGATGCTGACCCTCACCTGCTTTTGGGATGGAGGCTGGACCAGTTTCCTCAAGGGACTGAAGGTGAACTTCCATCATCTCCTGCCCCAAGCTTTCCCTCGGCCACTCCACCCTGTCCAGCTTCCTTTGGCCCTCTGATTCCCTGGTCGGTTCTCTGGGATGGATAAATAACAATTCCCAAGCACACCAAGGGTTCTCAGGTTCCCCCCACTATTCCTTTTGTCCTTGCAGGGAGCCCTCAGCACCTTGCAGATAAAGGCAGTGACTGGGAGAAGAGTCTGGAATGTTCTCAGCACTCAGTGCCTTCACTGCCAGGGCACCTGGCATGAGCAGAGCTGCTCCAACTTCCCAAAGAGCCAACGTGCCCCAAAGCCCCCAGGGGTGGCTGTTCCTGAGGGGACACAGGGACAGTCCCCAGCCTTCCCTCAAACCCCCAGGAGCAGCCAGCCTGGGAACACGGGGTCACCCCTGCCACCACCCCGGCACTTTCTCCACAATTTCCCACCACCAGGATCTGCTCACCCTCCCTCCCAACATATCCAATCCACTTCTTCCTCTCCCCAAAAAACCTCAGGCTGAGGGAGCAGCAGCAGATCATGGGAACGTGTTTAGGGAACGACTCTGTGAGGAGGAGTTCACCAAGCACAGGAAAATTCAACTCCACCATGAGGGGCAATGAGAAATGAAACAGCTCAACCTCCAGCTGAACACTGAGAAATGGAACAGCTCAACCTCCAGCTGAACACTGAGAAATGGAACAGCTCAACCTCCAGCTGAACACTGAGAAATGAAACAGCTCAACCTCCAGCTGAACACTGAGAAATGAAACAGCTCAACCTCCAGCTGAACACTGAGAAATGAAACAGCTCAACCTCCAGATGAACAATGAGAAATGGAACAGCTCAACCTCCAGCTGAACGAGCAGCCCTTGAGACTGAGACCAGGGTGGGCCTGAAGGGGATGATGGTGGTGATGATGATGATGATGATCATGGTGATGATGGTGATGATGATGGTGATGATGATGGTGATGAGGATGATGAGGGGCATCACCTGACTCCTCCCCGTGGAGGAAGGAGGTCGGACGCGGCGGGAGGGGGATACTGCACCTTTGGAACAGTGTCATACACATAAGACAAAGACAGGCATCTGGATGTTAACAAAAATAAGTAACAAAGAAATATGATTGAACAAAATCTCTTCTCACATCATCCTATACTACATCCTCCTTCTGCTTAGCAGAAAATTGTACGTACACAAAAATACAAATACACAATTTTGTAGAACAGTCTGATTTTAATATATTTATATATATTTATATTTATATGAGTGGCAGGTTAGTTCATTATATAGAGCTTTTTGCACTTTTGGCTCATATGCAACAAGGCTTTATAAATTCAGCTTTAGCTTTCATTCAGGTTTTATAGCTTCTTGAACATTTGTTCTCACATTTAAAGCAGCATCCAATTTGCAAGAGGAGTTGGTGGTGGCTACAGCAAGGATCAGGTCAAGAGGTTTTTTGGGGGCTGGGGGAAGGAGAATATACATTCCAGTGTGAG
>VZTB01010585.1:25507-38280 GCA_013397245.1 Thryothorus ludovicianus
CGGGGACACAGCGGGGACACAGCGGGGACACAGCGGGGACACAGCGGGGACACAGCGGGCGGGGCAGGGCCGGGCACGGCTCGTCCCGGGGGTCTCTGGGGACAGGGAGGGGACAGGAGGCAGCCGGAACCAGCCCAGCCGGGACATGCGCGGCTGGCACCGGCCCCCAGGGGCAGGTCAGGGTGGGACAAAGTCGAGGCACACAGAATTTGGGTCGGGCCGGGGTTTGGCTCCGGGTTTTGTGCGGCTCTGAGGCTGTTTCCCTGGGCCCTCACCCTCGGGTCTGCAGCTGCCACCGACAGCCACCGCCAGTGACAGCCACCCCTCGGGCAAACATCACCTCCAAAAGGCAGCCCGAGGGTGGACGTGTGCCACAGGCTCCACGGGCAGGGCATTTCCATCAGGAAATCTCCTGATTTCCATCAGGACCCCGCCAAGGGATTCCCCCAGGATCACAGATTCCATCAGCACCCATCCACTGCCAGGGGCTGTTCCTGCCCTCACAGTCCCTGCCCAGCCGTCCCGCCCCANCGCTAGTGCTCATGGAAAAGTGACCAGAGGGTGACCACACCACTCCAGCATCCCATGGTTACCTCTTGAGGTAGGCAGGACACCTACAGCAGATGAGACACGGGGACACAGCGGGGACACAGCGGGGACACAGCGGGGACANTGCTTTCGTTTGCTGAACCCTAAAAGTGGTATTAAAACACTTTTGTAGTGTTGTTACCTCCTTTCACTCTGGTCAGAAGAAATCCCCCTTTGATGAAACATTTTAAACTATCACTGATAACCTTTGTTCCTTAAACCCACATAAAATTCTCACCTTTACAAAATTATTACCACCTGGCAATAGTTAGGATTATTTGGACACAATGTTTAGCAGGTGCCACTATGAAAAACCTAGAAATAATTAAGAATATTAGGAAGAAACTGCCTTTGGGATTCCAGAGAGGTTTTGGCTGCCCCATCCCTGGCAGTGTCCAAGGCCAGGCTGGACAGGGCTTGGAGAAACCTGGGATGGTGGGAGCTGTCCCTGCCCACGGCAGGGGGTGGGACTGGATGATTTTTAAGGTTCTTTCCAGCCCAAACCGTTGTGTGGTTCCATGGGAGGTGATTACAGAATCCCATCAGCTTTTCCCACCCAGACCTGGTTTTCCAGAGGGGGATGTTTATCACACAGAGCTCTCTGTATCTGCAATCCCAACAGGCAGTTTCCTACTGAATCCCTCCCAATCCCCCCCTCTTTGCCATCCACCCCAAATGAGAGATTGCAAAAGTTTGGCTGAAAAATGAAATACCCTCCCCCAAAAAAAAGCTGAGAACCAAGGGGGGGCAGCACGAGGGAAGAACTGGGAGATTTTTCCAGCCGGATTCTGCCGGGCTCCGGACTCACTGGAGGGATGTGCAGAGGGATGCAGGGAGGGCTCTTTTCTCACGAGGGGAAATGAGGTCTAATCCCATTCCTCCAGCTCACTCTGGAGTCCTGTTCCTCACTTAGGCACTTTTTTAAAATCGACATGAAGGAAAAAAAAGAATTCAAATGAAAGAAGCACTGCACGCATCTCCCACTTTCAGCAGCCTTGGGAAGAGCACAAAGACCCAGAGGAAGACAACAAAGGCAAAAAGTCAGGAAAACAGAGCTGCCCACGGCCACAGCTGACTCTGACCCTTCCAGGAGTGCTGGGGAACTGAGCTGGGTTGGAATCTGGGCTCTCCTGAAGGGCACAGGCTGCCCGTGGTGGCACCATCCCACGGGATGGGAATTCCCAAGGGACTCTCCCAGCCTCAGCCCGGTGGTTCTGGTGGCAGAAGTGCTGCCAAAACCACCCAGAGCTCTGACAGCACAGAGAGGCTTTGCTGAGATTCAGAAAGGCGTTCCTGGAGCCAACAGCAAGGAAAAAGGGGGTTTGCTTTTGGGGTTTGGAAATGGGGAATCTGTCCTTCCCAAAAGGCCAAGCAGGGCTCTGACCCCACAGCAACCAAAAAGCAGCTTCAGGTCAGCACAAGGCTCAGGATGATACGAGAAATACACAGAAGCCAAAAACAAGGAACAGAAAATTCAGTGGGTAACACTGGAAGATGGGAAGCTCAAAATCCAAACTCTGTTTTCACTGTAATTTTTCATTTGGAAAAGCGACTTCCAAGATTTTTCGGATGATTTTCAAGCCTGAACCAATTTATGAATAATAACAAAAAGCTGCTCTGGCTGCAGTGAGGGATCCCTAACCCTGGCTAAATGAAGTGTCCAAGGGGAGCAGCAGAATCCTGGGAAAGCTGTGCAAATCCAAGCATCCTGTCCCCAGCACCCCCACATTAAAAGCAGGCACCCAAACCAGGAAAATCCACTGCTCCAATTGAAGTTCCAGCACAAAGGGCAAGCAAGGCAAAATAAACTGGAACAAAAAAAAGGCCAGGCTGGACAGGGCTGGGAGAAATCTGGGATGGTGGAAATTGTCCCTGCCCACAGCAGGGGAGGAACTGGATGGGCTTTAAGGTCCCTTCCAACCCAAACATTTCCATGATTTGTGAAAAAAAAACCAACATTTCCACCTTGTCCCTCTCCCATGGTCCCACCAGCTGATGTCACACAGGATTGTGCAAGTGAAGAACCTGCTGTAAACTGGCTGAATTTATGAGCTGATTTTTTTTTTTTAAACAGGCCAAAGTAGATAAAATTGTTCTTATTTATTTCATATGTACTTTGACTTCAAGTAAGCAATGGATACAGCACCATCTAAAAGGCCAAAGGAAAGGGGAATGTCTCCCAGTAAACAAATTTTCCCAGTAAAAAAAAAAGACAGCCCAAGTAATAATAATAAAAAAATTATAAATTGCTATTTCTGTGATTTTCTAATCATCCAAACTGCAAGGAGAGAAGGGAGAAGGGTCTGAGAGCTGGGAACTCCCAGAACAGGAAGTTTGGAAACTTCTGCCCCACACAGGATTGCTTTTTACAGGGTGGAAAAAACAGAAATCCCCCACTTGGAGGCTGCAAGGACAACAGCTGCAGGTCAGAGCACCTCAGAAAAGGCAAACCAGGAAAAATGGGATTATTGGGGTGTGAAGGAGCCTGAATGAAAGATAAAAAGAAATTATTTCTACGAGAAGCACAGAAATCTGGGAAAAAAACGTGACAAATTCAGTACCAAGAATCAACTGGAGAAGGAAGGAGATGGCTCAGAGGAGTTGGGGAGGGCTGAGCTCAGACTCTGCCCAGGAATTCCTTCCAGGAATGGAGGAAATGAGGAGACACCAGCTCAGCACGAGGCCTTGAGCTGGCTGTGGGATTTTTTATTTTTTTTTTTAAGCTCTCTGACAATGGTATTTGTGAAAATCAGTTGCAGCCCAAAGAAGTGGTTGTGACTGATCAAATTCTATTTATGCTGAATTTTTGGGGTGATGGTAGAAGGTTTTTATTGTATGGAACTGGAACTGGGGTTGGAGACATAAGGCACAACGTGTTCTCTGATGGAAAGTTCTTGCTGCAGAGAACCCCTCCAGAACTGAAATCTCTATAAACTACTCAATATTCTGAACAAGTTCTAAAGGTAAAAGACACATTTTAGCTCTTTGGAGTCATAGATTCACAATTAAGGCCAGAAGGGACCAGTCTGTCACCTACAAGGAGACCCTGAAGGTCGGATGGCCTCCCACAATCCTGATAAAAACTCCCTATTCCATCTACTTAATCAAAAAATATTAAAAAAACCCAAACTCAACCCTAACAGAAAGTGTCTTTCAGTTCTGCATCACTCTTTACAAATTTATCACAAATATCCAATGGATTTATAAGCATTCCCACATCTCAACAGCATTTATTTTCTCCAAGGAGAAAGGGGACTGAGACTTTAAAAGCTCTTGAGAAGAAAGATTTGTGAAAGTGAAGAGCTCTGAGGGAAGGAAGTGCTGGACTGGGCTGTAAGAACTGAACTGTGTCCAAGGTGGGAATGTTTGGTTAAACTGAAAGGGAACTCTGCAGGGAAACCTTCCAGCACCTTCCAGGGCCTAAAGGAGAGCTGGGGAGGGACAGGACACAGGGAATGGCTCCCACTGCCAGAGGGCAGGGATAGATGGAATATTGGGAAGGAATTGTTCCTGTGAGGGTGGGCAGGCCATGGAATAGAATTCCCAGAGAAGCTGTGGCTGCCCCTGGGTCCCTGGCAGTGCCCAAGGCCAGGCTGGATGGAGTTTGGAGCAGCCTGGGATGGTGGAAGGGGTGGGATGGGATTTAAGGGCCCTTCCCATCCAAACCATTCCAGGATTCTCTGAACCACCTCTGTGAGAAAATGAACAAAAGCACAGCTCCAATTCCAGGAACAGCTCCTAAACCCCTCCAATTCCCTCATCAACCAAGATCCCAACTGTTCCCCTTTTCAGGGAGCAGTTCCAGATGTTGTGCAATATCCCTGGGTCTTCCCCAGCAACATCTGGAATTCCTGCACCATTCCCAACCCAAACTCATCCCACTCCACCCCACACACTGGGAGTGGAGATGTTCCTGCTGCTGTTTTCACTCCATAATTTCACCAACACCTTGGCTGTGTCAGGGACAGTCTGTGGCATGAAAAGATCTGCTCATACAGGAAATGGAAATCCTGGTCAGTGAGCTGGTGTTTGGAATTCCTGGCTCTGGTTTGCTCCTGGAGGGTATTTTCCACCCTGTCCCTACAGCCCTGTCAAAGAGAGACAGCAGCAACTTCATCAGCAGGCAGACTCCAAAAAAAAAAATTCTATCCAAAGTCAAACGTGCTTTGAGGAATGGAATAAATGCTTAATATTCTTAATGGAACATACTGGGTGAGAAATATTAATTAATAATTTACTTTCATTATCTCTTTGCCCTCCTTGAGCAATCTGACGGATAAACTGTGTAAGTAAAATGTATTTTTAAATCTCAAATGATGTCAAATATATCTCAGAAGGCTGAATCCAACCTCTTAATTAAAGAGGTGGGTTATTTAAGCTCCATGTGCCATCTTGCCATAACATGGAAGACTTTAATTAGTTAAGGAGAAGGGAGAGGAGGACGGGAAGCTGAATTGAGGCCAGTGACAGCAGCAAGTGAATATCTAAAATTGTATTTTCTACACCAGAAGTTGTTCCCATTGCTACTGGGAGTGAAGTGGTGGGAATTGTGCTGGAGCTGAAGTACCCACGGCCACAGGTCTGCCCTGAACTGGGATTCACAAGGATTTCAGTGCAAAGAAGCTGAAAAAGTAACTGGAAGATTTAAATAAGAGCCTAAGGAAGTCCCCAAATTCTCTCGAGAATTTGTTGGTGATGGGAAGCTGCTAGTGTTATTAAATTTGACTCAGAGTCCCTCTAAGCATCTTTATATGCCAACAAAATGGGGAAAGCTGCTTGATTAAGTGGAGAAGAGCACTATGGAAAAAGCTGGTCAAGAAACTTAAAGGCAAAAATGGAGCACAGGCTCTGCAGTGCTCAGTGGGCAAGACAGTCACAAAAACAGATTTAAAAGGCACAGAACTCCCTATGGCAGATGCTTTTGGAGAATCTAGCAACAGATCAGGGGAAAATGATGATATTTGGGGTCACCACGAGATATCCTGGGAGACTGGCAAGGATGGTGCCCAGCCAACTCTGCTGTGGGGGGATATTTGGAGATTTTTGTTAAGGAAAAAGGGGAGTTAGCTCCTATCACTGCACTGTGTGAGCTGAGAGAGCAGAGCTGGAGGAGAACGTGGCAGCAAGTGCTGAAAAGGCTCCCAAGCAGGGAATGGGAATTTGGAGAGGACATTCCCTGCTCCAAGGAACCCTCCACCTGCACACAGGTGAAACCCCAGCGTGAGTCCAGTGGCGTCCATGGCTCACCCTCTTCATCTCCAAAAATCCAAAACGAGCCACAAGAGCCAAACCAGGCCCTGGGCAATCTATCCCCAAGCTGTCACACAACCAAACGTCCTCTTTGTCTCCCAAAGCCACTGGGAGTGACAGGCACGTGGAGCAGGAACACAGAACTGGAGGAGCAGCTCTGCACAGAAAACCGAGCTCAGCTCAGTCCCTGCTGCTGGAAGTCACCACTCACCGAGGTCATTATTTAAGTTTACAGAGGAGCTGTGTTCCAAGTGTCACTAATAACACTGGTATTAAAGGAGAATTAGGGGGCGGGAACATCTCCTGTTTTCAATCACAGAAAAAGACAGAAAATCCTTTTAATCAGGGCCATGCCAATCCCCGCGGTTCTAAAGCTGCTAATTACCCGTCAGGGACACCCAGGCATTGAAAAGAGCTGCTGCCATCCCTGGGACTGCCACCCTCCCAAGCATTTATCCTGCCCATCCCAATTACCCTGGCTGCAGCCTGAAAGGATTCAGCACAAGTGTGCAGGGTGTTTTGATCAGCACAACACACCCGCTGCCATTGAGAGCAGAGGGAATAAATGGCAGAGGGAGGCTTCTGCCAAGGCAGCTGAGGGGAAGAGATGCTCTGCACATACAGAAACATCAAAGCCCCATCAGCAGCCCCGCTGCAGCTCAATGGCTTCAGCTCATTGCTGCTCCAGCTCTTGGCTGGAGCACTTCAGATGTCCCTGAAAGAAAGGGGAAGAGCTCCACACTGCAGCCATCAAGGCCATTGGTTCTTCTGCTGCACCAGCCTGATTAAAAGGGGGTTTTTAAATGGTTTGTGAATTTTCCACCCCGTGTTTCAAATGGTGAATTCTTTCCCAGCTCCGTGGCAGTTGTGGCTGCTTCTGGAAGTGTCCCAGGCCAGGTTGGATGGGGACTGGAGCAGCCTGGGATGGTGGAAGGTGTCCCTGCCCATGGCAGGGACTGGATGCTCTTTAAAATCCCTTCCCACTCAATCCATTCCACGATTCTCTGACATAAACTATAAAACAAACAATTCCAGGCCGTTTTTAAGTGACAAAACCTAAGGCCAAGGATGGCAACAAACTCTTTAGGAAAAGAGTTTAAATTTTTCTCCCTCTGCCTCTCTGCTGCCATTGAGATAAACTTCCATTGGTTTGATTTGATTTACATTTGTTGGACAAAAACCAACATCAGATTGCTGCCACCTCACTGACAGTCCTCAAAACACTCAACCACGCTCCTCTAGTTGTAACACATTTCTCACAAAAGGGAAAAGAAAAAAAAGATAATTTCAGTGTATTTTAAATTTGGATTTGTAGCTGCCATCTCCAGAATGCCTCTGGTTTTCATGAATGTCTTTAGTCAGACAGTTCAAACCCCATCAATTTGACAGCAGAAAGGGAGGCTGAAATGAAGGTTTTAGGGCTGTACCAAATCCCTTTTGGCCAACAACTGATCCAATATCCTGAGTAAATATCCCAGCTGCTCCAAAGCCCAAGGGGGAATGTTTTAGGTTGAAATGTCTCTGCAGCTCTTCTTGAGAACTGCAAGGTATTTTTTTGGTCAGGCCACCAACCTTCCCTTCCAAGGAATCACAGTGAGAACTCCACCAAACTCCATTAAAGTGGCTGGGAGCAGGATCCAACCCCTGACTGCTGCTACAGACACACAGAATCCATGTAAGGAACACACATTAAGGTCACTGACATGAAAAGCAATTTTAAGACCAATCCTGCCAACAAAGATTCCTGCCAAATGCCAAAAGCTGCACCAAACCAAAGATTATTGCCTATAAGACTTGGCTCAAAACAATATTATCAAGTTAAATAACTTCAAAGAGTGCAAGAGCTACTCGAGTGGGGGAAACTCAGATAATATAAGAGCAAAGTTTTGACAAAACTCCCTAAAATTTGCTGGTAATTACAGAATGAGCTTGAAAGAAGCTGATGAGCATTGGGAAGGATGGAGCTGGAGTGGGAGGAGGAGCATTATTACAAATATGAATTAAAATGAGTTGGGATAAAGCAGAGGAGGGGTTGAAAACCATCCCCAACTGAACACCCACAGCTCAGGATTATGAGCAGAATCTCACACCAAATTTAGGAATTTCCAAAGGGAAGTGTGACTCCAGCTTTGGATTCCAGTTAGGATCACACACAGGGAACCAAGATCCTGCATCAAGGCAGCAATTTGGAAAATTCTTACACTAATTTCATTGGGTTTATCTGTATGAAAAACAAAACCTATTTCATCTACCACACTGCTTTTCCTAGAAATGGCCAACAGCATAAGGAAAGGGGAGTCCAAGGGAGCACAATCTGACTTTTTCCCAATCAAACCCATTCAGCTCCTAATATTCACCAATTTGGGATTTACTGACCCAAAATTTCTGGCTTACAGCAGTCACCAGTGGGCCTGAGTTAACCCCAATTTTTCCTGAAATAGGTTCAGCTATGTGGAGTTTCTCACTTGCACTCACAGCAGCAAGACAAAGATAAATCTTCACAAACGAAGGCAAAAACTGATCTACAAATCACAAATGTCACAAAAAACATGAAAAACTTACCAGTCTGATGTTAGGCAATGAAACAAACAGAATAAGTCAAATATCCCTGAAGAACTGTGTAAACAGAGCAAATAATTCATGAAATCTCTAACTTATGGCTTGATTGGAGCCTGGAGCCAGACCCTGCAAATAAAGCTCCTCTCTATTAGTAAACTAGAAAAGATCATTTTTATGAACAGCAAAACAGAGAAAAACCCTCAAGAAATTAAGAGAATTTCTTTAAACAAGTCATCATGTACAAATCAGAACTAGGGAACACCTCAACCTGAGCAGGTCTGCAGAGAATCAGAGAATAATTCAGGTCAGAAGAGACCTCTGGAGGTCTCTAATCCAACCCTGCCCAGCTGAATTTTGAGTATCCCCAAGGGTGAGAATTTCACTAATTTTCTGGGCAACTTCTACCACTGAGCATGAAAATATTTCTATTTATATTCATCTGGGATTTTCCTTAATGCAGCTTTAGCCCTCTGCCCATCAGGTTTTTGCTGGGCACCTCTGAGAAGAGCCTGGCTCTGTCTTCTCTGGAATCACAGAATATCCTGAGCTGGAAGGGACCCACAAGGATCATCACAGTCCAACTCCTGATCCTGCACTGGACCCCCGAGTGAAAATTAATTCATTAAGACAGTTAAAACCCCAAATCTGGGATGTCCCCAGAGCCAGCACAATCCCAGCTCCTGCAATCTCCATGTGACAAGTGCTCCAACCCTCCCATCTCCCCCCTCCAGCCCACACAATGGTCCCACAAATGATGGCCAGAGGGGTCTAAACCCTTCCCATGACCTCCTGAAGGCTCTTAATGAGATTCCTTAATTGCTGCAGACTCACACCCAGCACAGGATTTCACTACAACCACACGTGTGTCTACAGCATACTCAGAAAATCAACAGAAAACAAATCTGCTGATCAACTCATAAGGCTTTTGCAAATGTTTGGGATCTCATACTTCAGGAAAAAGGGTGGGGGAATTAAAAACAAACCCAACACCAAAACAATCCAGAAAAGAAGTGGAGGTAGAAATCGTTGTTTTAAGAAGATGGTCAGAGACAACAACTCAAGTAAAAGTGACAAAATATCAGCCAGAACTCGAAGGTAAAAGCAATCTGTGACCATCACAGATGAGGAGCTTCTTAAATTAACAACTTTTCTGTTCACAGAACAAAAAGGCAGCTGGGATCTGCCACCAGAGCCACTGGAAGGGAACTCAGAGAGAACAAACTGCAGTGACTCCAGCCTGGCTACAACACAGCCAACTCCACTGCAGTGCTACCAAAATGGGGCTTCATTTCCAAAAAAGCCACAGACAGAAAGACAAAGATGACTCCCAAATCGTGGGAAAAAAACCCCAAAAGAAAGAATTCCAGGATTCCTGAATTCTAGGACACACCCTTCACTGATTCTTTCACTGACTCCAGATCACATTGGCTCGTCTCGGTACCATCACATCAGCAGCTGTCCCATCACAGATAATTCAGCTCAAACCAAAAAGGGAATTACTGACCAACTGCAAATGGCTCCTTGTGAGCTTCCAGAATGAAGGGAACAACCTGCCAGGGGCACCCTGGGGACAGCTGAGGTGCCACCATTCCTCTGAGGTGCCACTCGTCCCTCACACCTCCCGATGCCCAGAGAGGAGCCAGAACAGACACCCCCCAAACTCTGACCCCACAGACACCAAGGGGCTGATCCCCCAGATATTTGACATTTTCTCTGCTAAGATGAAGATGTGGGAAGGTAGAAAAGTGGCATTTACAGCCCCAGGAAGATTCTGCCAATCTCCAGTTGCTCAAAGGGGTTTTTTTACCTGTTTAACCTTCAAAGACACTGGTGTGGGACGTCAGCAGCTTCCTGACAGTGACAAACAGAATGAAGACCAGATTATTCTACATTAGCTGGTACAGACACACAATTTCACTGGTGTTACTTTGATCCTGCATCACATGAACCTATAATCAGGATACAGAAGTTCCAATACTATTTTTATCCTCCCCTATTGCTTTAAAAAGGCAAAGCCTCAAACAATGCCTTTTTTTTTTTTTTAATAGATACTATAGTAAGCAATAAGCAATATTTCTTTTAAAATTGCAGCTGTCCAACAGTTTGAGTCTGTTCTTTTTAAAATGAAACAGCCAGAACAAATGGTGGTGGCAAGCCCAACGTAAAGAGGTCATCGATTATTAAAATCTCCTTACTATAAATCGTGGATGTTGCTTGTCAGCTCAGTGTGTGACTGTGGAATGAATAAGTAGGTAAAATTCCACTAAGGCTCGAGTTTGCTCCATCACTCTGCTGTGCAAAAATAGAAATAAAAGCTCTCCCCATCCTCTCACTCCTCAGTACCCAAACATTCCTACAGGCAGTAAGAAAATAACTGCAGTGGTGCAATGGTCACTGGTCCAAGCCCTGCCTTTCCTGAGTCCACCCTGATGCCCCTCGTGAATTTGCCTACTCAAGAAATGCAATGAAGCAGAGAAAAAAAGATGGCTTCATTCTGCTCCAGTGATCTATATCCAAAGAAAGCACATAAATTTTCCAGTGAAATCCCTAAGTGAGGCTGAGGCCAAGCCCTACCCTAGAGATGCTGCGAGGGCCATGGAGGTGGCACGGCGAGAGAGAGCCCGGGATCCCCTGGGCACTCAGGGGAGCAGTTTGCTCCAGGTGGGCACCAAACTGAGCTGGAGGGCTCAGCCTGGCTCAAAACCTGCAGGGCAGCCACACTGGAGGGGTCACGGAGCTCTCTGAGAGTTGAGGGGGAGGAAGGGATGAGAACAAGGCGAGTAACAGGAATTTCCCTCCGCTCCACCTCCGGAGCGCAGGGGAGCAGAGGGAAACCCATCCTTCAGACCGAGCTGCTTTCCCCTCTTCAAGCTATTCCCACACGAACTGGGAAAGAAAAAAACAAAAACGTGGAGGAAACGCTAGGAAAACTTTTCTCTGCGAGTCTCTGTACAAAAATTTCCGCAGGTTTTTAATTTGTTCTCTGTTAATGTCACGCAGCCCTGCCCGTCTCTAACGCTCCTCATGCTGTTTCCATCAAAATGTTTCCTCTTACCGGCAGCAACATATCATTTTATCAGGATGCCAGGAGATCATTTCCACACAATGCTAGCAGATGTAATTTTCTTAGATGCACACACAGTTCATCATTTAGATACTAGATGACAAGGTGATCGCAGGGTGACTCCGCAATGCAAGTTTGCTGTTTGGTATTTGGAATTCTCAAATGATAAAAAAAAGATTTATCAAATATAAATATCTTTAAGAAAAAAGTAACAAAAGTGCTACATATGATCAAGGAAAACAATTCCATTAGTTCCTGCTACTTAGAGTAGGTTTGCTTTACAAATATTACCACATCCATTATCAGTATGGCTTCCAATTATTAATTAAATTGCTCGTAGCAGTATAGCTTTCTCACACCTTAACAAAGACAAGAGTAAAGAGAACACAAAACATTCACACCCCATTTCTCAGGTAAGAGATCCTCCTGCTTTCAAACAAACAAAAAAAAGTTCATATTTAGGAGAATATTTATGCTCTGATGGTTATCTAGCAAAGGTCAGGTGTCGAATTCTCCAGTAACCTTTCAGGCTAGTCGGGACGTAGGCATTACTTACACAGGCATGTAAAAATCCACTCACCCATTTCAGGACCTTAACAACCTTCCTGGAAAACATTGCTTTCGAAAGTGGCAAAGTGGAGAGGGGAGGAGGGCGGGGACAGAAAAAGGTGAGAGAGGAAGAATTAAAGGTGAAATTGCTAATGACAGATGGAAAAGAGTCTAGACCTCTTCTGAGCAGGCACTGCCAGCCGTGCCAGGAACGAGAAGGGGACTGGTGTCCATTAGACATTCAGCTCATGTTTCATTTGATCCCAGGCTGAGTTTCAAACCACAGTCCCAGAGGCAGAAGGCAGCACTTCTCCACCAAGCCACGCAGCTTGTGAGAGCAGAGGATGGCTGTGCTGAACATGTGAGCATCAACCGAAAAAGTGGGAATGTGTTTCCAATGGACATTCTCAGCACAGCACCCGAAAGTAAACGCAGTCACTGTATGACCAGTGAGGCACGGCTTATTGCAGCTGGAAATCATTTATTCCCATGCTGGAGTGGGGTTTCTAAGTGTTCTTTTTACTCTCTGTTGATGCTCCCAGTCTGGTGTCCATCGACCCTGTGCCACTACCTCAGCTTGCATCCTTCCAGTCTCAGGGCAGGGAAAGCATACGGACTATCGGCTCTCTAAGGTTATCCAAGATTTTAAGTGTAGCCTAAGACTTGTAATTGAGGGCTGTCTAAAATACCTGGAAGCACTTTGAATGCTAAGACAGAGCAGCAAGATATTATTTTTTTCCTTTTTTTTTTTTTGTTTTTTCCC
>VZTB01010585.1:38313-61191 GCA_013397245.1 Thryothorus ludovicianus
TTTTTTTTTTTTTTTTTTTTTTTTGGGGGGGGGTGGGATTTTTTACCTTTCTAGCCACTTGGGGGCCGGGAGAGGGAGGTTGGTCGGTTGATTGATTATTTATTGGGAATTAATACTGAGAGAGTATATGCAAAGGCTGAGGGCACCATGCCATCTTCACAGAACAAGACCCTAACAGCTAACTGACGTACAAGAAACTGCAAAGTTATACTGTAAGAACACATATTAAGGACCGAGGAAAGTCTGCTAAGGTGCTACGTCTAAAAACTAAGTTACTTCTTTGCTTTGACCCTCCCCTCTCTTGGCATCAGTCGTCGTCCAGAGCCTCTGTCTTGATCTCGTTGGCTCCTTGCCGGGCCAGTGCCAGGATGGTGTGGTTGACTGCTGCCATCTCCACGGCCAAGGAAATGGGGTCTTGGTGGTCACTGTGGCTAGTGCTGTCATCCTGGCAAGCATGTGGGAAGGAGCAGAGAGAAGCTGGGTTATGGCACAGCTCCGACACCGCGGCGGAGGAATAAAAACACTGAGGGGTTGTGGGGGGCACGGGCAGGGTTAAAAATGGGGATTGGATTACAAGGACACACACGGACACTCTTGGATGAGAAGGCTGAAAACGATGTATTAAAACATCTGACTCCATGTTTACAGCATTTCCACAAAGATTGGAGAAGAAGGTGACACCTCTCCCATCCCGTTGGTCAAGACAACTGCCCATCAGCTGTTCCTCACACCAAGAGAAAAGGTTTAAACAACTTCTCATCTTATCAAAAACATTCTTCTGATAACAACATCCATGTGTGAGAAAGAACTAAGAACTATGAAAAACATCAACTTAGAAAGTGCCTCAGAAAACTCAAAAAACGAGGGCGACAGTTTCCAGTCAGCAAGGCAGGGAGTGGGGGGGACCCAGCTCTGGAGGAAAATATTGAATTGTGAAGACAGAAGTGATGCAGAAGGTTAAGTCAGGAAAGCAAATTAAGGCAGGAATCACTGGGCACGGCACAGGTTGGACCACACAGTTCTGGTCACCTTATTTAGGTTTATTTAGTTCTGGTCAACCTATCCAGGCTATGTTCAGTAACATGCTAAATAATGTAATAAGAGTTTTTTTTAATTAGTCCACCCCTCTGGCCATGGCAGGGGGGTGGAATGAGATCAACTTTAAGGTCCCTTCCAGCCCAAACCAATCTGTGGTTCTCTGATTTTATTTGATGCCACAACAGAAGTCAAAAAGGCAGGAAAAAAAAGAAAACAGATCCCAAGGGAAGAGGTTTCCTCGTGAGAAGAAGCTAAACAGAGTCAAGTCCTCCAGTTGGGGGAAGAAATGGCTGATGGTTGATATGATAAATGTTTATTATAAATAATTGGAAAATAAGAGGACAGAAGTCCATGTTTTTTTATGATCTAATAATCAAAGGCACTCGCTGGAATGATAATGGGATCCAAGGCAGCACTGCTGCTCACTTAGCACAGCTCAGTTCAGCATCCACTGATTTTTACAAAAGTAAAAGTGGCTCTAAAAGGCAGGGGTTTGACAAATCTAGGGAAAATTAGTCTGCTAGAAATTATGGAAACTCAGGAAGCCTCTTAAAACTACTGACTTCCAGTATTATTTCATTTCTAGAATGAAATAATTCTATATATATTAGAGAGAATTGTTTTTTATTCAGCTGCTGCTAAGGACCAGAACCACGACACAAACTGAGCCTAACCCTTGGTCCAAGCCAGAATCCTGTGAAAATATTGAATTCACACAGATATAGGGGAAAAGATGCTGAAAAACTCTTTGAATGTTGAGAAAACCAGTGACTGAAGGGGACTGGAACCACCATAAATCAAACACGGAATTTTGGGAAAAATCATTGTGTTCTCCCCTCTTTAAAACAGGGCACTAATAATTATCCCCCTGTGATCTTGGATTTTTAAATTATTATCATTTACAGAAAGGAAATGATAAACATTTATCAGTCTCCCAACAGCCTTCAAGTGATGAACTTGTGTGATTTAAAATTCAAAATGTGTATAGAGCATTTTTAAATTAAGATAATGAGTGGGAACTGTTGAGGGGGACAAAAAAAAAAGCAAAAAAAAAGCCAGGATGTGGTAAAATCCTGAGGTTATTTAGAAGGATTCATTCATTTATAAAAAGGATCTGGAAAATTTTAGGGCCTCTCAGAAATCTTTATCACAGTACAAATACAGAGCCCTAAAATCTGGGTGTTTAGGCACTTTGTCAGTATTTAGATGAACTCTGTGTTTTGCAGTTTATTAGAGTTTAAGTGTTGCTGTGGAAAACAGCATTTCTGGCTTTAACAGCTAAGGGATGTTAAATGGTCATCAAGAGAACTTGCCATTTAATCTGCTTTGCTGCTAATGACTAATTACACCTCGTAGAGGAGCCCAGATTACTGAGAAATGTCATTTCTAAGGCCTCTAAACAAAGATCTTTAAATTTTAATAACCAATTTATTCCTCTTTTCAAAGCATTCTGGTTAATGCACAGAAGAAAAAAACACAGTTTGGGAATCTGCATCACACTCAGTATTCCAGCCCTGGATTTGTCTGACAGGGAATTTTCTTAGCAGTGGTTTTTAAATATTTTATGGCAGTCACAGAGCAGCTTCTCATCACTGAGAGCCAGAAAAAGTTTGGTCCCACCAAATCTGCTGGTGCTGCCCTAAAAAAAAAAAAAAGGGGCTCAATCCCCACCAGGAGCAGAGCAGCTGGGGATGCCTCTGCCAGGGATCTGCTGCACTGGGCCACAGCCAAGTGTGCCAGGGACTCGTTCCAGGACACTCAGCTGCTGCTCCACTCCTCCAGCAGCCTTTGGAGAGGGAGAACTCCCAGCTTCTCCCAAAAGAGGCAGTGAGAAGTGATCCAGCCCAAAAAACACAGAAACATCTCCTCTCAAAAGCAGGGGGAGTGAAGTTGAGTCACTGGGTTTGGCCAACACTGGGGAAATTTGGGAAGGGGGTGCAATACCTGTCAGGAAGGTGTGTGAAGGAAGGGTCACCAACTTTAGGGTAGGTGAGGGCTCAGAGTGCGGGAAGGGGTATTCTTTTGCTAGAGAATTTAAAAAAGAAGTTGCTGTCAAGGGTTAAAAAATAACCAAGGAAAAGAGAGAACAGGCAAGAATTAAAATGCAAAAATCCACGAACAACAAAAAAAAAAAAGACAGATAACACGTAAACAATCCAAACAGTGGCACACTCTTGCAGGACAATATGGGATAGGCCAAATAAAGGTCAGAATTTAGTAAATCAAATCCTTTCCCCCCACCCTTCACCCTTGGTCTGTCAGTGTCTGAGGGATGATCCTGAGAAGCTCCTGAAAGGTTCTCCCACAAAACAGAGGGAGCTCAGGAGGGGGCTCAGTGCTCAGAACCCTGCTGGGAGAGGCTGGCACAAGGAATTGTGACAGGTCCTGGCCAGGGCTCCCTCCTGCTCATGCTCTGGGTCAGCAGCTCACAGCAGGCAGGGCCCTGGCTACAACAGGAAGAAATCAGAGGTGCAAGGGGTGCCCAGTTTTGGGGGACAATTGTTGGTGTCTGACACACAGGACTGTGCAAGACCTGTCCATCCCTTCAAAATCAGAGGTATAAGGGTGCCCAGTTTTGGGGGACAATTGTTGGTGCCTGACACACAGGACTGTCCATCCCTTCAAAATCAGAGGTGCATGGGTGCCCAGTTTTTGGGGGACAATTGTTGGTGCCTGACACACAGAACTGTCCATCCCTTGGAAATGAGAGGTGCAAGGGATGCCCAGTTTTGGGGGGACAATAGTTGGTGCCTGACACACAGCACTGTCAAAGACCTGTCTATCCCTTGGAAATGAGAGGTGCAAGGGATGCCCAGTTTTGGGGGGACAATAGTTGGTGCCTGACACACAGCACTGTCAAAGACCTGTCTATCCCTTGGAAATGAGAGGTGCAAGGGATGCCCAGTTTTGGGGGGACAATAGTTGGTGCCTGACACACAGCACTGTCAAAGACCTGTCTATCCCTTGGAAATGAGAGGTTCAAGGGTGCCCAGTTTTTGGGGACAATTGTTAGTGCCTAACACACAGAACTGTCCATCCCTTCAAAATCAGAGGTACAAGGGTGCCCAGTTTTGGGGGACAATTGTTGGTGCCTGACACACAGGACTGTGCCAGACCTGTCCATCCCTTCCTGAGGGAGGGGAATTCAGAGTTCTGGGGTAGGACAGTGTGGCTGTGGCGGGGCTCTGGCTGAGGTGAGGCTCTCCTGCAGTGTCTCAGACATTGTGTGTGGTGTGAGGGGTGTAACTTGCTTGTTTGGAGCAGATCCTCCTGTCTTCTTCTACCTTCTCTGCTTCTCTGCCTCCCTCGGAACATCGTCCCTCCTCCTCCCCGTTGCGTACTTGCCAAGTGTCCTGTGGGGAGGCAACAAATCCATGTGGGTGGATACAGCATTCTGACCCTTTCCCCACCACGGTGACAAAAAAAAGCCAAACAAAACAGGATTTTCAAGAGGCAAAAGGGCCTTTTTTTAGGTGTTTGAGCTCTCTCTGTCTGAGCCAGAGGCTCCAGGGCTCACCTGCTCTGAGTAGTCGTTGCCGTCCACGTCGTCGCTGTTGGAATGACCTCCTGGACTCTGTACATCTATTCCATGGCTCTCCAGGATTGCTGCTTCTTCGAAAAAAGCAAATGGATCCCTCATTTATCTGATGCATTGGAGTAGTTTAGGTAATTAGGGGGTTTTTTTGCCTTTTTCAGGAAGTCGGAATAACTGGAAGAACAGGGTCAGTTCTTAGCGCCTTCCTCTCCACCCTGCAGAATTTGGGAAGGCAGCACAGGTACAAACACTGGTTTGCCTGAAATCCTTCCCTGCCAGCTACCAGACTAGTCTGCAATAAAAAATCCCCGTCTTCCAGCCAGTCCTAGCAGAAATCAGTGTAATTTCCAAGGCACTGCAGTGCCAAAGGCATTCCCTGTAAATCCTCCCCCATAGTCTGGACTGGCAGGACTCAAGGGGGTGGGGAATGCCTGAAAATTGTTGGGAGAAATTCCTGAAAGCAGTTCAGGGATTTGCAAACACAAAAATCCATCTTCCAGTAGGATCCATACATCTAAAGTTCCCTTTGGTTCTTTTGAATCTCTTTCCAAACCTCCTTCCCAAACACTAAACTCCACCCACCCTGGACTGAGTTTGCTTTATTTCCCTTTGAGAAATCGTTTTCACTTGTAGAAAAATAAATTTAGTTAAATTTCAGTAAGGTGTTAAATTATGTAATAAGAGGTTTTATTCTTATGCAGAAATAAGGCAAAATAGTGGAACATTTGAAATAATTAAAAACACTGGAAATGAGCAGATATGGATGTCTGTTCACCCATGTGTTGCAAAAGTAATTCTGCATAATATCTGTGTAAGGGCACCAAACTTTTTATGAATGGCAGGAGTTTGTTGAATCCAGGCCACTGAGGTGTTTAATTCTCCTTAGAATATCTTATCCATCTCAGAGCATCTCCTCCCTACAAGTTCAGAGTCACTTTTGTTTTCCTTACCATCATCTAAGAACCCACAGGGTTAACTCTGAAGTGACTTTTGTTTTTTTCCTGACCATCAACAAAAAAAATGGCTTTTTTCCAGCCACTTGTCCCTGGGCAAAACCTTGGAAAGCTGTCAGGGGCAGAGGTACAACCAGGATAAACACCCCACTAAGTCTGTGAACCTGCCAACATCTCTATCCCCTTTATTTACAAAGTTGAGGTTTCATTTCAGATTTGAGTGTGGATACTCAAAGGAGGGAAATGCAACTCTCCTTCCACCTATAAAATTCTCATTTTGCTTTTCTTCCAGTAAAACTTTGTAACTGCACCACTTTCCCTGCACTGGTGAACAGAATTCTACAAATTACACGTATTTCACAAAAAATCTGGAACTGCAGGAGACTCATTTTCATAATTCCTCCACATTTCTCCCGAGGCTGTCAGCACCTCTGGTGCTTTCACTAATTTATTCTTACGTAATTGCCACCTCTCCTGAGCAAACCCTGAGCTTTGCAGGCAGGCTCTGTGATACATTACCAATGTTGGCTCTTCTCTTGATCTCCTTCCTCCTGTTGGCAAACCAGTTGTACACTTTGAGGGAGGTGACTCGCTCCAAATCCGACAACTTTTTTCCTAGGAAAGCAACAGGGGGAAAAAAATAAAGAGTTCAGTGGTGTTACTCACTGGGTTCCAGGGAAGCTGTGGCTGCCACATCCCTGGAAGTGTCCAAGAATAAGTTGGACAAGGCTTGGAGCAATGTGGGATAGTGGAAGGTGTCCCTGCTCCAGTCCTGGGATTGGAACTTTGGATGAGCTTTGAGGTTCCTGCTCATCCAAACAATTCTGGGATTCTAAGGGATAAACCCCTGAAACACAGACAGTTCTTGTAACTGAGAAAAAAGTGCATCAAGTTCCCGTGTCCAGGTGGCACTAACTGCCAAATATCTTCTTTTCTTCTGTTTTTTAAAAATCTGAAACACAGGAGATTCTCTGCAGCTTCAACCAACTCAATCCAGAGCCAGGGGAGAATGAAGGGCTGCTTTTCCAGTTCGAGCACAAAACTGAGATTCCAAAAACTGAAATTCCTGCCACAAACCCCATCCCTGGGGCTAATTCTCTTACTGTGTGTAACAAGGCTACAGTTCATTGTTTTGTACAGCAGCAAAATGAATGAAGAAGTTTTGTGCCACCCTTGCCATCTGCTTTCCTTTCTCTCAGCCCCAGTACCCATCACACCCTCCCAACAGTGCCAGGACACTCCAGGGATCTTTTGGGAGAACAGTGGTGGATGCTGGAAACCAGATTTTTACACTTAAACCAACAACAAAAAAAAATCCCCCAAACCAGAAGGCAGCTATAGAAAACTTTATGTGGTCATCAGTATAAAAAAGGGAAGACTGGAGGGATTCAGTATTCCAAGGACATCCTGGAAACCTGACCCTATCTGAAATATTCCCCATATCTGCATCCTCAGATCTCTGCAGGCTACACAGGCTTGAGCCCCCCCTCTCCTTCTGACTCCTTCTCAAAGTTTATTTATTCAGCATAAAAAACACCCATGTAATTGCAGCAATCTGCACACTTAAATAAGTTAGGAGAGATGAGACAAGTGAAAGAAAGAAAACTCTGGAAATTGATGGCTTGGCTGCTGCCTAATCCTTTGCACCAGCACCACTGGCAGTATTTTAGTGCTCCAAGTTGCTCCACAAACCAGCAGCACAGCCAGGAATCCAATCCTCAGCTCTCTGGTGTTCCCTACCTGATGTATTTTTTCAGGGAAAATTTCAGCAGGTATTAGGGAAAAAGGAATTTGCCATGAGAATGCTCAATATTGTGGAACAGAGGCCTGGAGATGGGAAAACCTCCAGTTTTGGAGATCCTGAAAACTGAATAATCTCATTTAAACTGGTCCTGCCTCACCAGATGAACCCAAGAGGTCACTTCCATTCCAAGCTGCTCTGACCTGTGCTATCCTGGGACAGTCCCAGCTCTCCAGAATTCCCTGAAAGGATAACAAGGTGGGGGATCCATCTTTTCTCCCAGGGAAAAAGGGATGGGATGAGAGGAAACGGCCTCAAGCTGCACCAGGGGAGGTTCAGGTTGGATATTTGGGACAATTCCTGCCTGGAAAGGTTTGTCCAGCCCTGGCACAGCTGCCCAGGGAATGGTGGAGTCCCCATCCCTGGAGATTTAAAATCCCTGTGGATGTGGCACTTGGGGACACGGATCAGGGGTGGCCTCAGCAGTGTTGGACTCTCTGATCCCAGAGGCTTTTCCATCCAAAATAATTTTGTGATTCCGTGTGCATGACTCACGCCTTAGCTGCCTTCTCATTAATTTTTATTCTGGTTGTACGAAATCTAAATATATCCAAAACACAAGTTCTGAAATCTATGTAAATGTTTGGTTAGCAAAACTAAGCAAAGGCAGGTGCATCCACTAACACTACACTGAATATTCATGCTCCTCTCCCAAGCAGAACTTCTCCAAAAACAGGGAAAATGCAACTTGTTGACCTAAAGAGAAGGTTTAACCTCCATTAACACTCAGGTTCTAATATGAGATCCCTGTGTGGAAGCTGTAAAAATAATAATAATATTGAAAAACAGGAGAGCTGAGCTCCTTCCTCCCCCAAAATCCTGATTTATCAGCCAAAGGTCGATAACCTTGGAGGTCTTCTCCAACCCAAACGATTCTGTGATTTTTACAAACATCAGTCTGAGAATTCAAGGTGCTGAATCCTCTTTGTTTTTGGGAAGGAACCCCCCCAGCAGCTCCTCACCTGGTTTTTGGATCACTGCATTACAGGCGTTGGCAATTTCTTCTCTCTTTGCCTCGTCGGGATATTGATTCTCATTGAAGTAACTGCAAAAGGAAAAAAAAAAATTAAAAATCAGTTTTTTTCTTAAAAAATCAGAGCATCTCCAGTAAAAGGTGTCAGCTGCTGGTTTATCCATCACTCCTCCAGAGGTATCAGACACAGTGAATTTTATGGATAAAGTAACATCAGCCTGCACTTATGTCCACAAGGAGTGAAGAAAACTTCCCAAATCCCTCAGATAAATGAGAATTATTTCAGCATTTGGAATATTATAGGACACCCAAATAATAATAATGATGATGATGATGATGATGATAATAATAATAATAATAATAATAATAATAATAATAATAATAATAATAATAGGATACCCCAAAATTTAGGCAATTCCATGGATATCAGAGTTAAGATTGTCAAGTGAAGCACCATCTTCAAGACACCACAGGCCTTTGACTTTATTATCATTTATTTATTATTTATCCCCTGAGCTTAGGGGGGAAGGAGCTGTTTAACATTTATTTTGATCTCTGTTCATCTATATTTTTTAATATATACCCATCCATCCATACTTTTAATCTCTATATTATGCAAAACCCCACAAATACTGCAGAGACAGATACAGTGTGGAGATGCTCTAAAATTGCACAGGATGATTTCTACAGTCAGATTATTTTTTTAAAACCACAATTTGAAATTTTTCCGTGTTCTTTACAACGTCACCTTGAGTACAGCACGTTTCTAACATTTTTTTTCTGGAATAACTGTGATTTTATTGTACTTTATATGCAGTAAACATCCTACAAAAGTTAAAACTCTTTCCTCTTTTACCTCATTGAACTGCTCTGCAAATTTTAATGAACTGATTTACATTCCACAGAGCTTATCAGATCTGCATTAAAACCAACAAAACGTCCTGTTTACTTCAATGGACTCTGATCACACCACGAGCAGGGACTACCACTGTTTTTTCTGTAGATTATCCACAATATAAAATCCTGGGATTCCTTTTATCAGCTTTGATCAGCAGCAGGTCTGGCTGTTGGACAGCTGCTCTGGATTAGAAACTAAGAGAATTCTTTCCTTAACTCTAGATCAGTTGGTTGCAGGAGATTCAGGCATATTGAGGCAATTATTATTTTCCATTATTCACCCAGCAGACTCACCCAGTTATGGAAATTCAGATTCTGTTCCATACAGGAACTGTTTCTGCCCAAATTTTGAACACTCAGGTTGAATTTTAGGTGCCACTACTTCATCCCCCTGTTCAGAGTCATTTCTAGTCACAGCTATGCCCAAAATGGGGTCCCTACTTCAAACTTATTTCAAATTATTTTCCATTATTCACCCAGCAGACTCACCCAGTTACTTTTTGTGGAAATCTGGATTCTGTTCCATACAGGAACTGTTTCTGCCCAAATTTTGAACAGGTTGAATTTTAGGTGCCACTACTTCACCCCCCTGTTCACAGAGTCATTTCTAGTCACAGCTATGCCCAAAATGGGGTCCCTACTTCAATGCTGCTGCTCAGAGAGAAAGAGAAATCCCACACCAGCTCAGAGTTGCACCATTCCTGTGCTTCCAGGTGATCTGCTGGAAGAGAGCAAAGGCAAGCACAGGAATATCTCAATCTTCTCCAAATGAAGGGCAGCTCTGCCTCAAACTTTAATTCCAGTGTTGGAAAAGCTGGAATCTGTCAGCCAACACTTTCACCATCAGAGTGAACAAATTCCTGGAATGAAGGTGACTGAGGAATCAAAGGAGGAGTTCCCTGACACAGGATTGGTGTCTTTGTTCAGTTTTATGAGAATTCAGAATGGACATCAAGCCCTCTGGACACAATAAATTTTAAAATGTGTTCTCTCTGTGATGTGTGTCTATCTCAACCTGCAAATTTCTGTTCCAAGGGGGCACGTTGTGCACAAAGGTGCATTTTTGGGGAATGGAGAGCTTGGAAAACAGAGCAGAAAATGCTTTTTGCAGTAGTCAGTGATGGGAGCAGAAGCTCAGGATCCCAGCTCAGCAGCCCCATGCTGAAATTTCAGCTCTCCCACCTACAGAGCACTGCCCTGTGCCCAGAGCCAGGAACCATTTCCTCTTGGAAGCACCCTGGGATAAAGGAACACCACGAGATCACAGCTGAAAACTGAATCCAGGTCAGCAGCACATGGACAAAAATCAACATTTATGGACAAAATTACAAAATACATCGAATTATCAATCAGGGTGTCCCTGAACCATCCATTCTTGTTGATGCAAGAAACTGAGGCTCTAATTAAAGCAGCAAAGACAACCCCAGAGCCACCAGTGACCCTTTTCTTGTCACCTAACTCAACACTGTCCCCTTACCAAGCCACAGCCAGGCTTTTGCTGCCTCCAACAAGCAGCAAAAATATTTTCTACCACCACCAAAACTTCAGCCCATGCTCACATTTCTCTGGGATAACAGGAAATCTCCCTGTGATGGAGCAAACTTCCAGAACTGGACAATGAATGAGACAACTCTTCCAGCAAATGAGGGAGCTTTGTGTATTCCAAACATTTTTGTGATTCAAAACCTGCTGAAACAGTAATTCTTACCTCCAAACATTTTACAAACTGAGGTGTAAACAATTCATCTGCCTGACATTTTTCATCGTGCTGAAATATTTTCTTTAAGTTCAAACAGGGATTTCTGATCTTTTCATGTAAAACATCCAAAAATTTCTACAAGAAAAGTGATTCTGACTACAAAACATGAAATTCTTCTCATCCCAAATTTCGGATTTATGAGAAAGCATCAACAATCTCAGCTGTCAGTAATTTCAGAACCTGCCTCTCCTTTCCCCTGCTGGATTATTCCTTATCCTCATTTATGATGTGATTTCTCCTTCCCCCACACTTTCAGCCTCCCTACAGACCTGGCCAGCCCTCAACTCCTGCTCCCCAAAATCCAATCTTCTCCTCAGAATTGCATCCCAGGATGCTGTGGATGGGAAGGGACCTTAAAGATGATTCAGTTCCAACCCCCTGCCACAGGCAGGGACAGTTTCCACTATCCCAGGGTGCTCCAACCCAATCCTGGACACTTCCAGGGATCCAGGGGCAGCCACAGCTTCTCTGGGCACCCTGTGCCAGGGTCTCAGCACCCTCCCAGGGAAGAATTTCTCCCCAAAATCCAACCTAAATCCACCCCTCTTCAGTTTAAGGTCATTCTTAAGGCCATACTGTTCCTCTCCATGACCATATTATGTTTTTTTTTTAAACACAATAGTGTTTAAAATTTCAGTGTTTGAGGGAGTGCAAGCTGCTTTATCAGAGCTCATACCCTGAAAGGAAAAGGTCTCCCAGCTCCAGGTACCCCAAAATATCCAACCCTAATATTCCTCCTCTGCCTCCAAACTCCCTGGGCATAAACTCTACCAACACATCCCATTTCATCCCCATCCCATCAAGGTCTTGTCACAAAGCACAACATTTGGAACCTCCCAGAACTGAGGACCTGGCTTAGTGGTGAACTGATGGTTGGACATGATGACCTTAAAGGTCTTTTCCACCCCTAATGACTCTGTGGTTAATGAGTTTATGATTCCTGAAAAGTAGATGAGAATAATTAAGTTTTCAAGATAGGGAAGCCACAGAAAAAAAAAAAATTCAAGACTTCATCACTGACTATTTTGTTTGCTTATGTAGAAGTTGTGAAAACACTGTGATATTTTTGGTTTTTTTGGACTGCAGTTCTTCTTGCAGTAAATTAATTATTATGCCTCTAGTTCTGTTTCTTATCAGGCAGGTACACAGGGAAAGAATGTAGGATGTCTGAAATTCCCTTCACAGCCACAAACCTGTTCAGTCTGAAAAGTTTCTGAAAGCTACAGATGAAAAATATGAAGCAATATGAACTTAAAAGGAAAGAAAAAAAAAAAAAGGAGCAGGCACAAGTAACTCCTGCAAAGGCACACTGCTTTCTAGACAAAGGGCAGCTGTCAGCTGAATACCTTCCATGAAGAAACCAAATGATCTCTTTTGTAGAAAATGACAGTGGAGGATTAAAATGAAAAGTGGCCAAATAATTTACATGAGATGAGAATCCATATGATGGTAAAGAATGTAGATATCCTTGAAGCCGTTTCATTTCAATAACACTGAAGCCTAGAAAAATTGCAGATTCAGAGAAACCCTCATTCTTTCAGGGATAATGTGCTTAGGACAATGATGGAGAGGGAATCCATCTCAGCCCAGGGCTCTGTAAGGGAAGGAGAAGCCTCCCCCCGACTCTTTACCAAGGTGCCCCTCTCTGAATTCCTGCAATAGCTGCCAATCTTTCTTTCTTTTCTTTTTTTTTTCCCCTCTGTTCTGGAGGCTGAGATATCAGATGCATTAAGCAATGCCTCAGTAGTGTTCCTGATAATTCACAGTGGAAGTTTTGTTGCTTCCTATCAGCTTTGAAGCTGCCAGGGAAGTGTCTGAAACGAATCCACGGAGTGGGGTTGGTGCTTTTCCAGATAAGGGAAGAGATAAAGCTCCCCCAAACTGATCAAAAGACCCCAAAAGTTGAGGAAAAGCTCAGTTTGCAACAGAACCTAATGGTGAAAACTCCCAAGGGAGGCAGGGGATCAAAGTGGAGAGGCTCAATTGTGGTGCAAGGCAAGAACTCAAGGTGCTGCTGCAGCTGAATCGCTCTCAGGTGAGGCCACTCAGGTGGGGATGGGGCCACAGGTGACCCTCAGGGAGGGAGGATTGACCTTGAAATCACACACAGGGATATTTACTGAATGTCACAAACACAGGTTATAAAGTTGGCTTTCGGCAAATATCCAGGTGAGTGTTGCACATAAAAGGTTGTTATAAATACATTTTATGGGATTGGGGTTTTTGTACCCATGGAGGGTGGGTACTCTCTGTGTGGGATGGAAATGGGTTTAAAGACAGAGTTTTCTTTAGCAGTAAAGTTGATCAAGTGTGTTTGCAGTGAGTGAACACTGCCTGCTCAGGATAACACCCAGTGCAGAGCCTGCTGCTGATCTGGAGAATCTGCTGCTGATATCCCAGCTCCCAGCACCCACCATCTGTAGGAATTATAGAGCAAGGCCCAAATTAACACTGAGAAGGAGAATTCATTCAAACCACAGCCAAGAAACATGCCTGCTCTAAAAAGGCAGGGCCAAGGAGTGACCGTGCAAAACAGTTCCTAAAAACATGGAAATAAGTTCTTGGAAAAGTTNGCTGTGCTTGGACAATTGTTTCTGATCTGCCAATGGAGCAGAACTTATCCAAGTGTGGCACCTCGTGATCAGGTGTCCATTCTGGGACCATTTTGGGGTTTATTTTGGGTGTGGCCTGGCTGGACTCTTGTGCTGCCCAGGTGTGCCCAGTGAGGCCTTTTAATAAATTCCTGTTTCATCCTCCTGCTCTGTCTGGTCCCTGTTCCAGCTCAGCCTCCTGAAGGCAACACTCTTGGCCAGAGACACCCCGGCCGTGTATTTTGCTTTATTCCTTGTCCTTATTGTCTTTTATTAAACCTTTTAAATCC
The DNA here is from genome assembly GCA_013397245.1 of Thryothorus ludovicianus. NCBI lineage: Eukaryota > Metazoa > Chordata > Aves > Passeriformes > Certhiidae > Thryothorus > Thryothorus ludovicianus. The sequence continues at coordinate 52,151 of VZTB01010585.1, forward strand.
TCCCAAGAAAGTGAACTTTGTTTTTCACACTGAAGAACAGCAGATGTGCTGCAAGCTCACTCCCTCCCTTCACTCTGTGCCTGCATCCCTGGGATCCCACTTCCATCCTGTGGGAGCTTCACCTGCAAGTGAAATATCCTGGCACTCTTGTTGATGCTTTGAATCCTCTGCTGAGACTCAAGAGTCCCAGAATTGGGCTGGAAGGTCCTTGAAGACCCTCTAGTCCCCCCCCCTGCCATGGGCAGGGACACCTTCCACTATCCCAGGCTGCACCAGGCCCCGTCCAACCTGGCCTTGGACACTTCCAGGAATGGGAGATTCATCTTCCCCAAAACTCAGGCTGCAGTCCAGCTTAACACAATTTAATCACAGAGCAAAGGGAATGATCCATCCTCTCCTTCATCCCCTTTCTGCAGGAGCGTTTTGTGCCCCGTTCCAGCTCCCCACCCGTGCCAAGAGCAGCTTTGTGCAGCCAAGGGAGGCGGGAGGACACGGCTGAAAAGGCAGCTGGGCCCAGCTCCTTCCACAGCAGCTCCCAAAGATCCTCTCCAAGGGATGCTGAAAGCAAAGCCAGAGCCAGGGAGGGCTGGAAAAGCACAACTGCCCAGCTCCCAGCCCTGGGGATGAACAGAAGCTTGTGCTGTCCCCAGGGATGGAGCTCCCTGCCAAACCCTCTGGTGTCTCAAAATACACGAGGTGAAAGCTGCTCCTTTTGGCTCTGATAAGATGCCTGTAATTTCAGCTCCCTATCTGGTTTCCCTCCCATGAATTCCTCTGCTTTCCACTGACAAGGTCCAAACCCACTCCAATGTAGTTCCCTATTTATCTCTCATTAGTACATTTATCACCCCAGTATCACCCAGCAGCCAGAGGTCACTGTCCTAGTCTTTGTGGCTTTTAGCAGAACTATTATTCAGGCTGTCAAATCAATGGAAATATTTCTGAAGTTAGTCTGTCATCTGTGCCTGAGATCCTATCTCGGCGTGGCATGAGACAGACTGTCAGAGAAGTGACATCCAGAGCATAATCTCATCAGAAAGTGAAATGACTGGTTTATTTCCCAGTAAATACTGGCCAGAATATCACTAAAGCCATTCTCAGTGAGGTCAGCAGATGACACCACCAGTTTTATCTGCTGATATTTCTGATTCCCCAGTAACGACATGGGTGTCAACTAAACCCACAATACAAAGTCATTTTTATTTCTGACAGCAAAATTAAAGCTCAAAGATATCCCCATCACAGATAAACTCTGATGGAGCTGAGAACTTCCCCCAGGACTGCAGAACACAACCAGGCAAGGATGGCAAGTGCAGCTCTCTGGGTGAACTTCAGCTGAGGCATTAACCAGATATTCTGAGCAGCAAAACAAATCCAAGAAAAAAAAAATATAAAAAATCCCTAACCCAGAAAAACCACTGCCACCATCATTCAGCCAATGGATTCCACAGGGATTTACAGGAATGGAGAAACCAGTGCAGGACTGTAGCTTGACCTCTTCTACAGCACTGACGAGAGGTCTCTCAGCAATTCTGGAATTAAGCCCAGACCCTCTGTCCAATCTGCAGAGATATCCAGTCCCAACATATAAAATTGGGGCTTAATCCAGTTCAGAATCTACCATAACTTTAAATCACCTTTGGAAACAAACCGTAAAAATCCTCATTTTTTAAAAATCTCTCTCATTCCCAACCAGAGCTTTCAGGCCCAGGGCATTGCCACACTCTGTCCAGGGACAGCACAGTTTTTAAGCCTCTCACTAGAAGTTTTCATTCTTGGATTTCTTTTCATTGCAAGTGCAAACCTGGAGATCTCAGCAGCACTAGACCACTTGGAGCACCACGCAGAGAGAAAGTGAAATTATCTCACACCTCAGGATGTGTCTGCATACCCAAATTCCAGAGCCATGTCAGTACACATCAAAAACCCTCACACAACAGAGCTGACTCTCAATTCTGCTTTTACAAGTTGCTGTCTAAACTCCAAGAGAGTCGTTGCACTGATGTTTCTTAGCAGGAATCTCCTCTGCCACGTAGATTAAAATGACAAAAATACACCTTGCACGGGAGTGGGTAAAGCTGGGTGACCTTCAAAGCTAAGAGAACAACGAGGTTTTTCATTCTTTCAACATCATTTCCTCAGAATTTTGACAGCAGTCTCCAGGACCACAATCCTATCAAGCTATTAATATTATCCTAAAATTTGTTTAGAAACAGAATTAATTGATAATAGCTCTGAAAGCCTCGTACTTGCAGAAGATAATCTGTGCCTCCTAATCTCCAGCACCCTACTGGCGAGATAATTAACAATTAAGAAAAGAATAGTTAAGACATCCGAGGTGGCGATTTACTCTTCCTCATAATTGGATTTGGTGATAAGAGCATTTTTGAAATTACACAACAGGCCTCTTCTGAATGGCAAGATTTGGAGTTTGCAGCAATTTGAGACACGCAGGTACTTTCTGCTCAAGGCACCTTGAAGTCATTGACAGCTGAAATTTTGAATATCCTTAAATTTATCCTTAAACTGACCGGCACCACCAGACTCTCAAAGTCAACAGAGTTCACTGAATTGTTCATAAAATAAAAGTGGACCTTTTTTTGAAGCCAGCAAGTAACCAACACTTCAAGACAAGATAAAGTGAGAATTGTCCTGTGATATTTCAACCAGCAGCTGGTGTGAGCAAACAGCATTTTCAAAGCTCTTCCTAACAAGGCATCTAAGCATGAATAACAGCATCTCTTGTTCCCTTTTATTTACTTGAAATATTTAAATTGAGACCTCCATGCTGCAGGGATATTTATGTGCATTAAAACCGCTGGACTTGGTGAGAGATAAACAAAACCTTTCTGCAAACAAACATCTCATCTCCCTTTTTTACTGTGGTACATTAAGAGTTATTCCAGTTGGATTTCTGGATTTTTCTGGTCCTCACAAGCAAAGCCAAGGCAGGGTCAGCCCCTGGGTGAAACGTGTCCAGGGAGGGATGAGGCTCTGCAGGAACCAGCCCTGGCCCACCCACTGGGAAGGGCAGAAACGCTGCTGGTGACCCAAAATTCCAACCAGACAAACTCTAACCAGCACTGAGGGTATCACAGACACCACTCACAGGACAACAGAGGATTCCAGGGCTTTATATGGCAACAGAAATAAACAGCAGGACTTGGTTTTTACATTACTCAAGGCAGAACATCTTTATTTGCTCTCTGGCACAAAATATTCCGGCCAGCAGAGCCAGAGCTGGGGTTTCAGGCATTCCTAGAACAGCCTCAAAACTGGGCTTTAGTGGGAATATCAGCCCTGGGTGTGTGTAAATAATGTCAGAGTGTGTCCCCACTTTAGCCCCAGTAAGGTTTTAGTTCTTCTGGGTGGGAATCCTGGAGCCACCCTTTGTCCTTCAGGAGAGGAAAAATACCAGTCATGAAATTTGGGATTAATCTCAGTATAAACTGACAGCTCCCAACACCACCAGCAGCATTTTCCCTCCAAAATCCACACAATTTTTGTTTTCAGTTTCCAGTCTTGGACCAGTCTCGGTTCAGCTCAGCAGAGCCCCCAAGTTGCTGCTGCATTTTCAGAAAATAAGAATTAATTCAGCTAAATGAAAGGATCCTACAGGAATCCACAGTAAAGGCCAATTCCTGCAGCACCTGAAGTCAAGATGAAATCTGACTTTGGGCTCAATGCATGTGTTTTTCCTAACACTCAAGATCTGGGCCAAAACTGTTATCCCATTAAAAGTTGTCCAGCCAGGGAGCAGAAAATGTAATCAATTTTTTAATGTCAATCTATTCTGTACTTTGCAACCTAAATACAGCACAACAGATGGAGAGAAGCAAAGGAAAATGAGAAATAATGAATGAACCCAGTAATGCCAGTGGATTAAACTACTACAGTGCCAAAACCAACTTCAGGAGGTTCACAAATCTTTAAGGGAAGTTTTAAGCCATCAGAAAATTTTGAGATCTTTAAAGAATATTTCCCTAACCTGGAAGCAGCAACATCTTTTCCTTTATTTGCTAAGGGTTGTTCAGTGACCATTCACCATCCACAGGCAGAGGAAATGGCTGAATTTATTATCCAATTTTTTTACTTTTTTTTTTTTTTCCCTACAGGATTGTGAATAGTTACCTTGGAAATAATAAGCTCCAAAGACTCAAAAGATTATTTCATTTACCAACACCCACCGTGTTTTGTATTTTAAGAGCACTTTTTATACCCAGATCATCAACTCCTTTAAAAGTATCCTGAAATTGTCTTTTTGCATTTTACTCTTTAATATTATTACAAGAATTTACAGGTAGAAGAACAGCAAAGTTAAAAGATACAGAGCCAAGGAACCAGATTAAATCAACCCACAGCTCTTTACTCCAGGATTTGTGTTCCTTACTCTGGGTTTTGCTTCCTCTTAAATGTCATTGTCACCCTCACCCAGATCAGCAGAGTTTCCTGAGGACAATCCTTTTAGGAGGCATGACTTAAACAGTGCTGCTAGTAAAGCTCCAAAAACAACTTTGGTGTTGGTGACCAGAAAAACTAATTATTCTTAGCATTTCTGGACTTTAGTGAAGTATTTGATAAAGTGACAAATGGGAAATTATTCACGATTTCAGAAAAGGCAAAGATTAGTAAAATTACAAGACAGGATAGAAAGGGAATATCTAACTAAGAAGAGGCTGAAAAATTAAAAAATGACATGGAAGACAACAATCAGGGATCCTCCTCAAGTATCATCTTAAAAACAAAACCAATTAATGATCCTGACAGAAAATCTGCCCACGGTGATGAATCTGCTGAGACCAAAGGCAGGAGCCAGGTCAATACAGGGAATTGAAGCACCATAAAAAGTAATAGAGAATGCTAAGGGCAAGAACTCCACAGAAATTTAACAGTGCAGCATCCAAGGTCACTCATTTTGGGAACAACAACTTCGCAGGCACAAAAAGATCATCAGCTGGGAAGATGAGTTTTTGTGAAGTCACTGTGAGCAAAAGATACAAAGCAACAAAAGCACCAAAAAGGCCAAGGCTGACATAGCTGAGGATGCTGCTTTTCCAAATCCAGAGAGAAAAGCATTATAAAATGCATTTTTCTATGCTGTGGACAGAGTTCCTCACACACAGCAAAGTATTCAAAACAAATTAAAACTCATGTGTCTTCCAAAGGAAAATCAAACAAATAAGAAAACTGTGCTATCCTGGATCACACAAAAAAAGGAAAAAAGCCAAGAAAGAATAAAGCAAATAATCTAGGCTGTGGTAGTGACTTTTGTGGCTAAAGCCCATATGGTTCTCTGATAGAACATTCTTTGAGGCTCTTTAAAGTGCTCCACAGTCTGACCAAGAGCCCATAAATACACAATGCAACAACTTAAAGAGTTTGACTTGGGAATGTTCCTCCCTCACTCTCCTCATAATGACTCTGTTTATTCCTTGTGTAAAGACCTCCCATCTGTTACTGCATGGCAGAGTTTCCTCTGGCTGAGCTAGGGCTGGACTCTGCTCAGAGCTCAGCTGCAGTGACAGGCAGCTCTGGAAAGCAGGAAGGGGAAAATCCAAATCCTGGATCCTCCTCGTTGACAGGAGCAGCAAAGCCAGAGGTGACAAAGTGCCAGCCTGGTCCTGAATTCCTTCTGAGCTTCCCAGATCCCTCAGGAATTTAATTCTGTACTTCTCTTCAGTGGGTTTGCCCCAGGGGTAACATCACACACAGGGTGGGTGAATCCTGCTGGAATCCTCTTCCCTCAGCTTGGAGCTGGTCTGGAACAACCACAGAAAATGCAGCCTGAACGTGCCAGGGGCCACTTCACAGTTTGTGTGACAGGTTTGCCATGGCTCTGCCTGCCTCCTGAAGCCACCTTAAAACAGCTGAGAAAATAACAATTTAGCTGATTAATACAAGCTTTTTATTCCTGATTCCTTCTGTGTCCTTTAAACAGGACAGTGACAGGAATAATAACACCAGGAAGGACTGAGGCAAATCAAGAAAGCTCCAAGAGAGAGAAATCACAGCATCAGACTCATATTTTACACTGTCCTTACAGCAGGCAGCACCTAGAGGTCTCAACATGATTGTAAAGAGCAAGAGGTTCTCTGTGTCTGAACTCAGCCCAAGCCCTTGACTCACACCAGTTGTGCCTGAAAAGTACTGGCACGAAAAGTTACATTATTAAATAAAGTTCTGCAAGGCTAATTCTTTACATTGGATACAAATAAAGCTGGTATTTTTGAAATTCACAGCAATTAACACTCCCCCAACTGGAGTTCATTTGTTATCTCAGCATTAAGCAAAGCACTGCACAAAAGAACAAATTCCAACTCTTCACGTACATGACCAGGTGTAAATCAGTAGTAGCTCCTCGGGACAGGCTATTCCAAGAAGAGATACTCTCAATCAATACACAAAAGTGATCAGGAAAATAACAGATGTTAGGCTGGAGGTCAGAGAACAGCAGGACTTGGATTCAGCTGCTGGTGTGAGCTGGAATATTCACCCTGCAAGCACAGAAATCAGCTCTGCTTGGGTCCCCACTCACCTGCCCCAGGTCACTCAAAATTGAATGTAAGAAGAGAAAAGGTCCAGAGAAGAGTGACAATTAATATTATTAGAGGCAAGGGAAGCCTTGGTGTCTGAGAAGAGATAAGAGAGTGACTGTAAAGTTCAGAGAGGAGATAAAGGAGCAGCACATCGCTAGCAGAGAATGATCCTGGAGAAATGCAATGTTCTGCCTTTCCCCTTCTCATGATACTCATGCCAGAGGGACCTTTGACTTTTTAAACACATTTTAGCATATAAAATGAAACTAGGTATAATTAGCTCTCCGGAAGTACCCTGAAGACCTTAGCAGGATTTAGAAGGAATTACATATTTATGTGAATAATAAGAACGCCCAGAGCTGCAACAGCAGGATTAAAAATGCAGGATAGGAGATAAGAGCTTTTGTCCACAGCCACATGGCTGCTGGCCAGGTGTGAGCCAGGCACAGGAGGGAGAGGACAGGTAGAAAAAATGATAAAACACCACAACCAGCATCCATGAGATCCTGCTTGTCACCTTCATGAGCGGGGGGACGCAACACTGAGGATCCCAACTCCCAAAATGTGACAATTCCCACTCCTAAAATGTGGGTTTGCTGCACCAGGCAGTGTTGTTACAGATCAGACTGACAAAAGTTGCTTTTTCTAAATGTTGATTTCAGTTTTCCTGACCTTGGCAGATAGAAGAATTTTATCTGAAGTCTGCTGCAAGGAGCTGCCCCTCCCACAGATCATCTTTTTATTATTTTTAAAAAGAAAGAGAGAGAGAACGCAAAGATACAAAAAGCACCTGAGCTCTCTAGAAAGCAAAATAACTCATTAGGTGCTGGATCCTTGAAGAAACCAGAGTCTGGCAAGGCTCTGGACAGACATCCTTGCACTTTATTTTACTGCCTGCAATCTGCCAAACAACTGGGATTTGCTTACAGCTGATTAGAATAGGAAGCTTGTATATTATGCATGTCTGAGAGCTTGATCTAATGCAAAATAAGGCAGATCCTTGTGTGCCAAGCAGAAAATGGCTGCTCTTGCATTTTATGAAGACACAGAGCAATGACCCTGAGCCAAACCACTTGAACCTTCACACAGCCACACGATCTTGCCTGTGTGTGAATGGTAAAATGAACTTTGCAGGGTGCCTTTGCAAAGTGCCTTCCATCGGATCTCGAAGCATTTCAGGAGCACAGATACCAAAGATCCTAAAAAAAACCCATTCCCTGCGTCTCAAAGGACTTAATGAAGTTGAATCTCCCCCTGGAAGCTGCTGACTAACAAACACCTTATGACAGGATTGAAAGAGCTGCAAAAAAATATAAAGAAATCACCTGATGTTTCTGTCTGCATTAAGATCAAGTATCTCAGAACCACCCTGACAGATTTCAGCTGATTTGCTCCTGAGAAATGTTCTGTAGCTCCTGTAGATAACCTGCTCAGTGCTGTGCCATTCCTGAAGTCAGGAAGTTTTTCCTAATGCCAATATTCCTTGGGAACCCAAGAATTTAAGGCTTTTGGCACTTTTCCCTTGGCTTGACTCATCTCCCAAGCTGCTGGTGGGTATTTTACAGCTGAGAACACCGAGTCACCAAAAAGTTCAAGGACACCTGAGGGTCACAGGGACAGCAGAGAGAATTCCCAGCCCTCCTCAGCTCCCAGCAAAGGCAGGAAAGAGGAGCAGCACTGCCAAGCCAACCCGTGGCCATCGTTATATTGATGAGAAGCTGCTGTTCTGTTTCTAACAATGCAGCAGCCTAATGGAAGGGGCCAAAGGACATTACTTCCTGCTCTGCTGTCAGCTTGGAAAGGGAGAAAACGCAATGAATCCCAAACTTAAATCTCCTCCAAAGCCTCGCACAGGAAACTTAGATCCCCTATGGGGCCGGTATTAAGGTTCTGCTGGAAGACATAACTAAGAGTAATGGGATGAAATTAAGTAAGAAAATTTCCTAACTGAATTTTCAGGAGCTAATCGAGCTCTCGTGGTCCCCAGGGAAGGCGAGGAAGCCCCGGTGCTCGGGAGAGCTGCAGTAAAAGCTCTTTCACAGTCGGAAGGATTTCTAACAAGGCACGTCAGGCCTCATCTCACTCGGGGCCAGGACCATGCCCAGGGCACCAGCTGGGATTGAGCTGGGATTGAGTTGGGATGTTTCCCCTCTTCCAGGAGGGGAAACGAGGCTGGATCTCCCAGCACCACGATGGGAATGCAGCAGTGCCTGCTCTCAGCAGGGATTTGCCCTTCCTCAGCTTGGCTCTGCTTTGGAGGGGAAATAAAACACGACTGGATACATCAGACAGAGCTGGGCAGTGATGCCACAGAAATCATGGAATTGAGGAATGGTTTGACTTGGAAGGGACATTAAATCTCATTTTATTACAATTCTGAATACCTTCACTATCCCAGACTGCTCCAAGCCCCATCCAACCTGGCCTTGGACACTTCCAGGGATCCAGGGGCAGCTGCTCTGGGAATTCTATTCCAGGGCTTCCCCACCCTCCCAGGGAACAATT
>VZTB01010585.1:70388-82696 GCA_013397245.1 Thryothorus ludovicianus
GATCTCTCGTCTCCGTCCGCCGTCCCATTTTCACCCAGACACCAACAATCTTACACTGGCCAAAGCCTGCACATCCCAGACCCCATCCTGAAGGGAGGGATCTGCTCTGTGAGCATCACACACACTCGCTGCTGCCCATCCCAGGGCTCAGGCAGGCCCTGCCATGAACAGTCACAGAAAGCCTCAGGCACCTCCCAGCTCCCAGAAACCATTTCCTGGCTAGTTTTCATCTGCAGCAGGTACCTGCTGTCCATTATCCTGCCCAGAACAGATGCCTGGCTGTATTTATAGCCAGGATCACACAGCAAACACCTCTGGGTCCGAGCGAGCCAGACCCAGGGCAGGGAGAGGAGCAGAGCAGGGACTCTTTGCTCTCTGCAAACATCACCAACCATCCCTCCCCAGTGCAAACCTCGTGGGACAGACAGCCCCTGATTTTGGGTGGGCTTTTCTTTCCCAGCTGAACAAGAACTGCTGTGAAAATAACAGAAGAGATGCCACATCCTGGTAATAACTCCCTTTTCATTTTCCCTTTTGTTCAAGGAGGAAGAGCCCATGGTTCTCTCCAAGGTGACCACAGCTGCCTTCCTATCAGAGAAGAGTGGCAGAAATAAATACCCAGCCTAAATGGAAGCAGTCTGTACCCATCTGTAACTTTAATGCATCATTCTGAGGTGCCAGTTTCAGTTTGCACTACACAGAGACAAGCTGAAGTTATTCCTGAACAAACTTCCCACCTTGCCCAACACCCACAGCCAGGGAAACTAATCAGGCTAACAGCTACCAATCTAAAAAAAAAAAAATAATATTTATTTAAAACCTATAGGCTCTGAAAATAATAGTGAGAATGCTGCAGGACACTACAGGCTTCTGAAATATATAAAATTTATCTATTGCCAAAGTGCTCTCAGTCCTCCACAAAACACAGGACAGACGAGTGGTGCCTGTGTGAAAAAAGCTCCATCAAAATGAAAAGCATCCCTATTAATTGGAATAAAGACCTTTTAAACACCAGCATTTAGCATTGACTTCTTCCCTCCCAACAGAAAAAAAAAAAAANCCCACCCACCAAGAAAAAAAAAAAAAAAAAAAAAAGCCTTTCACCCTAACTGGCAACTCCTTCCAGAAAAATTTACAATCAGTAGCACACTGGAATTCACAGCATTGCAATTAACTCTGACATCACTCCTACCAAGAAAACATTGATTAAGACATTTTTTTTGAGCAAGATTATTGCATACAGTGGGACAAGTGGGTGTTTTGCTCCTGCTCCATGAGACTTCAAGTCTCCTCTGCAACATTCCAGTCTGGTGCTGTCTGAACACCCACCAGCAAGGGCAGGAGAAATGCAGAATGTGCGCAGTGAAACCAGCAACCAAACCAAGGCAAAGAACAAACAGCACATTCAAGAGCTCTCGGCCAGCTGGGAAGGAGTGGAAGGGATGGAATTGCTGAGTCCTGTCCATCTAGGACATCTGAACACCCTAAAACTGCCCTAAGGCTCCCCAGCACCAAGTGCTTTGGTTGGCAGCTGCAGCACTGCTTGTGGAGGACTAAAGGTATTATACAGCACCATCATGTATTTAAAAAAAGATAAAAATCTTTTTATATATTTTGAAGTCATAATTTGCTTATATAAGCGCAGTAAAAGCAGGTCCTGCAGTGAGGAGCTGAGGGCAAGGCAGGGGTGTCACCCAGAGGGAAAGGTCTCACCTGTACCCAGGGAAAGGGAGATAAAAAGTGAATTAATTCCACAAGTTGCACAGAAAAACTGGCAGAGCCAAGGGGAAGTCTGCCAAGAGATCTCCAGTCCTTTCCACACAAATTCTTCCCCCTTCACAGTTTAGAAACTGGTTACATCTGCTGTCTAGTCCTTCAAAACTGTTTCAGTTTTAAGTTTTCTTTCCATTACTACACAAATTCAGCCAAAAAAAATGGATTTACTTTGGGAATCCAGTGTTTCAAGTTAAGGAATTATAGAAACTGGGGAACCAATAGTTCCCAAAATCTTCACTTTGCCCTCTGATAACTCAAACCTGCAGGTCCTGCTGTATTCAGACCCCACTTTCTCTCAAAGGACTGAGATTTCCCTCCCAGCAGCTGGAATTGGAAAAGATGGCATGTATGAGAAAATAAAGCCAAATGCCACTTCTTAGTAAGTGATCTACTAAAAAAAATACACATTTCAGCTCTCAGGTTTCTTCCAAGGAGGACAATCTTTCACACCCTACAGAGAGTGTGGTGATGGCATCACTTTTTTGGGCACATAGCAGGAAGCTCCACTGATTTTTCCTCATTTTCTGGCTCTTAGGAGGACACCAGATCAGCTGCTCTTTCTATTAATCACAGGATACTCTAAGCAGTACCCAAAACTTCAGCTCTAGATTGGTTTTGTAAGTGATTTAAACCCAGGATTCTCTGCACAAGGTTGGCACCTCCCTTTACACCCCTGTTCATACCCAGGTTAATTATTCTTGGCTACCTGGTCTGACCTGCACTGTAGCAATAACTCAAAGCAGTGGATTATCCTACAATGAATAAATAAATACAACCCCATTTTCCTCAGGTAGATTTTCCCAACAGCTACAGGAAAACTGAAGGTTCCTCCCTGTACCTCAGCCTGTAAAAAGAAACCAAGTGGTTCTAAAAGGAATTTAAGTGCATCCAAACAGTCCCTTGGCTTAGGCAGAGCAAACAATTTGCCTTTTACACTCCTTGAAAATGCTGTTTAAGATCTCTTATTGGGAAAAAGGTTACACTCAAACAACCACTCTTCAAGGGGTTTTTCCATGTCTAAAGCAAAGCAGAGTTAATGTTGATTTGTTTCAATTTCAGCCACAGCCTTCAGTGTGGAAAGCCTTCCTTGCTCAGACACCTCCCAGGAGCAAAAGGACAAACAAGATGTGAGCTCATGGGTTCCTGGAAAGAAGAAGAAGTAAAGATTTTAGAGCTAAGTTGAACAAAGGTTCTGTTATTAGCACAAAATACTATTTCCTAAACTGTCACTATTTCATGTGATACTGCAAATAAAGGATACAAGGCTGGGAAAAAATCCACACAACAGCTTTCATCTGGAGAGGGTTTTGGTGGTTTTTACACCTTCCAAAAACTCTCACATTTTCCTCACTACTTTGGAGGCAACAACTTCCAATGGGAAATGTTTGGGAGTTTCTTTGTAGGGTTAAACCTGAGCCTTTCCAAGCAGCTGGTACTGGATGGTTGTACCCAGGAATTCTGCTGATCCTCAGCATCACAGCTCCAGCCAGTGCCAAAATCAAGGCTTCTTGGCACTTTTAAAAACAGTTTTAAGAAAAAGAGGCATCAACATCTTAAGATGCTTAACAGAAAAAACAGGCTCAGCTGTCCCCCTGAACCCACCCAACTTAAATGTGAATTATTCTCTGGCCAACTGTCAGCTGGAGCCTCTTGATTTTCAGTTTACACACAAAGCAGAAGTTTTGAGGCTCTGTTTCCACTGAAATTTTTCTTAATAGAATTTTGGATAGTGAAGCCAAGTTCACATTAGAGAGCCTGAGTTTTAAATTCCTTAAAACAATTACACAGTTAATTTAATCAAGTCAATGTTTAAAGGAAATTAAACATAAATATTTTGATCTTTACAATGAAACTGTTAAAAGAGAAAAATAAGAACTGTGGTCAAACAAAATCTATGGAGAAGAACAATACAAGGAAATTAATTCAACTGTGATTTTGAAGATTGCTGGTTAGTTAAAGATAATGAGGAGCTTTACTTCTCTTTTTGTATTCAAGATCTATTCTGAGATTTGGAGAAGCAGGTGGGATTTGAAAGCCACATCTCCAGCTTATCACTGCAACTATCAACATCTCATCCATGAGCTGGAGATCCAACCCCAAACCCTCTGAAGATCCTCTCTGACAAACTCTGTGAGGTTTTTAGCTGCAACTTTCTATTATGCAGCCATTATTAATGATTTCTGTTCATTCTGCAGAGCCTCAGCTCATATTTCACATTAACTGCCTACAACTTCACTGGCAGCTTCTGATTCCCAGCTCCAGTGAGTGGTGGGACAGAAATCTGGATGAGGATGTCACCTGGATCCAGCTGCCTCAGATCTGCATCATTTGCTACAGAGCAAAAAAAAAGCAGATTTGTTCCCACCCTCCTAAAAATTATCCTGGTCAGAGGGAGAACCTGTGGAGTATCCCAGAATTATCAGTGCTAATAACCAAAGGGCTTCCATTCTGTGAATAAACAGCAGGAGATGTTTAGGCTGCGTTTGTTTACCAGGATTTGTCTTCTCAAGCTGGTACCATCTGTAAAATGCCCTTTTCTTCTGTTCACTCAGGTCTGACCCCTGCTGCAACAGCCAATGGGAGATCCGGCTCTGACTGATACCTGCAGAAACCAGGACAGAACAAAAAAAGAGAGAGAGAAAGAGAAAAGTTCTGCTTTACCAAACATTTTTAAGTGGTCTATCTACTGGTAAAAGCCCAGGAACTTGTGATGCTTCAATCCCAGAAAAAGCAGAGTTGAAGCTTCCCTGCTCTGTCCCAAACTGCCCCAATTTCTCCCTGGGGTTTTGTCCAACCTTACTCAAGGAACACCCTGGAATGTGCACAATCAGCCCAAAAGCAAAGAGGGTAAAAATTGGGAAGCCAAAGCTATCACTGACTCGAATTGTCCACACTTCCCCCGATTCCTAAATTTCATCTGTGAAATGGGAACAACTCCCTTCCCCATTATTATATATAAATAATGATTGTTAGGAAGTCCTTATCATTCAATGCTTGAATAAGAAGGGAGATAAACACAGAGAACAGTTTATGTGATAGAGATCACATCAGCCCAGAAATGGAGCAAACCAACTGTCAGCAGCTGTAACAATGGCCAGAAAACCAAGCAGAAGGAGCAGCTGTCTGTCAGCAGAGCAGGAGCCAAGCTCCAGGTACCCAGGCATGGTTAGGGACAAAACACTGCAGCTCTTAAAGCAAGAAAACAAGTAAGAAGGGAAAAAAAAATCCTAGAATGATAATAATTAATACAGTTATTTCCAAAGCGTGACAGGGAATGAAGGATCAGTGCAGGAAGGGCAAAAAGTGATCAGCAGAGGAACCAAATAAAACAAGAGGTTTAGAAGTGCATGAAGAGGTCAGCAATAGGTTCAGCTGAAAATGTACAAAATGCAGTTTGCTGAGTAACTGAAGCACTTCAGAACTGCCTGTGCCTTCCACAAGGCCCTTCAGCCATGAGAACAGGTTAGCAACACCCAAACTCTCCTGAGGAGTGAAGTTTGAGGAGGTGCTCCAAGTACCAGGACAGTGCCAACACCACCTGTGCTGAGATCACCCAGGCAGGCAGAGGCTGCTCTGCACACACAACCCAAACTACCTCCCCCCTCTAGAGATGCATCAAGGTTTTATAAGCTCTCATAATCATATTTCACTCATGAAAAACAGCCCCCTGTAGTTTCACCTCTTCTAATGTGGGGGGTTATTATGCTTTTTTTGTGTGTGTGTGTTGAAGGTAGTTAAATTCAGAATGCCTCAACTCGACCCTCAGGTATCATATTCAGGTGGGTTTACACCAATCAGATTTTTAAAATCAGTGGGTTTGTACTCTTAATTGTTCTTCCTCAAACAGAATTCTGGAGGCTATGAAGTTTTAATTGTCCTGGGGGAAAGGGATGGGTGTGTTTTGTTTCAGATACAGCAGCTCAGTGCTGCTCAGCAGAGCCGTGCCCACAAAACAGATCCTGATTTTCCCAGAACCCATCCCCAAAGATTGCCCTGCCCTCAGCTGAGAGAGTTCAGGAACAGCTGGGGCAGCCAAGAGCTGCCTACCCCCAGGGCCCACAGTGGGATCTAAAACTGAGTTTATATTACCAGGGAAGTGGAATTATTCAACCAAACACAACCCTCAGGCCCTGCCAAGTTTACATCAAGTAACTGTGGAAGCACACAAGTTAATACCAAAAGAAGGCAGAGTAAGCTGATAACACTCTCTGGCCCAAAGCAAGGCTCCAGCCCAGTTGAAATCCTGCCATCAATGCCTGATCAGCAGTGGAAAGTCCAAGTTCTGAAAATGTGCAGCTCTTGACCTATTATGATTTAGAAAAGGCACTTCTTGTCGTGGGCTGTGGGACACAAGGGTTTGTGTCTCACTGCTTTTGGCTGCCCTGCTCCCATATTTAAAGGTCATGCTAACAGCTCCAGTCATTTCCTTGTTTACTACAGTCCACTTACACTTACTGCAGTGAATTAGTGTGTGTTGAGTGTTTGGATAACAAGCTAAGGTACAAACACAAAGCACTGGTAGATAAAAATTATAAACAGAGATTAAACGTCTGCCATGAGTGGAAAATCCAAATTCTGCTCAAGAGGCTGCCTGACACACGTGGCACAAATGTCACCACTCCACACAATGTGCTCGGGGGCAAGGCACAGCAGCAGGAGCCAAAACACTCCAGCTGGGTCATGCCATGTCCACTTTCCATGGAATCACAGAAAAATCTGAGTTGCAAAGACATTTAAAGGTCATCCAGTCCAACACCCCCTGCAACGAGCTGGGACATCTTCACCTGGATCACGTTGTTCAGAGCCCTGTCCAAGCTGACCTTGAATGTTTCCAGGGATGGGGCAGACACCAACTTCCTGACCAATCTGCACCATTTTCATTATAAAGAGCTTCTTTCCACAAACTGAGCACTGTCCCAAGGTCCTGAAGTGCAGGAAAGTTCTCCCAAACAGAGCAGGACTGTGCTGGGATCCTTTCGTGGCTGTCCTTTAGTCACAGCAGCTCTGACTCTTCAGAGTCCTCACAGCTCATAAAGCTGCTTCTGCACAATGTTTTTAAGGCCTGAAGTTTATCTATTTGTACCTCAGCAAGGTTTAGAGACCCCAAAACCGTATCCCAACAGCTTGACCAACCCAAGGTCACAAGTAAAGTCTTTCAGAACTCGTCCAGGATCTCCCAGATTCCAGTGCTGTGGGATCCAAACCCGTCCTTAGCTCCTTTCAATGCAAAAAACAAAGTCCCCAAATTGTCACATCAGAGGTTCTTGCATCTCAAGTGGGTTTCACACAGTTAACTCACACGACAGTGACCGCCAGGACCCTCCTGTCACATTGTCTCTAATCACACCCAGCTTTAGGGAACTGCACTGGCAGGAAAACAGAAATCATCCTGCTGCCAGAGGCAATTCAAGAACTTCTCTGGAGCAGTGAAAACCCAGCTGTGCTGAGGAAATCCACTCTCCAAGCAAAGCAGGGACCTCAAGAAGGGCTGTGGTGCTCCAGGCTCAGCATCAGCAGGGCCAGGAACACACCTGGTTATGGACACCAGCAGTTTTCTCATGGAAAATACTGAAGGAATGTGGTATCCAAATAATCCAAAGGATTATTGCAGTTCAGATCCATGACAGAACCAGCCATAAATTTTTCATTTCTTTCTTGCCTCTTCCCAGGGCAGAAGGGATGAAGACTCAAAGCTAATTTTTCTATTTTCCTCTTGTACAAGTAACTTTTTACAGAAAATCTTTTTCAGGAACACTGAGGCTGTAAATCCTGAGGTGATGCCATTTGGGATCACACTCACTCCTTGCCACAGCAGGTCACATTTCCCAGTGATACACAAAACAGGCTGTGCTCACTGCCCTGGCCAGCCCTGCTGCCTCCTACACAACTCATCTGGGGAGAGTTTCCCCTCCAAATCCATAAAATAAATGGCAAAATACATCATCAAGAGAAGGCCACTGCTATGTGCAGCTCAAATTTGCTCACAAACCTCAACCCTTAACTCTGCTGCTCATCAAGTCTTTGGGAAGTGGTTTTCACCTTCACAGATAGATTTGTTCAGCAGCTCAGCTTTGCATTTCTTTAATGTTTCTTTCAGGAGAGGTTTTCAGAAGCACCTGGAATACGTCAGACCTGGAGAAGAAAGTAACTGCCTGTGTTTTAATTCTTCACTTTGTAAGCAAAGTCCCAGATTCAGAGAACAAGTGCTTGCAAAGGACAGCTATCAATTTAGGAGATTAGCAAAGCTTGTTTACAGAAAACCTGCAAAGATCAAAATCATAGAAAAACAAATCTCTGCGTTGTCATGAGCATAAAAAAATAATAAAATAAAGGAAGGAAAATGTTTCTCAAAATGCAGTTTCGTGCCATTTGAGATGGTCAGGAACTTTCTGAACTCTCCTCACAATGGAAGTAGTTAAGTTTCCCTGTGCATTTGCTCAGCATCCCTGAGTGTGGGCTCCAAACCTGTGGGGATTTGATTTGTTCCTGCAGCACTCCAAGGCTGCCCTCCACTGCACGTGTGTTTAACAGAACCTAAAGCCAAGTCCTGGAGATCTCCTACCACTTAAAGCAGAGGCAGGAGGGCAGGGCTGGGCTGTACAAGCAGAATAATTGGGAAGGGTACCAGAACTGCACCCTGGGAAGCTCTATGTGTATTTAAAAACAACCCAAAAATTAATTCTGCATTTTACTGTTGATGTTTTTTGGATTTTTTTTTAATGGTGGTTTGGTTTTTATGTTTTTTTAAAAACTGAGAAAACTGAATTGAAATTTCTGCTCTGTAACTTCAGGAAAATAAGGGTGTTTTGTTTTTTTTTAATTCCTTCACTCCCTATGTGTAAAAAACAGAAAAGGTAACATTTCCAAACCTTGCAGAGGCATCATCCATCAAACCACCTGAGCCCATCTGCAGAGGGCTCATCCCTGTGCTCTCCTCCCTCTCTCCTTTACAGAAAGACATCAGCTCCTGAGAACATTTCCCCACCCTCCAGCTAACTTTGGAAGCTCAGACAGCACCTCTGAGAGAAGTTTTTGCATTTCTCTCTTCAATTCTTTGCCTTCTGACCACAACCTGGTGCCCCAAGCACAATTCTGGTGGCAATTTCAGCAAATTCCAACGGATGACTTCAAAACCAGAGCTGATAAAAATCTGGCAGCTGGGGCTGAGCCCCCCAGCCCTGAGCAGGCTGCAGGGATGTGGAAAGGAGCTCCAAACACCAGGGTAGGAAATTCCGCAGGAACTATTATTAGCTCCTGTTTATACTGTCATTTTTTCTTATCAGTAGGAGATTATTTATACAGAGCCCAACCCAAGTGCTTCTTGTTTATCTTATTACAGACACCATTAAAAAAGTTTCTATAAAAAGCAGCTCCTGTTTTTAGGACCAGCACTAGGAAGTGTTGTGCTAAGTTTTTGCTTCTTATCAATCATCCCTTTATTTTCAAGTCACTTTTTAATACCCTGTTACTATTTTCCAACCTGCCTTGTCCTCTCCATATACCAGGCAGCCCTGTAGAATCTCTTCCAGGTTTAATTTATCCTGTCAGATTCATTATCTAAATGACTTTTAGAGTTTCTGGTAATTTCATAAGGATTAAGAAAACCTCAACATTTTTCTACTGCAACAGCTGAATTTAACTTCCAGCTCTGTGTTCCTCTCTCCTGCATCCTCCCTCTCCAGCACTTGCCTTGTGCTACAGCAGGAGAACCAAGAGGAAAAGCTGTTTACTGATGCAGAGCTGCTCTGTAGGACTATGGAATTAAGATGAGAAAAAGGAGAAATGTGTTTCTGGACAGAAGTGTAGGTTGAAGAATTAGCAAAATAAGGTAAAAAGGAGGTTTGGAAGGGTCACAGTTGCAGCAGAGGTTTCTGCACCAAGGACAGAACATGACAAGTTACAGGATGGGGATAAATAAGGTCATAAGGACTGGGGAAAGAAGAATTGGTGGAGGTTGAAAGGAAAATTTGCCAGCAGAGGTAGCCAAGAGAAGACACTCTCCTGGACAGAACCAGCCATAAATTTTTCATTTCTTTCTTGCCTCTTCCCAGGGCAGAAGGGATGAAGACTCAAAGCTAATTTTTCTATTTTCCTCTTGTACAAGTAACTTTTTACAGAAAATCTTTTTCAGGAACACTGAGGCTGTAAATCCTGAGGCGATGCCATTTGGGATCATACACTCTGCAAAGCCTCTCTCCATACAAACTGGCTTTTAGCTGAACCAGAAGTGGTTTCCAGACATTCCTTGGGAGTCTCTTCTCCAGCTGAAAGGGATGTTGGAGGCATCTGAAGAATACTCAAAGTCACCCAGCACTCATCAGGCCTGAGAGGGCTCTGGAGGGAGAGCCCTGGGACGCTCAGCTCCGGATCTCTGTCCCGAGCTATTTCAGTCACTCCTCACCCCTCCCTGCTTTTGAGAGGAAGCTGATGTTCCTCCCTGCTAGGGCTGAGCTCACTCTTTAATCTGCTCCTAACAAACATCTCTTGGAGATTTACCTTTTCTTTCAGATAAACCATTGCTATGTACTTAGGAGTGGCACGTGAGTGCTACACATCTCCTGACACAAACTCGGGGCTTTATTTAAAATTAATCAGCTCCCTCTAAGCACAGGGAGGATGACTGAGATGCAAAAGATGTTCTGGTTTCTCGTGGATCTGAGAATTACACAGTGGCTTCAGCTCAGGCCTCACTCTGTCCCACTGACACCCTGCAGTATTTCCCTGGTCCCTCTGTGAGCACAGCTGTGGATGGAGGGTTGAGAGGGAAGGGTGTGAAATTCAGTCAGCCACGTCTGAAATGGAGAGCTGGTGTCATTTACTCACAGGAGGAAACAATGAGAGCTCCCAAAGGCTAAATGCCAGCTTAATGCCCACTGAAATCCAAGGGAACAGGCTCAGGATGGAAGGAGGGAAAGGATCAGGTGTGAGGAGATTGGTCTTGCCTTTCCCACAGCCTCTGGCAGAGTATCAAACACATGCACCAAGACAGTTCATGATAAAATTAATTATAATCAGATCCATTCCTTTCCAAGGTACAGACTCAGATCTGGTGTGGTGATTCTGATTCAATGACCCCACATGTGGCAGTCCCACTGACCAAAAAAAACCCCAAACATTGGCTCCTTTTGGAAAAACTCCTTTTGTGCAGTTTTCCTCTCTCTGCACTACTTCTCTTGCAGGGGAAGCCAGCCTGGCTTGCTGGGGGCTACACAAAGATTAATTCTGATTAATTCTGGGTTCTTCCAGAACTATATTGAGGCAAGGAATGAACAAAAGCAGGAGAGTGACCCACTAACTACCAAAATTTTACAGTTCAGGAACAATTTAAGCAACTCAACTCATACATGAATTTTTGAAGTATTAGTGCTAATATCTGATAAGGCCAACAACATCCCTTACATTTACACAAATTGTTGATCTCCTGATTTTCCAACTGAAACTGAGACCAGGGAAGGACAAGTCATTTTACCCAGGATCACAGAGGAGGTGGAGACATGGGAGGAATTCCTGGCTCTGTGGCTCAAGCCCCAGTTTGTGCTTGCCCACCTCAATTGCTGCCACGTCTGCAAGCCCAGAGCTCCCAGACAGGTGGGTTCCTATAACAATTCCTAATCCTGGAAATATCATAAAAGAACAACTTCCCTCCTACTGCTCTGGCATTCCCAGACATCAGAGAACCTTAAAAATTCCCTGTTTCAAGATCTTTATCCAAGCTTGGGTTAAAAATTTAACAAATCTTAGAGGTGTAACATGGGATTGAGCTTTCTGAATTTTATCATCAAATCTTCATCCAAAAAGAAAGGCTGAAATGAATCCAGGGAAGGGAACAGAGGTGGGGAAGGGGCTGGAGCACCAGGAGAGGCTGAGGNCCTGGCACAGCTGCCTGGAGCAAGGGGAGTCCCCATCCCTGGAGGGATTTAAAAGCCACGTGGATGTGGCATTTGGGGACACATCCCCAAGGTCAGTGCTGGGGGAAAGGTCACACTCAGTGGTCTTAGAGGGATTTTGCAAGCAAAATGATTCTGAGGCTGCTCCAGGCAAGGCCTGAGTGCCTGGAAGGGAGAAACAATCACACCCCACCCCATGGAGGAGCACCAGGACTTTGGTTCCCCTCTCTGCAAAGCTCTGAACACACCCAGGGAAGAAGTGGCACCACTGCAGTGAGTTCACCTGTCTGGATGTGAGGGAGAAGGCTCAGGGCACCCAGAACTGCTGCTCACCCCTCAAGCTCCCTTTGGGCTTTCATTAATTGTGACTCAAAGCATGGATAAAACTTCCAACTCTCATCCTCCATCTCCTGGCTGCAGTGGTAGCAGCTATGGCTGTGTCTCCTGACTATTCATATACTTTTTAATATATAAATACACATTATCTCTCTCTCTCCATACCCAGGGATGCAGATACACATCTATCTGCCACACTCAACAACAATTTAGGAATTAAGGAAAACCGTTTTCATTTTAAGATAAGAACTTCAGGCTTTATTATAATGCTGTAAAATAAAATCTGCCAGCACAAGCCACAGGAAGAAA
>VZTB01010585.1:82727-121050 GCA_013397245.1 Thryothorus ludovicianus
AGAAAAAAAAAAAAAAGTGATTCACTGGGGAAGTTCCATGATGTGCAGGACAATGGGTCTTAAATCAAAGGCATACATTATCATGACTAAGCTGACAGATCTGCACTGCAATGCAGAAAGCCAAGTGATATTCCAACATCTGCACCGTGCTCAGACAGGCAGCTCAGACACAGAGATTCCCAAAATGAGGAAAGGACTCCCCCAGCTCTTACCTGTTACCTGTGCAACAACTGCTTGGGAAATCCTCCGGTTGGCGAGGAAGGCTTTGATTTCCTCCTTTATCACACTGCTGTCCCTCCTACCAAAACAAAACAACGAGAGGACACACAAAAAGAGGGACAGACCAAAGTGCACCTGTGCAAGATGCAAAAAATGCCTTTATTTCCTTTATTTAGGGGGCAAGGAGTGGGGAAGGCTGGCATTAAAGCAGCCCAAGTGCCTCGGTGCTGGACACTTCTTTTAACAAATGTCACGTTTGATCAAAGCACCATAGCAGGAGAATGGATGACTCATGTCCCATATAATTCATATTAGGTGCAGCACTGCCATATGGAATGTACAAAGTTTCATTACACAGGGATGAATAAATCTCTCATCCCAGCATAAAAACCTCCCTCATAAAAATGAGGCAGAAAAATAAAAAATAAAGGAGAGCAGGGGCTGCATGGTTAGTTACCCAAATGAATATGCATACACCAGCCTCCTCCAGCATCCCAAGGAGAAGACACAAAATTTTGCAGCCTCTGTCCTCACACCTTTCCTTTAGTCCCTTACTTAGTCCAGAGCTTGCACTGAATGAACTGAGCTCTTTGTATGATTTTTACAAAGTCTGCACAGGTACTAAAACTGTGCTAAAAAGCAAATAAATAGGAGGTTGCACATGTACTGTGATACACGGCAAATTTCAATTGCAATTAACACACACTTTGCCCCTCCTCTTCCTCTCTCCCTTCCTGAGAAGGGCAGGCAATTAAAACCTGCCTTTATTAGGCTTTGGGAGACATTTCCCTTCCCCTTCTCCCCTCCTGCCCCAGCCACGTTGAAGGCAAACTCAAGCTTGCAAATGTAAATGCAAAATGAATGCTGTGCTGTGGGTTCATTTTTATTTCTGAACTCTACACTCATCTTCCATATGCCTGCAAATCCAAGTCATTTCAGCACTTGGATATACTTAAATAAGCACTAAAAGCATTACCTGAGACTCATTGCACAGGAACCCAAACCTCAGCCATGGGAATTTGGCACTCTGCTGTACTCACCCCCTTCCTGCAGGATTCCATCATCTCACAGCAAATCAGGTTGATCAGCTTTTCTTACTGCTCATCTCTAATCCTCTACCCCAAAACCCTCACCTTTCCCTGAAATCTCCAAGCTACTTCCAATATATTTCCATTCTGGAGCTTATGGACTCCAGTTTTCCCACAGGTACTTCAGGAGTGGTGCAGTTTTGGGTGGGAAAAAGAATAAATTCCAACATTATGACCAAAATTGTTTTGAGACATTTGGCCTTTTCTGTTATTTCTTTCTGCTCTCAAAGCCCACTGGCTCTGACTTTCATCCTCAGGAGTATAATCCCTTCCTTTCATCTTTGCCATAATGCTGAAAAGGAAGCAGCTAAAAGTAAAGGAAGGTCAGCCCTGAAAAAAAACCCACCCAAATGGCTCTCAGAGAAAACTTCTGCTTCTTCTTTATAATTTGTATTTTCCTGCACCACTAGAAACAAACCTGCATCCTCTCCAGATCCCACTGGAAAGCAATCCAAGTTGGACTCCCTACTCTGCCTCTGTATGGAAGGAATTACAACAGGTGTGCAACAGTGGAGGAGGAGTCATGAGAATTGATATTTGATCAGAATCCTGAATTAAAGTAGGGTGGAAAACGAGTGTTCTAACACCAATCCCAATTTCTGGTACAGCACTGGAAAAATTATTTAAACAGACTGTGGGACACCCACACAGGGCCAGGGGCTGCCTCCACAAGGCAGGAGAGAGGTTCTGGGATGGAGCACTGGCAGGAACAGCTGCTTCAATGCTCTCCTCATCATCATCATCATCAAATCCTTGTGGAATGGTGTGGGTTGGAAGAGGCAGTACAGGAAATTTTGTCCAAACCTACTGCAGTAAGCAGGGGTATCTTCAACCAGCTCAGGCTGCTCAGAGCCCTGTCCCAGCTGACCCTGAAGGTTTCCTGGGATGGGGCATCCAACCTGTGCCAGCATTTTACCACCCTACAGCCCCTAACTGAGCCATCTCCCAAGGCACCCATTCCTGCTGGAGGGGCTTCTCACCTCCAAACTTTTCACAGAGCCCTCCACTTCCTGTGGTGTGTGTTTCTGTTGATCATTTATGCACTTTTATATCAAGGTTTTGTTCTTGTGTTTGGTTGGTACATTCCTAGTTTTCCCCCCACATTTCCCCAGTTGCTGTATCCCTGAGTTCATCTCTAACTCTGTTAAAAAGTTCGTTTTCTGTCAATCCCCCAGTTGCTACCCACAATTCTCCTTTATATGGGTTTTCCCCTCCCTTTATTCCAGCACCTTCCCTGCCTGTCATGTCCCCCCTCCTGTCTGCTACGAGTACCCCACCTCTTTGTTCCAGCACCTTCCATGTCAATCTTCCCTGACCCAATCCTAGAAGTGTCAGACCCCCTGGGTGTGCTCCATTGGGGCCAGTGATCTCTTTCCTCCCTTCCCAAACTCTGGTTTGCCTTTACCTTTGATTGATATTTCCATTTCTCCACCTCTGTTGGTCTGTGTGCTGTATCCACCCCCAGTATAAAATCCCCTGCTTGAGTGCTTGGGGTCTTTCTGCTCCTGATCCCTTCATCTCCAATAACCCTTGGCTGGAACCTCACGGTGAAATGTCTCCTCCTTCTCCTTTACCCAACCCTTGTCACAGTAGCAGAGCTCAGTGCTCTGAAGGTTCTTCCCCTCAGGCACCCCCATTCTCCAGGTGGTTCCCCACACCTGCCACAACTCCAGAAAACCCCTGAGCCATCCAGGCTCCAATAAACTACAACATCCACTCACCTCATCAGCTCCTCCACTTTGTCGTCGATGTCCAAATCCTCCTCGGAGGCCTCGAAGCTGTAGGACCTCTGCGCCAGGCTGTTGGCCAGGGGGTAGCGGGTGGGTGACATCTTCCCGTTGAAGGCTGACAGCCTGTCACCGCTCTCCCGGCCGTTCTGGTTCGTGGTGCACGGCTGCGGCGAGGTGTCGTAGCTGTTGCTCGGGGACGGCGACATCCCGGAGTGCTGGGTCTGCGTGGAGGCCGTGGCCGTGGACGACGACGCCGGGACGTTGTTGGTGCTGTTGCCGTAGGAGCCGCCCCCGTAGCCGGATCTCCTCCCGAATTTGTCGCTGTGCTCTTGGTCCAGGCGGTCCAAGGTCTCCAGGGCGTGCAGGATCTCATGCCTGGTCATGCCCGTGCGTCTCAGGCGCTGCAGGAGGTCGATCTGCTCTATGGTGAATCTTGGCTCGTCCGTGTAGTGAGACATGGTTTCCAGCAGGCTGGAAACGAGGTGAAAAATACAAAATACTTCAGTTCAGCGGTTCCACGCGGCACGTGGGAAGCGCTTCATAAATTTTGGTGCAAAACTTTAGGACACAAACGCGCGCGACAGCTCCAAAATCCACTTCTGACAATCTCAGCCTGGCACCTGCCATGAATGCCAATCTCAGTACACAGCAGAAGGGTTTGTTTCCCTTCGAGTGCTCCAGCAGCATTTCAGACCTCTCCTGACATTCCCCACACCTGCACCAACCCCGCAGTTTGTGCCCTTTGGCTTCTGCAAACCACTGCTACGGAGACTGTGGGTGCTCAGTAATTAAAGCTGCAACTTGACTCCAGACAAAATTTTGCCCAGCGTTAAGCACCCACCAGACAGAAATCTCAGATTTCTGTGGTGGCCACAGATCTGAGTTTTTCTGGACAAGTTTTAACCAGTTATGACGTGAGATGTATGAATTTCAACTCTTTCAAATCTTAACTACAAAGAGTTCGAGTTGCCCTAACTTTTGTTGCTACCTTGAAAAAAAAAGATAAAAAACACATCTAGTGGAAATTCTAGTGGCCTGCAGGACCCAAGTTGATTTGACTGAAGTTGGATTTCTGAAGTTAGGAACTTTTGAACCTAGAATGTTGTCAGAGATTGCCTGCCCTGACAAGGAAAGTGCAGCACATCCAATTACTCCTGAGCTTTCATTTAAAGAAATAAGTCTTCAGCCTTTTCCCCTCCAAAGACTGGTTTCTCAAGTAACTCGACCATCCTGGTGGCTCAACAAAATCATTTTTAACTCCTAAACTTCCCAAGGTGCCACAACAATGAACATTATTTTCTGCAAAGCCCAGAAATGGAACTGGAAAAAAAATAAATCACAGTATGCTCCCTTAATCACTCTTCTTTCCTAGGTCTCCTGGCTACAGATCCAAACGTCACACAAACAACAAGATCTCCTCTTCTGAACTCTAGATCTTCAGAAGGGATGGCAGATGGAGGGCAGGCAGAACTTGGCAAGCAGAACGTGGCATTTTCCATCCTTCTCAGGAATCTTCTCGTGAGTCAAGGGTTTGTTACCATTCCTGCAGGAGAGCAGGGTGAGGAGATCACTCAAACTCCAGGAGACGTGACAGAGCTGATGCACAGTCCCTGCGAGCCAGAGCAAATCGCAGCTGAGGGAAAGTCAAGGAAGAATTCCAAGGACCCTGTGGAAGCCAGCAGAGGGACAATGGCTGAGAGACCTTCCAGGGACAGGGCTTCCTACTCCTCCCCACAAATTCTGAGGATAACTCCTCACGTCCATTTCTGCCCTGGCGCAGAGAAGCTCCCAACAGGAGTCATGGAATGCCCTGAGATCCAGAGCTGGGGCTGAAGAACAGCACTGAGAACTGGCTTGTGGGAGCAGAGCTGTGAAGACAAAGCCAGGATGCACAAATCCACAAAAATGGCCCTCGCAGCCTGGGAAATACAAAAAAAATGAGAAGAAAATCCCATCTTTGCCCTCATCCAGCAGCTACTGAGCCCCTTCCATTGTTTCTTGGGAGAAGGAAGCAGAAGGACAATGCAAGGGGATGACTCCCATCCAAGAAAATGCCTGGGTGAGAAGACGGACGTTCTCCATCCACATCAGCTCTTCAGCCCAACGGGAATGTGCTGTCCTCCAGAAAACTGATTACTGGAAACGCCCAGGCCATTTTCTATTTTCCAAGACAAGCACCCAGACTGTTGAACCACAGGAGGGCACGGCAGGAAATGCAGCAGCCGACCTGCAACTGACTGGAATTGTAACAACCACGATTTGGAAGTGGCATCCCAACAGGAGACCTTGGGAGCTGGACAGGGAGCATTTGGAAACGTTGTGTTCTAGGTTTGGCCCCTGGGGGAGGCAGGGCTGCTCCATCCTCCTCTCCTGGATGTGGGAGAAGTGTCCCACAGATTTACTGACTCACCACAGACAGCACAGTTTTCAAACAGAAAATGTCTTTGAATATCTGGCCTTGAGGTGGTTTTTGCTGGATATGCCAGCTCACCCTTCCTCAGGGAAGGTTTGGGCATTTCTTACCTGTATTTCTAACGTCACCATTTCCTGGATCATTTATCTATCAATACCAAGTTTCATGTGCTCAAGTTCTTTGTTTGAACTGGAGAATTTAATGAGCCAGAGCCTCCAACCAGAATTACCTCCACTCAAAATTTCTACTTTACAGACTCTTCAACATTTAATACTAAAACATACTTTAAATTATTTAATCACTCATTTATCACAGACACAGAGAACTTTTGCCCTTGTAGCCCCGTGAACTAAAAAACTCCCGTCTGACAAAAGCAAGACTTTGCAGATGGCTTCAAGAATGTCAGGCAACACAGAATCATGGAATCACAGAATGGTTTGGATTGAAAGGGGCTGTAAAATTATTTAGTTCCATCCCCTGCCATGGGCACAAACACATTTCACCACCCCAGGGTGCTCCAAGCCCTGTCCAGCCTGGCCTTGGGCACTTCCAGGGATCCAGGGGCAGCCACAGCTTCTCTGGGAATTCTATTCCAGGGCCTTCCCCACCTCCTGCAGCAGCTGGTGGCCATGGCCAGATCCTCTCCAAAATTTGGGTGTCCTTCCTAATTTGTCTAACGTGCCAGGGGTCAGCTCCTGGATCTGGGTGCCCAGGCCAAATTAATCTCCTTTAGTGAATTACACACCATGATTTGGTGAATCCTAAGTGTCCTTTAGTGAATTCCAGCTTCCAAGCGCAGAGTTCTCAGCTCTTGTGGCCATACCAGGGAAAGAGCTCCAGCCTCAATTTGTCCCTCTTTGATACAGCTGAGCTCGTGCAGGAACTTCAATTCACAGGGATGCAAAAGCTGCTGGGCAAGGCCACTCTCTGCCCCAGGAATAAGATATTCAATGACTTCCAACTTGTGTTCTGGAGTCCTGCTCATCAGTGGACTTTAAAGCCTTGCACAAAGTAATGTAAGAGTAGCAAACCTGCTGTCAAATTAACTCCACGATGTTGTGTTTAACTCAACCACTGGAAAAATGTGGGTAACTTGGGAAAAAAAACCCCAAACTAAAATCAATGATCTGCTTGTCTGTTCATGCAAAGAATTCCTCCAGCCCTCCAACACTTTTGGGGCAACTTCTGGGTAATTTTTCGACACTTAAGAGGTAAGAACACCAAAATTAGAGCATCTCCCTGCTGGCCTCACTGATGTCACACAGAGATGTTCAAAGTGCCTCGTTTGTATTTGCACACTCAGCAGATGTTGCACAGACACAACCCATTGGTCTTCTTGATCTGGAACTCCTGTTCCCATCTCCACGTGCCATGAGATCTAGAAATAAAGCTCCTGAGGGACTTTCATGCACTGAAAACAGCTGCAGGAACTCGGAATTTTCCATTAAAACCCCCAAACAAATATTGCAAAACGTGGTATTGTTGAACATCTTCCAACATTGCCAACTATCCACAACTTTTTAATGAATAACTACAGCAGGCATTATTTCAAACTGTTACTCGAGCACTTATTTTCCCTTTTTAAAATATTTTAATAAACTTACCCCATTTAAAGATCAATTTACAAAGCGGTTAATTAAATCAACCATTTTAGAATCACCCTAATTTCATCCACCTCATTAATGAGTGGATATTCTCCACCACTTCATCCCCCCCTCACTGCAGTAAGAGCCTCTTATCCTCCTGCACTCCTCTGGATACCTGTAATTCAATTTACTTCCCCCTCTTTTTCCTTGTGAAATACAATCAACTGCCAAAGTGGCAAGGAATAAAATAAGATAGAGACAAGCAGAATGATTGGGGGGTCCAGGAGAAAATCAAGATGGAAAATACTTTTCTTGAGAACACAGACTGTGGACTGACTTTCCTGTAGGCAAACTTTGATGCCCGTGTAGCAAAACTTCCTCTACATCCCATGGTTTATCTTCTATCAATGTTCCACCACTGACAATGGGCTCTCAAATTTCCATGAGGAGACACCCAAAAAATGAGACATAACCAAGGGAGAACTGCTGTGCATTTTTCTCCCTGAAATTTTGCAAGCAAAACCTCTGCAAATTTCTAATTAAGCTCAAAACTAAAACAGACCGATTTTTTTAACAACAGAATCCTGCCCTTCAAAAGAATATTTATTTAGAAAAAATTAAGTAGCCTAAAGTATCAAACTTATTTACATTCCCTACACTAAGTGGGCTATCATTCCCAAAAAAATGGCCCAATTGTACCACTCTAAACATTAAAACTTCATGCTCATCTTTCATGGCTCATCCAAAAGCAACCTGTGGTACCTGAATACCAGATTGAAGGGAGAACTGTAAGGAGGTAAATAAAAAGGAATTTATTTCCCTCCCAAACCCACGGATATAAAATATCCAGCAGGTCTCAACCAGCCCAATGCAGCACCACTCCTCCATTCTCAGGGGACCTGGTGGAGTGGAGAATGTTCAGGGGCTGCTCTCACCAGCACTGCTTTTCCTTCCTACTCCATCAAGATTTATTTAACCTCTTTTTTTTTCATGAATTTCACCCTTTGGATGTGGGGTTCCCTCCCCAGTTTGTCTGTTCTGATCTCTAGCCAGAGTGCTCTCCACCCTTATTTTCCTGCACTGTACACAGAAAAGTAAGGAAAAACACATCAAGGGTTTCTCACCTACTCTCACAGCCCAAGCCCACGCTGATACAAGAATCATTTACCCAACACTTCACTTTCTAGGTGATGGAGCACAGCAGAATAATCCCATAAAAACAGCTACGAGCTAAGTCCATGTCCAATTGAACTCGCAGAAGTTCAAAGCAATTCAATTACCCGTTTGGGAATAAGGCCAGACAGCAGCCTTAACACCTCTAACACTTGAGAAAATGGCTCTGGACTCTTTAATGATCACAAGAAATCATTTTTTCCACTCTTCTACTCACTGTAGATGAGTAGGAAGCACTCTAGCATCACTGAGGAGATGCTCTTCTGCAGAGGTCCTTCTCCAATTGCCATTAAAATTCACTGCTTTATCTAATAAGCAAAGCTCAAGACTTACAAAACCAGTTGTGCTTTTTGCTATAAGACCTATATTTGATATAATCTGCATAATATGGATGTGGGCAAGAGCCAAAGTGTTCAGAACAGGATCCTAAGTCTGGTAATTGGTTTAAGAATGATTCTGATCAAGTCTCATCAGCTGAGGAGAGCAGGGTGGGGAGAGATGCCAACATTTACCCTTCCCTGACACTCAGCACAGGGTAGGACCCCCCTGTCCTGCTCAAAGGACATCCAGGATTTGTCACCTCATTTATTACAGCACCAGATTTTTTCACAACATCACAGGCACCTCCCTGGTGTCAGTCAGTGCCATCTCACCATTTAAATGGAAGAGCAAAATCACGACCTAAATTGTGGTTTTCCAGCTGAAATAGGATCTTCCAAAGTACACAGCTAAAAAATCACTTTTGCAACTCCTTAATTAAAGCAGAGTTTTAACTACCAACTCAGCTGAAAGTTGAACTCCTCAACCTGCCAGATTTTTCCTGAGTGTTTGTGCAGGGGACAACTGCAGCCTGAACAGCTCTGGAGGTGGATGTGCTCCTGGTATTAAAAATGGGCATTAAGGATGGCATTACTATTTCCAAAGCAATGTAATTTCCTTATCATCCAGTCTAATATTCAACCACCAAATTCACATGAAGTGCTGCTCTGGATGCTTCCTACGAGAGCCAGCGAAGAAACTCCACTTCCAGCTGCCCACTCTGAATTTTTTAACCCTGTTTTAGGTTATGCAAGCTTGTTTTTCTCTTCACACAATTTATGAGATCCGAGAACCAAGCATTGTTTCATTCAGTCCTTCCTTTTCTGCACAGAATCCCAGGCTGGTGTTGGTTGGAAGGGACCTTAAAGCTCATCTGCCATGGGCTGGGATGGCACTCAGAGATGAGGTTGATCAGGGACTCATTCAATCCTTTACCCCATCCCCAAAGATGCAGCTGGTTCTTACAAGATACTCACAGAAGGGATTTGATTGAGCTACAGCTGTTCCACAAACAGCACTGACATATATCACTAAAAAAAACCCAGAATTCCAGAATATTCTGAGTTGGAATGGACACACAAGGATCATCAAACCCAGAGGCAAAGACTGTGACCCTTCCAGGACAGCTCTGAGGCACAGCTGGAAGAGAATTGGGGCATTTATAGCATAAGAGTATCCAGTCTTCTGAAATTCAAGCTTTGGCCTTTTCTGTTCTTACTGAACAAATGAATCTCCTTTAATTTGGAGGGTGGAGAGGCCTTGGAATAGAATTCCCAGAGAAGCTGTGGCTGCCTCTGGATCCCTGGAAGTGTCCAAGGCCAGGCTGGACAGGGCTTGGAGCACCCTGGGACAGTGAGTGGCATCCCTGCCATTGGAATGAGATGATCTTTAAGGTTCCTTGCAACCCAACCCATTGTGTGATTCAATGATTCACAGCAACATAAATATTTCAGAACCACCTCAAACTTTGCACCACATTAAGCAAAGCTGCCTTCAAAACCAGGAGCTGATGCTGTGAATTCTGGGGCATAACAGAGGATTAAGGATCTGACTCATCACTTGTGCTCATCAGTTGCAACTCCAGTATTTTCAGAGGAGTTGCACCAGTTTTTAAGAGAGAGAGAGAGAAAAAAAAAGCCACAGGCCTGAAGTGCTCATCATGTCAACGAACACAGAGCCATCCTCACTCATACGTTTGCATAATTATCTCCTGCAGTCGCATCTCTGCGTTCTGATTTTCCAAAAAAAATAAAATAAATAAATAAATAAGGCCTCCACTCCCATCTCCCATTCATCCTGATTCACAAACGAAATGTAATTCTTGTAATGACTGCTCTCATCCCGGGGAAACGAGAGCCTGGCTCTGCAGCAAGGGGGCAAATCAGGCTGGGAGCCTCAGCCTCAGCAGCAGAGCCCTGCCACACACCCTCCATCAAAACGGGCACAATTAATAAGAGCAGCCTGAAACTTCTGAAAATAAATCCGGCGTAATCAAACACTCACCGCTACACAAATCAGAGGAGGCAAGCTGAGAGCAGAATATCAACACATCAGTTTCTTCAGGAGCCTTCGAGTTTCTCAGCTGGTTAAAGAGCCCCAAACCCCGACTCACTGCTCTACACAAGCTGCTCCTCCACTTAAGCCTCTGAAATTCTCTGCTGATAAAATCATTTTAATGGATGCTGGCAGTGAGCAAACCCAGTCGTTTTTGCCACTTGGGTGAGTAACTTACTCTGCTTTACATCTCTGGGAAAGAGAGAGAGAACTTGAGATTGATCTTACAAGGCAAAATATAATATAAATGGCAATTATTGTCATAATCCAAGTCTTACAAAAGGGACTGACCTCTGACTAAGCACAGGGCTGGCAGCCAGATCCTTCTGAATTCTACTCAAGGCACACACTGATTCACTCTGACACCTTATCTGCCTAACCCTAACCTTCCCTACTTCCAAAATCTGGGTTTCCTGCTATTGTTGCAATTCTGCAGCAACAAGGCAGGAATTCAAACCCTGAGCTTGGATTCAAGGGCAGAAATGAGGGATCAGCAGGACTAACAAACAGAGAGAAAAACTGTAGTGGCAGCTGAGTGCTGAACCAGGGCCCAAAGCCCAAATCTGTGCCAAGAGCAAGGAGGAGCTCTTGGATTTGGGAGCCAAAGACTAAACTTTGGATATATAAGCTCTGTAACAGCTCTCAAAGCAGGACTTGTGTGCTTTAGTTACAGTAAATCTCATGAACACATCAGAACACTTTGGAGAAACAGAGTCATTTAAAAAGTCATCAATAAAACTGAGACATGAGCCTGCCCTGAACACCAGATTGGCTCATCCCTGGAGGAGGATGTGCCTGGAAGTGTTCCAGGCAAGGTTGGATGGGGCTTGGAATAACCTGGGATAGGGGAATGTGGAACTGGATGAGCTTTAAGGTCCCTTCCAACCCAAACCACTCTGGGATTCTATGATAATTCACAATTTTTAGCTGTCAAGATTACAGTGCTGTCTTCTCCATTTAATTTCCAAATCTGACCAACCCCTTATTAAAATGCAGGCAGAATCTCAGAACTCTCCTCCATTAATTCTGCCACCTGGAGTATCTAAATACTCCAATCACAAGATCCCTGTGAGGCAGGGAAGTAACACCACACTAATTTTTGTGCCCAAGAGCTCCCAGAGAGGGGCTGGACTTTGGTCAAGTCCCAATGATTTGTTCAAAGTCATGCAGGAATTTTTCAGGAAGAGCCTGGCCAAACTCTGAGCATTTTCTCACCACAGAGGGTCCCTCATAGCATCACACATGACAAGGTGTAGGACAACTGTCAAGCAAAGCCATCACCAGGATTTCCATCACCTCTTCCACACATGGAGAAAAAGAGACATTCTGAAGTATTTCAGGCACCTTCATTCTCCTTCAGGATCTATCACCAGCACTAACAACTAAAACACTGCCTTAAAAATGAAATTAGTTACTTCAGAAAACTAAAATCCAAATCCAGCAAAGAGCTGAACCTCATCTACCCCTGTTCTTGTGCTTAACATAAAGCAAATTATTTTCCACCAGAAAAACAGTCTGCAAGTGCAGACTTAGTGAAGACAGAGATTCCACTTGGAGAAATCAGGAACAGATAACAGTGTCTCCTTGACAAAAATAAATCATAATAGCAAAATCCACGGGCTTCTGGCCACTGCTGCTTCCATAGTGGAGTTTTATTTTAGTTAAAAGCATTTCAGAAAGAAATGAATATCCTAATTAATGCTCTTAAAGCAACGAACATTTCTCTGTGCAACTCAGACACAAACCAAGGAATTTTCCTGCATGACAGACAAGACCCAGCCACATTCCACACTGCCAAGGCCACCACTGACCCATGTCCCCAAGGGTCACATCAGCACAGCTTCTAAATCCCGCCAGGGATGGGAATCCACCACTTCTCTGGGCAGCTGTGCCAAACCCTTTTGAGGAAAAAAAACCCTTCCCATTCAACAAGATTTTTCTTTAGGTCACTTTTGCAGTGAAATCATGAATTAACTCATCTGGTTTATCCTGAAGTAAAACCAAGGGCTCAGGCAGGACATTGTTTCAGTTCAAGAAGCTAAAAAAGCCAAATAAACCTTCACAGAGTCACCCACTGTTTATACAATACCTTGTCACTGAAGACAAAAGGAGAAAATCAGCTGAGTTTTGTGTTACCTGAGTTTAATTAACCTGTTTTGTGTCACATTTCAAGGACAGTGGACAGGTACAGCTCAACCTGTGGTGATTTTCTAAGCCCCTGTAAATCCTGTGCCTGCTCTTCAATCCCTGCTGACTTGGTAGAACTCACACTCTTGTTCTTCTCTTCCTGTTTTGTTTTTTCCTAAATGGTGACAAAACTTCAGTCCAGTCCTTCTCCACCTGCATTATTCACCCTGATTTTCTTTTACTCACTCCCCAGACACCCCTGCCATTGCTGGCAGTTAAACTCAGAAGCACTGGCCTGGAAATTCAGGTAAAATTTGAAGTGATGACAGTGAAACTGTCTGCTTCTATCAGAAATCATACTTTGAGGGCTGTAAAACATACTGGTGGTCATAGCTCACTATTAACACATATTAATTAATCAATATGGACTACAAAGCACAAGTCATTACTCCCATATTTATGGGGAGTCCAATAGAGATAAAGCTGTGCTGGCTACAGGACTTAGTTTTAGAGAAATTCTTAATTCCTGCAAGACCAAGATCAAGAGTTCTGTGTTCACACCATGCCCCAAACTCCTCTCCAGCAGTGACTCTCATCCTACTAAGGGTAAAAAATGAGGCAGTGAAATGGTAACTGCACCTACTCTTAGGAGTAACTCAACTACTCTCTTACCATGGCAGTTTTGCAACTCTTCAATCTTAATCACTATTTAAATTTAAATTTTTTTTTAAGGCTCCATTTTCTTCTTTCCCCTCCACAATCCCATTTACCCTTTTAAGAAGGTATCTGTGGTTTAATCTGGAAATTTTCTATCTGAACGGCTCATCTTGGCCCATCCCCTCTAATTTAATACTCTTTAATCCCCTCCAAATAGATTCCCCTCAATTTTCCCTCAGTCAAAAATTGTTCACCTCTACTCCAACAGCATCTTCCATGGCCATATTAACTACACATGCAGTGGAATAAATCGAGGAAGCTGCTACTGCTCTGCTGGGAGGTGGCAGCAGAAAACTGCACAGGGGCAGAACATGTCCAAAATCCAGCTAAACCACAGGAAATTCAAACTATGCAATTCCCAGTCTGGAAATTTCTGGCAAAAGCCCCGACACAAAGCTGTGAGATGTCCTTGTGCTCACTCAAAGCACAGAGGAGCTCTGAGGTCACCCAGCAAACTCAGAATTACAGGGATAACAAAGATGCCCGGGGTGATGTGGCCTTACCTCCAGACTGCTCTCCTGCTGTGAACCAGGTCTTTACAGTTTCAAGTGGTGATTTTAATACTGAAATCCAACACAGAGCTAAAAGGAGGAAGAGGAGGTGGCTCGAGGGACTGGCAGCAAAGTAGGAAGCCACCAGTTTTGAACAGAACACTAAGCCACTGGCAACAGAAAATCACTAATTAATGGCTTTTGGAAATCCACTGGAGTTTGGTTTCCAACACTAAACCCCTGGAAGTAATTTTTTTTTTGCTGTGACTCCTTCTAGAGAAGTCTTGCCCTATCACTGCCCAAGGATAGGTGTTCATCCTTGAAATAATCCACCAGGGAAAATGTGATGCTTTCAGCCCACTTCCTTGCTACCTATCCTACAGAAAAGGTTTTTTTTTCCAGCTCAGTCTGACCTGAAGTCAGGAGGTCAAAGTATTTCAGGAATGTGATTGCAGGGGCTGAGCAATTTTTGGTTGTGCCTGTAACAGGGATATTGCAAACAGCAATACAGGAGTGGCCAGGGGGATGAGTGACAGCCAAGCCCTTCCTTTCAGCTTCAAAATTTGAATTAATTCACTCATTTATTGAAGAAACAGCATGGAAACCAATTAAACTGAAAATATATGAGAGAAGTAATTGAAAGGAACAAACTGATTTCAAATTCCACAGTGAGATTTGGCCAACCTTGATTGGCACTGGGGCTCAAGACACTTGAGTTGGACCAACACATCCAGCACCAGGGTTAGGTGAGGTGTCCCAGGTTTTCTGTCTCTGTCAGAGGCCACCAAATTGAAAAATGGCTCATCCCTATCAGCAAATCTAGAGCAGTGTTCAACTCTTTATCCCTCTCATTTGTTCAGCTGCTGTATGGAGAGCTCTCCTTTAACAGTGATTTTTCTCTGATCAAGACCAATTTTCTAAGAACTGCATCATTTTCCTTCTGTTTCAGTGACAGAAACACAGAAGCACAAACAACACACGAGCCAGACCAAGTGAGAATTCAACATTACTACTCCCTGATTTAAATGTCCAATTATTTTACTATTCCTGGTTTAAATGTCTTCCCTGGTTTCAATGTTCCACTAAACCAGTGAAACTCTCCCACTCAACCAACTGCTCACAATCACTGTAACCATTTCCCTCCTCTTTTAGACAATTTAACAGAACACCACAGAATTACTCTTAATTGTTACGAGTTTCTCCAGCTTGTACTTACACTACTGGAAAAGTTCTGAGCATACTTTACATGAGGATGGGACGTTACAAAGCCTCTTGAGGGTCTTCAGTGTTATTCACCATTCTGGAAGACACAAGGAAAAGATCCAAGAACATTAGAGATGTCTGGGAGAGGCAGAGAGATCCAATCACATCACTCTGGATAATCTGTCACTAATCCAACCTCACAGACTTCAACCCACACGCCACATTCTTAGGGTGAAAGTTGCTGTCTGGTGTTGCAATCAGCTCAGAGACAAAAATTTAAATTACAATTGATTTCTTTTGGCCACAAGTAAATTAATCTATGCAATCATTTAGCCTTATGACAGTTACCTACCCTTTTAACTCACAAAAGCTATTAAAAGGATTATTTGGCCAACATCCGCAAAGAGCTCAGGAGACAGGTACTGTGTTCTGAGGAGGAATGACCTAATAGAATTTTCCTCAGCTATCACTGCTGATGTCTTTCTCCACAAACTAACACGGACTGAAAAGTGCTCCAAAAGTCAAACTATTAACCAGGAGGAAAGAGAGAAGCGGGAGGTTATACCCAGGCAGAGCTGGGATAGAAAATGAGTGGCTGCAGTAGCACAGGGAGTTGTGTGGGATAATTTCCTCTGCTCCATCTGTAACAGCAGCAATCCTGGATTGTTAATCCATGGAGCAATCGTGGATGGGCACATCTTGGCTCTTCCCAGTGGTCAAAAATGGTCCAGATATTAGAGAATGACTCTTCCTCCCTCCACACCTGCTGGAGATGTTGGGGAGGAACTGCACCTCTCCCAGATGGAGCCCACTGGGGCTGCAGAGGCACAGAGCTGGTTGGGCTGGAAAATCCTTCTGAGATCACAGAACCCCAGAAAGGTTTGGATTTGAAAGGGACCTTAAAGCTCATCCTGTCCCACTCCCTGCCATGGAGCAACCTTCCACCATCCCAGGGTGCTCAAAACCCTGTCCAACCTGGCCTGGAACATTTCCAGGGATGCAGGGACAGCCACAGCTTCTCTGGGAATTCTATTCCAGGGCCTCCCCACCCTCACAGCCAAGAATTCCTTCCCAATATCCCATCCATCCCTGCCCTCTGCCAGTGGGAAGCCATTCCCTGTGTCCTGTCCCTCCATCCCTTGTCCCCAGTCCCTCTCCAGCTCTCCTGGAGCCCCTTTAGGCTCTGCAAGGGGCTCTGAGCTCTCCCTGGACCCTTCTCTTCTCCAGGTGAGCACCCCCAGCTCTCCCAGCCTGGCTCCAGAGCAGAGGGACTCCAGCCCCTCTGGTGGCCCCTCTGTGGCCTCCTCTGCTTTCACTCCAACAGTTCTGTGTCTTCCCTGGACTGAGGACCCCAAAGTTGGACACAGAATTCCATGTGAGGTCTCACAAAGGAGGAAAATCACCTCCATCAAGACCATCGAGTGAAACTTTTACCCCAGCACTGTCAAGGCCACCACTGGCCCATGTCCCCAAGTGCCACATCCACACAGCTCTTGGGATATCATCTCTATGTGTTTGTTTGGTTTTTTTTTCCTTTTTCCTCCATGAAAAAACTCATGAACTTTCAGGACCAAGGGCTGAGCTGAAGGAGCTTCCCCAGAAGTGGCAGCACTCAGCTTTTGGCCACCAGCTTACCTGGGAGGATTAATCCTGTCCTAAGAGGCTTCTCCCACCCAGCTGTGGCCAGGGAAGGCTCTGGGTGTTTCCAGGGAGGGGAGGTGGCTCAGAGTTGGCTGCTGCTCCTCCAGAACAACTCACTTGGCCCACACTGAGGTCCTGAGCTGCCTCTTTCTCTCCAGGAAAAGAGGTCACCAAGATGAATGGTCCCAGCAGACCCTCACAGGCCACGTTCTGTGACACCAAACCACTGATGGATGGAAGAGCCAAACACCCACGTCCCTCCCTGTCCACCCCAAACCTTTTAGAGAGACTCCCCCACCAAACCCCTCCCCTGTCAAATCTCTTAACTGCATTTTAAACATGTTCCCCGAGGCAGTCACAAAAAATATGAGATCATGCTGCTGACTTCTTGCCAGATTTTAATACAGAGAGCTGTTCTGTTTTCCAAAGAGGAACAAATTAGACTTAAATATATACAAACTTTCTGAAGGTCACAGGGGCTAATGATAAAGAACTGCATTCCTCAGAGGAAGATCTGCTTCCAGGGTAAGGAGTGTGGATGCAGCAAAGGAAAAAAAAAATCACCTTCCAACATCATGAAATGCAGGATTAAAAGTAGAACATGAGGAGATGAGATAAGAGAAGCAAAGAAAAAGCTGCTGTAACTCAGGTTTTGAGATGACAAAGGCAGGAGGATGATATTAGTGATAGCAATGAAAGAGGAAAAAACTGGTATGGACCTCAGATGTTTTAAGAGAAGAGCCATTAGGATCTAGACCAAATGTGGGACATGCTTGGAGGAGGAAGATGAGCTTTTCCAAGAGACTCCAGATCTGTGAGTGCAGACAGAGGACGACAGGATTTCAGCAGAAATAAACAGCAGCAAATCCATGAGAAAATCGGGATAATTCTGTGTCAAAGTGCCAGGCAGGTCTATTACACACAGAACGCAACCCCAAAGCGTCCCAGACTGAGAAAGGAAGGACAGGGAATGCTCAGGTCTGCCTGGGGAGCAGGAGCGGTGAAAGGAAAGGCAGCTCCAGAGAAAGGAGAGGAAGCTGGAGCTTCCTCCGGCCGCTGGCAGCCCCGAGCGGCCGCTATTGAAAAGGGGCACAAACACTCTTTGACTCCACGCTGGTCTAAAGTTCAGTGGCACAGAAATACCCTCCCCACCCCCCCAGACACAGGAGAAAAGTTGCTTCAGTGCTTTTTGTCACTTCAGGGCGCATCAGGCAGGGAACGAGCGAACCCTGCCCCTAAAATCTGAGTTTAAACAAATCCTGAGTCGATCCCGACCGACGCAAATTCCAGCAGCAGCAAACGCTGAGTCTGAGCCCTGACTCGATATCCCCCTTCCCCTCAATCCCCTTTTTGCACAAACCAGAGCCCCAAAGCAGTCTGAGCAGGTGGCACCACTCTCTCTGGTGATACGGGACTAAGAACTCACAAACCTTTGCCCTTTTCGCATTATTCATTAAATAAATTATCTGCTAACCCAGGGAAAACACAACCAGCTCCCCTTCCTATTTCTGGCAGAGACAATATAAAAAAAAAAAAAAGTCACTATTAATATGGAAATCATGGCAGCAGTTGTAGAATCAGATGTAATGAACAATCTTGTCCCCAGCTTAAGTTGCTATAAAGGCAGCTTAAATTTACAATGGATGAGTCTTCATGGCAATCTGTTTTTCAGATATTAAAAATCTCATTTTCTCGGTGCCAAGGACAAGTGGAAGCGTGAAGCACTGGAGTATCAACTCTGCATTTGTCTCACTTGACATGAAATCATTCTCATTTTAGTTCTGATTTTTAATACATTCTCGGGATCCCCTTCAGTTTTCTTCATTTCTCACTGTGTGCAATTAAATGTTTTGAAGTAGAGTTCACCCTGATCCACAACACCCTGCAGAAGCAAGGAGAAAGTCACTTGGTAAAGATGAGGCTGATATCACTTATTTGGAAGAGAAACTCATTTTCTCTTTTAATTTCTGAGTGACTCACATAGTATAAAAATAAAAAAAAAAAAGCCATCACTTCGTATTTCACTAATACCTTCCTTGGTGAGTTCTTAAAATGGGCTTTACAAACAACAAACTAAAAGCTTTTGTCCTTGGGGAAGACAAACATCACCGTTCTGACATAAGTAAAACATGAAGGGAGGGGCTGAATTCTTGGCTTAAAGCCACCAGGGCAGCATCAGTGGCCCCAGCACTACAATTGTCACCACTCCTGAAACACAGAACCACCAAGGACCAGCCTGCTGAAGAAATTCAGCCCTAAGAACAAAGTTCTGCCACTGCAGAACTCACAGCAAAGGCAGATCCCCGATCCCAAGCGTAATTACAAACTAATATTCTCCTAGAAACAGCAAAAAATTTAAAAATTTAAGGCTTTTACTCAATGTACAGCTTAAGGTCTGTAGGAATTGTCAGGTCTTCTGGGTGCAGAACATGTGTTGGGGAGGTTCAGGCTGCACATCAGGAGGAATTTCTTCATGGAAAGGGTTGTTAAATGTGGGAATAGGCCCAGGGAGTGGAGTCCCCATCCCTGGAGGTACCCAAGGGACAAATGGAGTGTCACTTGATGCTCTAGTCTGGGTGACAAGCATCTATCAAAGGTGGGATTCATTCCAACTGATGATTTTGGAGTTTTTTTTGAATCTAAATAATTTTAGATTCCATTGGCTTCTCTACACTGAGGCCAGAGTGAAGTAAAGCTGTCACCTGGTTTAACTTCTGTCCCAGGACATCTCTCCTCAAAACCAGCAAGAGACCAAGGATCCATCCACTCCAGCTCCTTCTGGTGATTAATCACCCTCTCCACTACAAATCTGTACTTGATTTCTACTTTCAGTGTGTCTGGATTCCCACTCCAGACAGAGCCTTCCTCTGCCAGCTCCAGGTGCTTTGTTCCTGGGAGATGTTCAGACAGGCTCTTATTTATTTACCCAGTGCTTCTAAAAGTCCAGGTACTGCGTTTGTATCAAAACTTAAATTCACCTGGGTACACGCACAAAAGTAGGACTAGTGTCCAAAATACTGGAGCTAATCTAGGACTCTCTAGCCCATTTTCCCAAAATAGGCATATTAGGAAAAAAAAAAAAAAATTTAAAAAAAGCTCTGCCATATGACTCGAGGATGTGTTTTATTTGTGCCCTGGGAAGCAAGGCTAGGAACCTTCTCCAACACCCCACGGCTTGGTGACGTGCAGCATCCAGTTCCACGTGGAAATCTTTTTATCCAAGCTCCCTGCTCGAGCAGGGCCTCCAAAACCAGTTTTTCAGGACCATGCATCTTCAAAATTTAAGATTTCATTTTTCTCTGAGCGACCGGCACCAGCGAGTGGAAAGCAGCAAAAGATCACAATTTTTATGAACACAAAAATCCTTGGAAATAATGCTCAGAAGTCACCTCCAGCCATTGCTGTTTTCACTCTTGCTGTGACTGTGTTGTTTACCAAACCTTTCACAGTACAACCCTGGAGCAGGCCATATTTTGGGATTATGGTGAGGGAATGCAGCAGCTCCTTGTCAAGTTAACAAGTTTTCAGTTTTTTTATGGAATCCTGTTTTTATTTCTCTGAACTCTGAGGGGAAAACATTGGCAGAAGCCTCTCCCCTTTAGAAAACAAATCTTGTTTAGAAACCTCAATCTTGTGATACAGCCACAGCTCATCATTTATTACAGGTAAATGTAAAAAAGCAAATAAATGATTTCTCCTACAATATGCTCTGCAGCACATTTGCACAGGACAACAGGCCAAGGACCACAGTCAAAACTGTTTCTCCCTTCTTCTCTCTCCCAAATCCCATGCAAAAGAAACCTCCTAGCCCAGATTTACTGGAATTTCCTAGAGCACAAGGCAGAGGCCAGGCTCCATTTTGAGGCAGACTGGCAACAGATCCCACTACA
Source organism: Thryothorus ludovicianus (assembly GCA_013397245.1). NCBI lineage: Eukaryota > Metazoa > Chordata > Aves > Passeriformes > Certhiidae > Thryothorus > Thryothorus ludovicianus. Next base: position 103,379 of record VZTB01010585.1, read on the forward strand.
GAAAAACTGAGGTCACAAAATCGTGAGGCTTCCCAAACTCCAAGGCTTCCAGAAAGGCAGAAATGACCATCTGGATTTCACTGGAAAGGACCCTGAGCTACTCCAGAAGTCCCAGAGATCCATCAAAGGCAATGCAATCCCAGCAAAAGGATGTAATTTAGTGTTGTTTTGTCCTTAACAGCAGCTGGGAATGAAAATCTGTCACCAAGCCACCTCTGCAGACACATCTGAGCAGAGGACCCAGGTTATTTGGTTATTGATTACAAATGAGCTTCCAGCCTTAACATCCCAACCTCCCACACTCGTGTATCTCCTGGATTGCTGCATGTTGACCCCTCCAATCATGGTTAAAATCTGCCTGCAATCAGAAACCAGACTGGAATTGGCTTTTCCAGTTAAAATTACACGTGGATGTCACCAGCAGAAGAATGGCAGCGAGGCACAAACTCCTGAGGAGCAGGGACAGCCAACAAGTGCCACAACTCCATTTCCTCAGGGACCAAACAGGTTCTCAGTCACCTCAGACCAGTCTGAGCACTGAAATGGGGGAGGAAGAGGGAATTAGGAGCCACTTGACTCCTGAACTGAGATTTAAAGTCCCTACATGAGAGCAGCAGGGTTTGCACCTTGAGCTCCAGGAACACTCCAAGGAACACACCTTCATCCCAAAAAAATGAGGGATGGGAGACTGCCAGGGCCTTGAGTCACAGCCTGGGCCAAATGTACAATAAATGAGAGGCTCCTTCAAAAAGCACCCCAATTAACACAAATTACCTTGACAGTTTTCTGTGAGGGATACAGGTGTAGGAGTTCTACCTCTCCCACATCTCTCCCCTGACAGGGGAGGCTTTTTCATTAAGTCCTTGTTAAGTAAAAAACGAAAAGGACTCTTGGTTGTTCTTGTTCTCCAGGTTGTTTATTCTTTTCCTTATCTACAATTTCTGCACACCAGGCTTTACACCAGCCTGGCGTGAGGGAGAAAGGCACCAAAGAGCCCCCAACACACAGATTCAAGGTTCTCTTAAAGATAATTTACCCAGTTATCACCCAAAACGTTCATTATTTCTACTTTTCTACCAATTACTAACTAAACTTCTATTCACATAACACTGCACTGTGGCAAATCCCAACCAATCACCCTGTGCCACCAACACTGCAGGAGATGGAGGAGATGAAGAAATAGGAAGAAAGCTAAAAATCACAAGGATCCTCCATCTTGTCTTCATCTCCTTACCATTCTAACAAACCCAAAAATCTACATTTCTCACCCTCTGATAAATTACATATTATGCTGTTATCTAATTTACATTCTTGAAAATTCTGTCTCATCCCAAAGCCCAGGAAGCCCTTTCCATGGACAAAGGTTAAAAGCAGGATTTTCCAGGGGGTTTGGATCCTTTAAAACATGCAGGGAAATATTCTCTGTGTTCGTGTGGGGGCACAGGAGCTGCCTGGTGCAATGAGGTGCTCTATTGCCAAGCACACCTGCATGCCATGAGTCCACCTCCCCTGCCTGTCCCAAAGGGGATTCAGGAGCCCACCAGGAGCTCACAGATTCTGTGGAGGTCGTGGCTGGGAAAGGGAAGGGTCAGCGAGGGACACTGCAGAAGATAGTAAAGCTCCAAGAAATCAGAGTGTTCATCCAGCTGGACAGGAAGGGGCCTTCCTTCATCCATGACTCTCCAGGGAACACGAGATGCCCCAAACCCTCTTTAGTGGAATTCCAGAAACCACATTTGGCACTGGGTCCTTTACAGAAGGAGATTAATTGCAAGACAAGGGCTTTGAAATGTGTTGATTGAATCAAACTTGATTTCCTTTTTATTTGACTTAACTTCTCCTGTGCCAAATCAGGGAACACTTCCAAAAGCTGCATTTTTCCACAGAGTGGTCCATCATGCCTGGAATTTGCATTTGCATGGATGCAAAGCCCTTGGCAGGCACAGAGAACTGCAACTGCACGATCCAGTGAAGATGCCCAATACAAAAAGCACGTTCAGGTGAATTGAGTTCAAGAACCTACACCCAGCTGCTGACCCAAAAAGGAAACCAGAACTGTATCTGCCATCATTTGTACCAGGAACAAGCAAGAGAAACCCAAGTCATGCCTCACAATCCTTTATTTTTGCACTGCTGCACGGCACAAGAAAAATATTAGAAGGAAAGTGGTATCACTTAACAATAGCAAATTCACTGCATAAAATTCAATTATTATCTGGTTTAAAACAGGCTTTGGATTTAAGATCATCATTACTTTTTCCCAAAAAGAGATGTGATAAAATGCTGTACAAACAATAAACTTGGTAGGAACTTTACAAAATACAAAATGGTGCTCTGAAAAACGCGGCGAGCTCTCAGCTGCTCGCAGTAAAATAAGAATGCAGCTCTTTTTCACCTGCAAGGAAAGTCTACAAAAAAACCGTGCCATAAAAGGAGGCTGAGAGCAGGGCAGTGTCACCAGGGTGTGCCCTCTGGAGGTCACAGGGCACCCATCTGTTGTTCACTTCAGAACACGAGGAGCTCTCTGAGATTCCTGAGTCTGCCAGGGATGCTGGAACAGGGCTGGGATGTGGCAGACGTGTCCCCTCTGCAGCAGCACAGATCAAACACGTTCCCTTGCCTGCCTGCACCCCGTGCCCTTGTCAACCTGTTGTGCTCAAAATATCGATCCGTGGCTCCACCGTCCTTTTCTGCTTCCCCTCTTCTTCCTCCCGGCTGCCCTGGACTTTGATCAGCTTCCCCTCGACAGGAATTATCCATGGCAAGCAAAGAGGCCGATCAAAGTTTCCTTTTTCACAGCTTTGCCAGCGAGCCTGAGGGGCTCTCACCCCTGCAGAGGAACAGGGAGAGGAGGAGCTTTCAGCCCAAGGTGGAGCTGGACCCCTGGTGACTTTAAACCAGAGATTTCATCTCGTTTCTCCCCAGGGATTCAGGCAGAACAGCGATGACCTGTCCCTGCCTGGGCCAGGGGGTTGGAACTCACTGATGTGTGACTGGGCTGAGCCTCAGACACTCCTTCCACGTGTGACACCCACCCTGCTGAACTGCAGGTGGGAGCTGCTGGCACCCTGAGCTGAGCACAGAGTGCTCTCAAAGCTACGTGAAACAAAACAAAACAGAACTCCAAAGTCAAGAGCCAGAGAATCACGGAATCACAGGATGGTTTGTTCTGGAAGGGACCTTAAAGCTCATCCTGTCTCATCCCCTGCCATGGGCAGGGACACCTCCCACCATCCCAGGTGGCTCCAAGCCCTGTCCAGCCTGGCCTGGGACACTTATAGGGATCCAGGGGCACTCACAGCTTCTCTGGGAATTCCATCCTAGCCCTCACTATCCTCACAGCCAAGAATTCCTTCTCCACATCCCATCTGTCCCTGCCCTCTGGCAGTGGGAAGCCATTCCCTGGGTCCTGTCCCTCAGGTTCTTGTCCAAAGCCCCTCTCCAGTTTTCTCGTTGGCCTCTTCATAACCCTCATTTAACACTTTTCTCCCCAAAAATAAATAAAATATTCCCAAGCACCTACTAGAAATGGCAGTAACACTCAAGCAAACATCAACTGGATGCTCCAGCAAAACATTCCAAGAGCAGGCACAGTCACTTCCCCTGCCTTAGCCCAGACCACACACCCAAATGGAGATCACTCACCAGCTAAATATTATTCTTTCAAAGGCCTCCTCCTGCTTAACATATTACCAGGATTTATAGGAGTGACTGTCTGGAACACTGCTTAACAATGCTAATAGCAGAGTTCCAAGAAATCAGTAGTTTGGCAATTGCAAATCCAGCAATACATGCTGAAGTATGTGCTCACGCTTGCTAAACCTGTAATCCGAGTTCTCTTTTTTTTTTTCCCTCCCCATAATAAGTGGTTTAAATTTAGTAGGAATGATTCACTTGCTGCAGGTTCACTTGCTTTATTTCCTTTCCTGTTGTTTTTTTTTTTTTCCTGCACTTGGAATCCATCTTGGATGACATCTAACAGGAAGGTTGGAGGAGGGAAGCAGAACCTGGCTTTTAAAAGAAAAGTCAATCTATTACACTGAGCACCTTCTGTAATTTTAAGTTAAGTATCTCCAATTTTCTCTCTCAAAAAGCAGCAGATTCAGGGCAGACACAGACCCAAGCAGGGTTCTTGTGATGCTTGTGCTCTAAAAGCTGGGTCCAGGCTAAAGAATAGACCATTCCCTGTGGACTTAACAAATATTTCATCCTCAGATGTTCTCCTCTAGCACTCAGATCCCAGAATCCCAAAAATATTGAGATTGGAAAAGACCTCCAAGATCATCGAGTGCAACCTGTGACTGATCCCCACCTTGTCCCCAGCCCAGAGCCCTGAGTGTCACATCCAGGCATTCCTTGGACACCTCCAGGGATGGGTACCCCAAACCTCCCTGGCAGCCCCTTCCAATGCCTGAGCACCCTTTTGTTTAAGAAATTGCTCCTAATATCCAATCTAAACCCCCCCTGGCACAGCTTGGGGCAATTTCCTCTTATCCTGTCTGTTTTTACCTGGGAGAAGAGGCTGATCCCCACCTGGCTGCAGGGAGTTGGAGACCCAGCTGGGACCCTCCTGTGCCACTCTCAATCTCACCAGGCTGAGCAGCACCTCTGCCTGGCAAGAGCCAGGCTTGGGGACAAGGAATCACAGACCCCCAGGGTTGTTTGGGTTGGGAGGAATCTTAAAATTCATCCCATTGTCACAGGCAGGGACATCTTCCACTGTCCCAGGGTGCTCCAAGCCCCGTCCAGCCTGGCCTTGGACACTTCCAGGGATCCAGGGGCAGCCACAGCTGCTCTGGGCACCCTGTGCCAGGGCCTGCCCACCCTCCCAGGGAAGGATTTCTCCCCAGCAGAGAATCTAAACCTCCTCTAAGTTAAAAGCCATTCTCCTGGCCCTGTGTGGAACTCTGGGAGTTCTCTTTTGAGGCAGAGAAGGGGTCTGGGAAGGAGGGAGGCAGCAGAGCAGGTGACAGCTTTGGGACAGAATCGGAGGATTATTACGGCAAAACTTTGCTAAATATATCAGCAGTGCAAAGTAGGTGGGTCAGAACATCCCTCCAAGAGAAATCCAGATTTGGAAGCATAGCCCAAGTGACAAGGTATACATTTGAAGTAGGTATAAGCACAAACATAAGGGCTTTAAGCAAAAAAAAACACTCAGAGGATTTGGAGTTTCCCTCCCCCCCTCACACATATATATTCAGCCAAAAGCACAACACAAGGTCTGCAATGGGAAATACTCTTTAGGAAAGAGGCAAAGAAAGGTGAACTGACCTCCAATCTCAACTGAAATTATTTATGAAGCTCAGGACCAAATTTGGACTGAGCTATCAGCCTAAACCCCCTCACCTCTGAGGGGGCTGAGACTCAGCAGCTCATTCCACGAGTGACACCAATGCTGTGGATCTCCTGAGCACACAGGACTGTCAGAGCTCTGCAAACCAAAACCCTGATTCCAATGGCAAGGGTTATAGAACCACACAACCTCAGAACAGTTTGGGGTAGAAAGGTGGTTTAAAGCTCACCTCATTCCAACCCTGACACCTTCCACCATCCCAGGATGCTTCAAGCCCTGTCCAGCCTGGCCTTGGACACTTCCAGGGATCCAGGGGCAGCCACAGCTTCTCTGGGAATTCTATTCCAGGGCCTCCTCACCCTCACAGCCAAGATTTTCTCCCTAATAGCCAATCTAAACCTACTCTGTCTCAGAAAGAACCATTCAGTAAGACGAGGACAAGAAGCTGAAGTTGTAGGATGGAGACTTCTGAAAAAACTGATGAATTTCCTTGGGCTGTGACAGAGTTCTGCTGAATCTTCCAACAGGAAATCCAGCTTCAGCTGTGGGTATGTATTGGAAGTGTTGATAAAAGCCAAAATTGCAGAACATTTGGAAATGCATAATTTAGTAGAGGACATTCAGTACAGATTCATAAAAGGAAGGTCATGCCTGACAAATCTGCTGAAATCCTTTTTATTATACGACCAAATCGTTAGGTTAGACAAGAGTGAAACAGTGGACATAAGTTATCAGGATCTCAGGAAAGCATTTGATTTTGTACCACTCAGGCTGATTTACAAAGTCATAAAGTATTGTGCAGGGAGAAGGAATTGAAATGGATTAAAGAACATTTTAGGGATAGGCACAAAGGCAACAGAGTGAGTGGAAGGAATCTGAAACAGAGAGGTGTAAAGGTCAGGCTGCTGCTAAAGGTATAAGAACAGCCTCTGAGAATTGTGAAATTTCAGCTCAGCTACCATTTGAGAGGCAACAACAGCTGCATTTGGTGGCAGAACTGCAGAAGGGTATTACTAGTGGTAGTAAATTTGGAGGAAATCGGGTGCAGAAAGGTGGCACTTGCAAAGGTGCTGCACCAACCTGTGGGATTCACCTGCACCAGAGCTGAGGTGGGAAGGGAACTTCTGGCTGGGAATCCACACTCATTCTAAAGAGGATTCAGTAATTTTATGGTCATTAATAAAATCTGCAGCTACGCATGCTGTGCTAATGATTTGGGTAATTAAATGTGAAGCTTCTGGGAATTAAGCTGATGGCCTGAGAGGGTCAAAAAGAAAACTCCTCTGGTGCTTAATCAGAGGAAGAGCTTTGCAAGCTGGATGGGTGCATTAATTGTCCCACACTGACCACGATGTGACACACAAAGCCACATCCAGTGGATCTCTGGGCTGATCCAGCCCAACTCTCTGCAGAAATCACCACGATTTTATTCATGCAGGACACACCAAAAGAAACCAGCCTGGATTTGTCAGCCCCTCCGAGACAATTTTGCACAGACAAAAAGAACTCCCACTCATGCCAAGGTTTTCCACGGGCTGCTGGTGGCATCTTCTCCCAAAAACTGCCAATTATTCTCAGGGCTGGAAGACTGGACACGAGCTCTGTTGCTCGATGATGATCCAATGAGTTTTTTATCCTTTTGTCTTTTCCTTCCCTAAGCGAGCAGCAGATCTTTCCAACAATGTCCTCGTGAGCCCGGGGAAAATTCCCCACAGAAAACTGAGCCTCAGCTGCTGCTGCTTGGCTCAAGGTCAGCTGAGATAAAGATGAGAACAGAACGTGGATCTTCTGATTCCCACTCCTGTGTGCCCTGAATTCCAGGCCACAGCGCTGCTGCCACCACCTGTGGGGACAGCCTTTCAATCTTGAAGGCTGTCAAAAGCCAGCAGCTTTTCTAAGCACTAAAAATCACTTTAAATAAACTTCAGTTTGAAAAAAAAAAAAAAAAAGTTAGGGGAGAACAGGTGGACTCCTGTGACACCAGAATTCTTCAATGCACAAAGAATCTTTCATCTCACTGTTCTACACGGCACCTTTAAATATTCTTCTACATAAAGGCATGATATGCAAGAGCAAAAGAATAACTGAGAAACAGTAATCCCTAACAGATCAACTGTGCTTTATCTACACAGATTCTGCTTTCATAAAAGCACAGAGGAAAGAGGGGAAAAAAAAAAAAAAGTACATTCTTATTGTTTTCTGAAGCTTAAAATAACCACAAAGTGAGAAAAATCAAAGCTGTTCCATAGAACAACTAGGAAAAAAAAGTCTCACTGAGCATTTGAGAAAGACAGTAAATGGCAGAAGATGGAATTAGAGATTTAGTGAGTGCCGTGGTCACCAAGCTCAGATCCTAAATTTGGTCTGTGCTTAAACCAGGCTGGTTAAATGGAAGATCTGCTCGAATGTATGTGCCCCACATATAATTATAGCTGGCACTGGCAGCAAAGGCTACAGCTCTGCCATTACACTCTCCATTTTCACTTGCTAACTTCTCTGAAAACTTTCTTTTTTTTTCCACATATAACGCAAGTGGATGCAGGCAGTGTCTGCAGGAAACCTGCTAAGTGTGAGCCAGCCAGAAGGTAAAGGGATGGGGAGAATTAGGAACAAATCATCTGTACTCAACACAGGCAGACTTGCCACCAATTTATTCTCAAAGTTGATTGATCATGGAGTTTTTGCACTTCCAGAAACAAGCAGAAAATGCATGATCTGCTACAGCTGGTTTATGAACCAAACATTTGAGCTTAGATTAAGCAAAAAGTCCAGGCTGGTGCTGGGGGCAGCAGCACCAAAGTGGCCAAAATAATATTTAAAACCCATTAATTTATCCCCTTCTTTCAGATATTCTGTATATTCCAAAGCATTAAGCTGTTCTGCAACACCACTGGGCTGTTGACACCAGGGTTTGTCCAAATCCTTCTTGATTCAATTTGTGTCACCTGCTGGAATGACAATCCAGAAAAAAAAAAACAACTCTGTACAACTCCAAAACTTCTCCCTAATCCAAAAGCCACGATACAGCTCATTCCCCAAACCCCCTGTGCAGCAGAATTTTCTGGGAGGAGATAACCAGAAACCATCCCAGGAATTATTCCAGCCCTGCCTTCCATCATTTCCATCTCCACACCTCAGCTTTTGTTTCAAAGATCTGGGAAGATTCTTTCTATTTGGCCATTCAGACTCCTGGAGGGAGGTTTGTATGCAGAGGCTGATGTATTTTTATGTGCATATTTTATTTTAAACCCAAATAAATGGAAGAGTTCATTGATCTCATCCCATTCAGTCGCACTCTAAAACAAGAGAAGCAGCAGCTGGAGACAAACCCAGATTTACAAATGTGTCATTCAAATATTAATTAAAGTTACAATAACTGGCAATTAAAGATAGGTGCAAGATCTTTTTGTGGTGTCAATGCTTCCATGCCTCGATTTCCAGCTGCTGGGGTGCCAAGATGAGCCAGCAGCATCCCCCAAAATGCATTTTAAGAGTTGTGGTTGTACCATCAAAAAACTGCATTTTCCCCCCTGCAACACTGGCTGCTAACAAGAAAAATTCAAAAACAGCTGTGCAATATCCCCTGTGACAAATATCAGTGACAAAACAACGAGCTGCTGTTAACCAGCTTCCAGTTTTAAGGGCAATGAAAGGAAAAGCCCAATATTTTTCATTCAAACATGACTTCCACTTTGATTCTGAACTTTCAGAAAAGTTTCCAGGCCTTCCCCAAGTGCATGGATCCTGATAAAAGGGACAGCCAAGCCATTCAAAGCTCTGCACCCCAAAATCCAGGTGGGAATGAGTGTAAAGCCTTTCCTGTGAGAGCTTTTAAAGCCATCCCCACCATCACCTCATGGTTTTTCTCTGAGCTGGACAGGTACTGACTTGGAAAGTTCCTCTTCCTGTCTGAGAAATAAAAATTTCGACTCCAGTTACCCAAGAGAGGTATCCAAGTTTGGAAATTGGATGTCCACCAGAGGACTGGAGGATACATAAATCAACACATCAGGCTTAAAACGTAAAAGCTACTGTTTAATGCAATATGCCAAAAATAAAATGTGAGTTCCTCTAGACAGTCTGCAACAGGCAATTATCTAAAAAACAATTTTTCACAAAGTTCTGCACATTCCTGCTGACCAACAATTCTGCTGCCAAGCACAGGAGATGGGAGGATGAATTTTTATCTTTTTAGTTAGTTCTAAGAATATTATCCAAAACACTGACTTATATAAAGGGGTACTTTCAACTTCATTTATTACTTAGTTCTTTAGGATTCTTTACACCCAGTTGATAATGCACTGGCACACTTATCTCTTATATAAATCTCTGTCACCATCCACCCGAGGAGACAATTTGTTAAGGCAGTTTAACCCCTGCTGAAACATGAAAGCACAGCCAAATTCCCATGCCTGAGGTCAGTCCTAGAATTTAAACAACTCCTGGAAGACATTCCAAAGTTACAGCAGCAAGACTGCTGCGAGTTCCTCTGGAGAAGGGAACAGCACAAAAGTCACTGGCTATGAGTTCTCATCTTGTAGTCAAAACAGATGGATCTTCCTAGACTGATTTTGTATCAAAAAATAAAAAAAATAAAATCTGATTATCACAGAATCCTGGGATGGTTTGGGCTGGAAGGGACCTTAAGGCTCATCCCATTCCACCCCCTGCCATGGGCAGGGACATCTCCCACTATCCCAGGTTTCTCCAAGCCCCATCCAGCCTGGCCTTGGACACTTCAGGGATGGAGCAGCCTGTTTCAGCTTTTCCCCTCTTGCTGGCACTAGATCACACGAAATGAGCTCCTCAGGGGAGGGGTGATGGAAGCAGTGAAATGCCTGGATCACTGGAAAGGGTTAATAATTACACAGTGCTGACTGGTGCCCTGCAGTTCTCACCAAGGATCTACACCAACAGAACCATTTCAGGATTTGAGAGAGAAAAGGAGAAGTGGGGTAACTCTGGCAAGTCTCTTTTTTTAGGATCTACTTTAGAATCCAAAGCAGAAAATGAAACATCTTGGCCTTTCTCCCACTGTCCTCACACAGTTCACATTTGCTCTTACTTCAGCTCCAGCTCCTGGAGTCAAATGATCTGAAGTGAAAAAAGCTGAGAGATTGAAAGTAAATAAATACATCATATACCTTCCTGTGTCCTTCACTTTGCCTAGCCCTGACTTAGTAAGAATTTATTTGGTATATTTAATGCTGTAAATAACAAGCAGCAGTTAATATCAAAAGACTACTCAGCCTTAATACTTTGGAATATAAAAGTCTTGGCAAAAAACCAAACAGGATTTGTCTAAAAACTCTCTTAACCTGTAAAAATTAGTTTGGAGCCACTTTCACCTGTGATTGAGACTGATCAGGCAAGAAACAGAAAGTGCCCTCGTTGAGAAGAGCTCAGAGCAGAAGTGCTCCAGAACGAGGGTCAAGGACCATCAGGAAAAATGGTAATGGAGAGATTTGGGCAGGGGCAGAGAAACTGCACCTGATGGCCCGAATTTTGCCAGTCAATCTATAGACCACAAAATCATTTTGATTGGAAAAGACCTCCAAGATCATCACACACAACTTGGGACTCATCATGACCCTGTCACCAGCTCAGAGCTCTGAGTGCCTGTTGTGGGATTAATGTGTCCAGGCTTTCCGTGGACACCTCCAGGGATGGGAATCCAAACCTCCCCAGGCTGTTCCAATGCCTGCCCACTTTTTCCATGGAGAAATTCCTCCTGATGTCCAACCTGACCCTCCCCTGGTGCAGCTTGAGGCCATTCCCTCTCCTGTCCCTGTTCCCTGAAGCAGACCCTGACCCCTCTGGCTGTCCCCTCCTGCCAGGGAGCTGTGCACATCCAGAAGGTCCCCCCTGAGCCTCCTTTTCTCCAGGCTGAACAACCCCAAAAGCTGAACCCTGGGTGTGGTCTCTGCCTTTCTGCAAGGAGTGTTTTCACTGCCATCACAGGCTGGTTCCTGGGTTTGTCTGCCAGTGTGACCCTGCAGGATGCGACGTTCTCCAATTTATGTGCAGCCACCCCGGAGCGTGGATGCACTGTAAAACATGGCACGGCAGGAAAGGCTCGCTCCACATCCACAAGGAGAAAACTGACACCATAAGTCAACATCCAGTTGGCTGGGGGAGAAAGGGGGATGACACACACATGCATAGAAATGGATGAGATCACAGCCTCGGAAGCAATCGAGTAAGACTCGCCCTTAATATTCTTAAAACGTTTTTATTTTTGAAATAGAAGACGTGAAAGTGCCCCATTTTTCACTGGCTGAAGCCAAACTCGAAATAACAAAACAGTCCTAAGTAGTTAACAGGCTACAAAACTGCCCCTGATTTCCAGGCAGCGCTGCAGACTTGCAGAGTAACACTGTGTACCCATTAACTCCAAGTCCACAATTTGGCCAGAATTTGTTTTGCTGCATTACAGCCAAATCACTTTTTGTGTCTGTCTTCCTCCTACGTGGGATTGCCTGAGCAGAACAGGATGCCAATGCTGAAAGCACTGACTGTCTCAGACGTTACCATCTCTGATTAAGAAGGCCCTTTTATTGCAGGATCACTTAGACTTTACAGATAACTGTTGCTGCATTGAGATGAAGTTACTGGCAGGAAAAGCTTACGGCAACTCAGGGAACAGCAACCAGAATATTAAGACTCCCCAAGCGAGCTATTTCAAAAGTCCAGCGCAGAAATTATTTTCCTAATATCCTCTTTTTGCTGAAAATCAGGTTGACTTTTTCTTGTACTCCTCACAGAAGATGAGAAAAAATTATATTCCTCATTTCCCTACCAGAAACTTCCGTGTTGGGTTTGCACAACTCTTGGCAAGTGGGGTGGGTTATTGAAAGGTTCACTTTAAAGGTCCCTGCTCTTTCCTTCCCCTCAGAATCCTCTCAGAATCCTCTCTCCATCCTTTTACTGCCACATTCTCAGCTTCTAAAACATGAACTCCAGGACATCTCGTTTCCAGTCCTGCTCCTGCCCCACATTCCCATGCAGCTGAGCAGAAGTGTGTGCTGCAGCTGGATCTACAGGGGCTGGGGAGCAGGGATCAAAGACTGCAGCTGTGAGGGACCAGACACAAAACACCCCCAAGAATCAAGTGTTTCACAGCAGTGGACAAGAAATCCTCATTTTTTTATCCAGAAGGATATTCTTCCACTTTATTCTACCACTCCCTGTGTTATGAGTATGGGGAAATAGCTCACCCCACTTCATTTCCCTTTACCATTTGACATTTCTATTCCATTTTATCTTGTTATTGCAAATGGATATTCCAATATATAAACCACCTCAGTAAGTTGCATCAGCCACCAATATACGTAGTCAGATATGGGTGGAATTTTTTGATTCAGAATTAAAAATCTCATCTAGGATGTGGGACAGAAGCACCCAGAGGTGTAAGGTCATATGAACCATTAACTTCCCCTTCACTTTTACAGATCCGAGCAGCAACAGCGTTTAGCATTCACATAAAGGCTTTTTGTCCTCATCAGAGAAAAATTAAGTGTTTTCTAACTTATTAAGCAGAGCTTATCATCTGCAAGAGCCTGGTCCCCGCATCCCTTTGTCACTTGCAGCAGCCTCTTGAGTGATGGCAGGGACAGCCATTTATCACCCCATCAGCGAGGAACACAAACAGCAGCAAATGAATGACCTGACAATACAGAACTCAAGTGAAACTGAGAGTGACAAAACGCTGGGACCTCACTTTTGCCCTGATTTACAGAGCAGCACGTTCGGCAACAGAGTGCTGGTTCATCAGCATGGGGAGGGCGCTGGTTCTAATACAGAATCCAAAAAGTACAATTAAAGGAATTAATTCTAAATTTCTGGGAGGCCTTGCAGCATCTTTTACCCAAATGCTGACAACTTTCAGCAGAGCCACTGCACTCTAAGCAGCAGATATTGTTGAAAATGGGAATTATCAGCTCAACACCTCAAACCGTTGCTTTTTTTTTCCCTAAACACAAATATTTACACAGTGTTGAGGATGCAGAGTAATAAGCAAAGAGTTAATTACCAAAGGATTTAAGGTGCTCTTTAAGAGCTGAGACAAAGCTATCATCACCCCATCCATGTTAACAAAGTGTAATAAAATCTGAACAGACCAGAATCTCTTTTTCCATCTCCACCGAAGCTGCAGTGAATCTTGTGGACCAGGAACAAAAAAAACACAAGTGTGAAAGTTTTGGTTTTAATCACAAGAACACAGAGCAGCTTCTGCCTGCCTCGTTCTCTTGGGGAGTTTAAACAGTGACCAAACCACTTGAACTCATCTGCAAGACACACTCCATGCTCAAATTAAAAAAATCTGCTGCTGAATCCTTCAGAGAGGAAATAAGAAATTCAATATGTGTTCCATAGCTTAGTGCATTTTTCACACTGACTACCACAGGCCTACACTCACCATTAAAAAAATATAGGAAACTACCTGAATTCATATTAGAATTTATACAGCAAGACGTAAAAAAATAGGTTTTGAATTGTAGTTTAATTTTTTTTAAAGTTACATTGTAATTTTGATCAACTACATCAAAACATAAACTTATTACAATGCTATTTAAAATGACACGGAAAATATTTAGCAGCATTAACTATTGTGTTTTGAGGGAAATAAATCCCAGTCCTGACTGGTGAAAACTACAGCAGAAGCACTGGGGAGGAGAGTGAAGTGCTAAAGCACTTTTGCCCCCATTGGCAGAGAAAAGGAATAATTTGTTCATTTATAAATGTAAACGTTACAGAATTTAAACGAGGCTTTGTTGAATTATGTACCTGCTTCAGGACATATCCCTACTCCACTTTCCCTACCAGCTAAGCACTCCTGCTCCTGCCCAAAGAAAGAAATGAAGGAATTAACGTAAGAGCTGTACCTGTTTGCAAATAAACACCCTTCAAATAGTTACCAGCCAATGAAAATCAACCTATCTTTAGGAAAATAATGAAAGTACAATCCCAAAACAAGATTAAAATCAATGATTTAAATCAAAGCTTCCCTCTTGCTGATGTAAATCAAAGTGATTTAAATCACCAGTTTTGATCAATTCACTGATTTGCATAACATTGATCGTTTATCCCTTAAAATGTCATCTAGAGGGCCAAAGTTAGCTGGGTATTTCTCTAAATCTCAATTCAGCCAGCATAAATAAAGCCTGTGTGCTCTTATTTAAAAATTTATAAAATCCCCTATCAGCCCCAACATTTCCATTGCTGATTTCTGATCATGTCGGGGCAGCCAAAGTGGTTTAAAAGATGAACTGAGGCGATTCCGTGGAAATCCCGAGCACAGCCCGAGCCACATCCCAGGGCTCTGGGGACATCCTGGCCACCCCCAAACACACCAACATGCTGATGGGACAAACAAGTGTTTACAAGAGCCCTCAGCCCATCAATCCCCTTTAATACACTTGGGCAGCCAGGGGTTATTGATCCACGGCGGTGAATTTTCACAGCAGGCTGTTTTCCTGCATTGATCACGGGAGCAAAGGCAGGGATTAACAAAGTGCAGGAGCTCCTTCACTCCAGGAAAACTGCCTTTGCTGAAGGCAAAGGTTATCCAGGACTGCTCCATCCCTGGAAGTGTCCAAGGCCAGGCTCAACGGGGCTTGGAGCCACCTGGGATGGTGGAAGGTGCCTTGCCCATAGCAGAGAAAGGAAACCAGACAAACTTTAGGGTCCCTCCAACCCAAACCACTCTGTGTGATCCCATTCACCTCCTGAGAGATGGATTTTCCTCCCAGTCCACCCTGGCTCGCTTTGGTTTCTCCTAGAAAAACTATTTTTGATTTGTACATCTTTTTTGCCTCATTTTCTTCACCCTCACACTCTTCAGCTGAATTTTCCAGCCATTCTGATTCTGTCCAAACCCTTTAAAATATCAACTCTTCTCCTTGATTCTGCCTTCCCTCCTGAAGCTTCTGCTTCCAGATACAACAAGGAAGGAAATTCTGGAGAAACTGGAAGGAGGTGAGAGCACAAAGGATGGCAGGGTGATACAGACTGAAGCCAAACAGTTCCTGTGAGGGTGGTGAGGGGCTGGGATGGAATTCCCAGAGAAGCTGGGGCTGCTCCTGGATCCCTGGAAGTGTCCAAGGCCAGGCTGGAGCAGCCTGGGATGGTGGAAGGTGTCCCTGCCCATGGCAGAAAGGTTGGAATGGGATAAGTTTTAAGGTCCCTTCCACCCCAAACCCTCAGGCATTCTATAAATTTTCAAGCACACAAACCTACTAAGAATTCAAACAATGCCCTGCTCGCACAACATTTTATGCAAATAACAGCTCTGAAACCCAAAGAATAACCACTGAGTGCTTTTACCTGTTTTATTGGCATACACAAAAACACGACTGTCTCGAGTACCAAGCAGGTTTTTTATAAGAGCAAACATTTTAAGGCAACAGCACAAAGCCAATAACTGTATCCTGGTCACTTTGATCCAATTACAATACATTTTAAAGTATTACAGTACTTTAAAGATTAAATAGTGCTGCAGCTTCTCCATCTAAAGTTACCATGCTGGAAGGTTCTTGGTTAGAGAACACCCGGCCCTGACTGCGTGAGCTTTTCCACTTGGGAGATTCAGAGTGGATTTAGCAGGATTACCAGCATACTTCAGCATTTTCAGGATCAGAGCTCAAATGGTATCTCCGACACACACGTGGGACAAAAAAAAACAGTGGAGGAAAAAGAATTCTCTTCCTAGGAAAACCAGGAAGCCATGGATCCTAAGCTGCTTTATGCTTTTGACTTCAAATGAAGAGGGGAGGAATGAAAATAAATACTCTGTGTTTTAGTGAAGGAGTTTTATCAAAATTGATGTATTTATGATCTATTCGGTAATCACTAATTGGTAAATAAAACAAAATATGCAATAGGAAATGATAACATTTTTAGAAGACAAAACTCAGATCATACTAAAGGCACTTTTTTGTTCAGCACTGACAAAACCCCAAACTTTACATATATTAGATTATTTTGCTGACCTAAAATACCTTTGCTGGACAAACCATCAAAAAACCTCTACCTCAAATGCCTGTGTGTAGCAAATAGCATTTTCCCCATTTTTAAAAAGCAGATGGAGCTTAGCTCCCTTCAGGAGAGCGAACAGCTCAGACCTAAGGAACAGAAAAAGTTAATATCCCAAAAAGAAAGCAGAAGCTGCTCTTATGGCTGTGTACAGACATTTCCTGCCTCGAGATCTTAAAAATTCACTCCCCAATGCACTCAGAAAACCAGAGTTGTCATAAACTGATGCCCAGATTTGTTTCCCAACCTTTTTTTTTCCTGTTAAACTGCTCACAATTTATTTTTAACTACTGCACAGAAGCTGCATCTGTCGAGGATGCTCTTTTTGCAAGCAGAGCTCCTGCTCAAGAGACTGCAGGGAGATTTGCCTGCCTTGCCTTCAGCACAGTTAAACCATTTCTGAATAAGAAATTATTCCTCTACACAGTAATTGCAATTTTAACTTTTATAGCTCTGCCACCTACCACAGTCCCACTGCTTGTCAGGGAGAGGACAATGCCCAGAGAAGCTGCCCCATCCCTGGAAGCGTCCAAGGCCAGGCTGGACAGGGCTTGGAGCAAGCTGGGACAGTGGGAGGTGTCCTCTGTCCATGGCAGAGGCTAGAATGGGATGATTTTAAGATCCCTTCTATCCAAACCATTCTGTGATTCTCTGAAACTCAAGTCTGACTCAACTCTAGGCCAAGGTGTCCCCTGTCCATGGCAGGGGTGGAACAGGATGATTGTGAAGTCCCTTCCCATCCAAACTGTCCTGTGATTCCATGACTCCATCCTGCTGCTGTCTCTAATGTCCCACGTGAGCACAAGAGGATTCAGAAGTAGATGGTCTATGTTTAACTCACATTTAGAGCCTTTAAAAGTTAAAGGAGTGCAACGAATGATGCCAGGACAAGCATTATCTACAAAGATAAACGAGCTCAAAATAGCCAGCAGAGCCCTGTCAGCCAGGGAGCACATGGATCCTGCAAGCAGGAACAATTTGGGAAGCTCCTTCCCACCAATATTCCAGAGATTCATCTTAAAAACTTCGGAGCAGGAACAACAAAGAAGTCAAACCAAATCCTGTCACTGAAAGAGCTCAGAAAAATGACATTAAGAGCTTGCTCTTAGTGTGTTACTTCAGGGGTTTTTGAAGCCCAGACATGCCAGGAATACATTCTCAGTTTTAGGGTCTTTCCCCTCAAGGAAAAATCCCTGGAATACTCAAAGCTGGGCAGAACCCAGAGTTTGAGAGTCCAGCAGGGGATATTTCCTCTCTGCAGCTCCAGGACAGCATCACCTCTCTCTGTGAGGCTGCTGAGCCCTGGCCCAGGCTGGTTTTGGACTCCCCATCCCTGAAGTGT
>VZTB01010586.1:0-14264 GCA_013397245.1 Thryothorus ludovicianus
GCACCGGGCACCGGCACCGGCAGCGGCAACAGCGCCCGGCACCGCGCACTGCAGACGGGCACCGGCAGCTGCACCAGCGCTCGGCGCTGGGGCCGAGCAATGAACACCGGGCACCAGGTACCAGGACTAGGCACCGCACACCGGGCACTGGCACCACGCACTGGGTACCAACACCGGGCACTGAGCATCAGTATCCGGCCTTGGCATTCGGCTCCAGCATCAATACCTGGCACCAGTCCCAGGCACGTGCTTTGGCAGCTGGCACTGGACACGCAGCACGGGCTCTGGCAGCGCTCACCGGGCACCGGGAACCGCACAGTGGCACGGGGTGGTGGCACAGGGCAGCAGCACCAGGCACAGGGCTCCAGCATCGGTGCTGGGGCACCAGCACCAGGAACAGGACACTGCAGTGGGGACAGGGCACAGGCATTGGGCGAAGGGCACCAGTACTGGGTGCTGGGCATTGGTAGGGCCTGATGCAGGCAGTGGGTACAAGGCTCCAGCACCATTTACTGGTGCAGGTGAGAGGGAATGGCCCCTGTGACAGTGAGTGACCTCCTCGCAGTGTCACCAGCATAAAGCATTGCCCTGTAGGTGCCAGGTACTGCAAGAGGTACTCTGCACAGCCACTGGCTCTTGGGGGCACTGGACACCAGTTAGGTACTGGGGAAACATCCCAGCACCACACATCCCACACCACCTGCTGGGTACCAGGGACTGGCGACTGCACTGGCCACTGAATCCCAATCTCCCTGTGCTCTTTCTGCAAAGTCCCAGCCAGCACTCCCCTCCCGAAGCCCTTCCCAGAGCTGCTACTGAGCCATCCTGCCCCTGGCTGGTGGGCTGGCAAAGGGACCCGGACACCCGGCTGGCTGTGCTTCTGTCCCTATCCCCACCCCCATCCCAAGCCAATGTGAGTGGCAGTGGCACGCGGCTGTGTCCCCGTGTCCCTGAGGGCAGGGAGGATGCTGGCACCGCGGGCGGGATTGCCCGGGGCGCTCGTGTTCCGGCCGTGAAAGGGGCCTGGGGAGCCTTGGCCGCGGTGGCTGCTCCCCGTGGCGAGCAGCTGGCAGAGCTCAGCCATCCCCAAATTTCAGTCTCCCGGCCTAGCTGCTCCTCAGGACTGTCCTTGTCCCACCTCAAACTCACTCCAAGCCAGGCAGCTAGTGAGGTCACATTCATTCCCAGCGCATCCCTTTCATGGGCTTCTCCTTCCTTGCCTCAGTTTCCCTGCCCATGAAGAAAGCTAGTGGTAATTCCTCAGGAGGAAAACACGGCTCCAGCCCCAGTCAGGCTCTGACCAAAGCTCTGTGACTCCACAGGGATCATCTCAGCCTTTTCACCAACCTTGTCACTGCCTGGAATCTCTTTCCCTCTGACATTATAGATCTAGGCTGTGTCCAGATGGTTTCACATGCCCTTTATTCCCATAAATAACCATCACAACTCTGAGGCTCAACACAGCCTCAGAGAACACCAGTGGCCACCTCGACCCTGTATTCAGGGGGTTCAGGCAGAGATCCCGCTCTCTCAGCACCTCATCTTGGCTGGCTGGGGTGTCCAGGCAGGGAGCAGGTAGGGGCAGGCAGGGGCAGGCAGGTGAGGTGGCTGTTTACATCCCTAATCCCCACAGCCAGCGCTTTCCTCCAGGATTACTGAGGATTAGGGGCTCGGGGGCTCCAGGAGCCCAGCCCGGGCTCTCCCTGCCCTTCAAGGAGCAGCGCTGAGCCCCGCGGGGGCGGGAGGGCACTGCTGGAATGAGCCCGGCGCTCCCAGTCCGACCCTGCCGAGATGAGCTGGGGGTTCTTGGCCTGGCCAGAGGGCACAGCCTGGAGCAGCCACCCACTTGCCACGGCCTTGCTCTGGTAGCCCAGTGCCCATCGAGGCCAGGGAGCTGCAACCTGGGCTTTACACAGAGCATTAAAAGCTGAAGGGATCAGCTTCGAAGTGGGAGGGGACACAGGGGCTGCACGTTCCTCTCTGGGAGATGATGCAAAGGGAGCAGTGGTGACACCCAGGGAGAGTGGCACAGATGAAGAGGTCTCCAAGGTCCCTGAGGTACCCTGGGGTTCCTTGGCCCAGCGATCCCAGGTCCTGGCCTGGCTGGGGAGTCTCTGCTCACTACCAGGGCCCAGAGCTCTATAATTACCATGGGAGGCTGAGTTATTTTGGGAAGCGGCTTTGCTGCTGCCAAAGCTTTTATTCCTCCAAACCAAAACAAGATGGAAAGAGCCCAGCCAGGATGCTGCATCCGGCGGGCGTGGGGAGCTTAACCACAGCTCCCCCTGCCCGCACCCAGCGTCACCTGGCACCGAGACATGCCCTGGAGGGTTCAAAGGAGGGTTGGGGGGGAAGATTTGGGGTCATGGAGACCACAGGGTGTCAGCCAGGCATGGGACGGGGCTGGGGGTCAGTCCCATCCTCCAGCTGCTGGCAGATCCAGAGGCCACGTGTTCAGATGCGTCCCCGAATCTGCCGTGAGAAGCTCTATTTTTATCTCTTTCTCTTGCAACGGGTCCTGTTTTGGGGCCTTCCCAGTGCGGTGACTGGGCCAAGGAATGCCATGAGCACCTCACTGCTGCTCCCTGTGATAAATCCCAGGGGACAAAGCCCCCAGGGTGCATCCCCAAAGCCACCACAACAAAGGCAGAGGTTCTACTCTCCCCTCTCCAAAGCAGCCAGATTCCAAGCTGAGAAGAAATTCATTTTTCACACTATGGAGAGGATGAGCCACATCAGGCACCCTACGGTGCTCCCCAGACATCCAGCAGAGGGATGAAGTGGGTTGGGGATCTGTGCTCAGGGTGGACCCCAAAAACCTGGAGTAACTCCTGCCTTTTGGCCTTTCCCTGGGTCTGAGCCCAGCCAAGGGCTGCTCCCTACACTTGAGTCGTACAGGGCAGCCAAGAGCCCCCAAACCCAAAACCCACATGCCAGGGTCTTCCAGCTCCCCAAATCCTTACCGCAGGGATTCCTTAGGCTCACACATCAGGGTCCAGCAGCTCCCCAAACCCACCAAGGTTTCCCCACCCTTGGGCTATCTCTGCAGGGAGCTCCTGCTCAGAGTAGAGGGGCCTGGGGGTTCTAAGGGTCCACATTCCCCAAGGCCAGACAGTGCCAGCCCCTTGGAAGGGTTTGGACATGGGATGAGTTCTATGGGACAGAGTCACAGCAGTGGAGACTGTGTCACAGCCATCCAAACCCACAAGCCCAGGTGGTCCCACTCAAGCCCTGCTCACACAAGGCCCCTTCCCTCCTTGGACTGAACCTTCCCACAGCTCGTAACATGTCATCAGTCCATGCTGCCCATGCCTGGTCCTGCCTGGGGATTCGGTGGCTTTGGGGAATCAGGAGCACCTTTAGTTACCTCCCCATCTGGAGCACCACTGGGAAGGGGCTGTGCTGGACCTGGGAGAGGACAGCAGTGGAGCTGAGGAGAAACCATATTTTCCCATTAAAAGAGCTGAGGCTTTCAGGGCCCTCCAGCTGCCCCCTCCCAGGTGCCTGTGTCCCCAGGACCAGCAGCTGGGTCAGGGATGGTCCCCATGTGCCCCCAGCTGGCAGAGAGGGGCAGCATGGCAGAATCGTATTCCCAGGGCAGCGTTTATAAATGCCATGTTTATGTAGACTTTGCAAAAACTGCTGGAAAATGAGGTGGGAACGGTGTCCCATTAGATTTTCTTGCCTTGATTTGGCCAGCCTCACCTGTCAGGGGCCAGAGGACACTAGAGGGGGGACAGGAGCTGCAGTGACAGCCTTTCTTCCCATCCTCGTATCCCAGAGCTCCTTTCAGCTACAGGGGAAATTGAGGCAGACAGGTACTAATCCCCCACCTTTGGCCTCAGAGCTCCACCAGGATTTTGGGCATCTGGATGTTCTCCATGCTTCTGGTGACATGTGTGACCCAAGGAGGTGGCTCCTATCCCAGCCCAGGCTGCAGAGGGGAGGTATGATGGTGACACCAAACCATGGAGGAGGGCTCAGGCTGCTCCAGAACCACACAAAACCCCTGTTCCTGAGCCAGAG
Organism: Thryothorus ludovicianus; assembly: GCA_013397245.1. Taxonomy (NCBI): domain Eukaryota; kingdom Metazoa; phylum Chordata; class Aves; order Passeriformes; family Certhiidae; genus Thryothorus; species Thryothorus ludovicianus. Next base: position 4,027 of record VZTB01010586.1, read on the forward strand.
GGAGGGATCCTGTACCCAGTGGACAGAGGTGGGACAGGGTCAGCCATGACAGACACCCTGCAGAGCCACGTGCCAGATGCAGGATGGGAGATCAGAGGGGCGGAGGACAGGAATGGTCCCGGGATGTCTCTAGTCCAGCCTCTGGTTGAGGTGGAAAGGGCTCCAGAGGATCTCAGAGCCATTGCCTGCTCAGCACTGAAAAATCCTCATGTGGAGGTGAGTCTTGCTGTGGCCAGGGATGGGGACCAGATGTCACATCCCCATAGAGCTGGATGCCCCAGCTGGACCCCAGTGACCCCTTTCCAGCTCTACCCCTCCTTACAGAGCTAGGACCCCAGGAATTCTTTTCCATATCTACACATCCCTGTGGAGCTAAATGTCCTGACTGGTCCCCAGCACTTCTCTTTGCACATCTCAAGAGCCATGAGAACCCTCTGCCTGTTACCCATCAGAAGCTGTCCCCCTGAAGCTTTCCCAGTGCCCACCTTGCCAGGATTCTGGGAGACCCTGCCCTTCTTCCTCTCCCCTGGAGCCTCAAACTTCCCCACAAGGAAGGTGACAAACCCACGGCCAATAGTTCATGGCTGGAGCTCTCATGTCAGTGTGTCCTTCCCAGAACCACCAGCACCTTTGGCCACCCCCTTGGTGGGGAGGATCCCACCAGAGACAGCCCCGCAGGGGGCACAGAGCAGGACCTGGGAGGAAACAGTGGATGCAGTGGCAGCTCTTAGTGGCCTGTAACACGGCCTGGGTAGCCTTGTCCCTCCTGGGAGAGGATGGCTGGAGGGGACACCCAGGTGCTGGTGATAGGATAAGCCCCTCCCATGGATTCTGGGTCAGGCTGGACCAGGGCACAGGGTGCTGCAACAACTCTGGAGGGGACCTTTGGGTGACAGTGATAGCATGGGGCCAGGGCAGCTGCGGCTGTCTAGCCAGAGCCACTTCCCTGCCTGGCAAGGGAGTGTCCCAACTGGTGGCTTGGTCTGGGATGAGTTGCTGGTCACAGGGGCGACTGAGTGGCCACTTGGTGTTGTGGCCAGTTGCTGGTTCTTGCCCCAGGGGTCACTAGCAAGTGTCCCAGTGGATGTGGTGTCCTGGCACCACCGGGGTCCTGCTCTCCTGTGCAGCACCCAGCTGGATGAGGTGCTGAGGGGCTCCCATGGGTTTAGGGGTTCCTACTGCAGGGCTGGGGGCTGCCCGGGGTCCTGCTCTCCTGTGCAGGGGACTAGGGACTGTGGTGTTTCCCAAGTGTGATGGCCACAGCGAGTCCCTCACCCCAGCGTTCCTAGGGAGTGAGTGTCCTGCTCCCAGAGTGAAGAATCAGTGGGGTGTCTTCAAGGGCAGTGTGGTGTCACCAAGGGTGGTGTGACAGCCTGTGACACCAGGCAGGTCCCTGTCCCTCACTAGGATCTGGGAAACAGGCAGTCAGGAGCCACTCCAGGAGGAGGGACAGAGCCACTGTCACTACATCCCCTCAGTCCCTCCAGAGCAGTAATTCATGAGGTTTCCTGTTGGGGGTTCCAGCCTGAATCCTGGACCCCTTTGGACTCCTTCCCTAACTGCAGCATCACTGGAGACATCCTTGCAGACATCCCCCCAGTCCCATCCCTTCCCCATCACTCCCCCCTCAGCTCCATGGGTTCCAGGTCTTCTCCAGCTTCCAAAGCTCAGCATCCCCCAAGGATGGAGTCCCCCCACCTTGGGGACATTAGTTTGGTTCAGGAAGGTGACGAGGACAGAGGAACAGTGTGGGAGGGCCATGGGCCATCTCACTCTTCCCTGGGGCTGCTTTTACACCAAAGGCAAATCACCTCCATCGGTGGATGGTCACACAGCTCTGTCACCTGCCTGTCACCACCTGGTGTGACAGTGGGCATGGCCACCAGGCCAGCGAGGGGACACAGGGCTTGGGGGCCCTGGTGACATAAGCAGGGATGGCACCAGTCCCAGGGCTGGGGGTATCCACAATGGGATCGGGACAGCACAAAGGCACTGCCCTCATAGGGGTGAGCGAGCTGGTGCGTGCCACCACAGCCAGTGCCACAGCCCCACCCTGGGCAGAGGGACCGTCGCCTCCTGCCTCAGTTTCCCCAGGAGCTCCCAGCCCCCCCGGGGGAGGCGAGCGATTGCCAACAGGCCGGGCAGTGAGCGGGGAAGGATTTATTGACTCACGGCTCAGGGTACATCACAGTTTGAGCTCCCTTGCCACCTCCGCAGAGGACGTCGTCTTGGACTTCCTGGGCAAAAGTGCATGGAGAGGCTTCACAGTTTGATCCCTTCGGGAAAGCAGAACCGAGGCAGTGACAAATGGCAAACGCTACGTTGTATGAAAAAATAATACAAACTCTTCTCTTTAAATATCTTACAGAAAAATGAACCTGAATAAAGAGCATGAAAAGCACCGCGTGGTGCAGCCCCCTAGGCCCCCTGGGGCAGGGGGACTGAGATGAGCCACAGCCCCACGTCCCTCTGGAGCACCCGGCGCCGTCCCCGGGGCTGCTTGGTCAGGGCTCAGCTCGGGCAGCAGAGGCGTGGAGGTGGCAGGGACCGCTATGTGCCTGTCCCTGCACCACGGGCGTGTCCCCCACGACCCCTTGCTCAGCGGGGGGTGCCGGTGGGACCAGCCTCAGAGGCCGGCCAAGGGCAGGGGTGCTGCTACGAGGGTGCCCTGGGGGGCTGCGGGGTCCCTCCTGTGTCGCAGTGCAAGTTCATGGAAAGCCAAGGCACCGCCGCGAGGCCGCGGCTCTGTCCAGGGGAGCCCGGGGGCTCGGGCGGGGGCAGCCCCGCTGTGCAAAGGGGAGGTGAGCCAGGGTGGGGGACACGGAGACATGGGACGGTCCCCACGGTGTGGCCGGCCGGGCTGGTCCTGGCGGTCAGAGCTACGGCGTGGGCGGTGCCCAGGGCCATGCGGTCCCGGAGAGAGCCGGCTCCCCGGGGTGGGCAGCGGGGTGGGGGCGCGTCCACAGGCCCGGGGATCCAGCCCCAGGGTGGGGCAGCCCCAGGAGCGGCTGGCAAGGGGCACAGCTCCTTCTCCTGTGACTGCAGAGTAGTGAGGGCAGGGGCTCTACCGCGGGGGCGCAGGCAGCCCCCCTTCCCGCCGGTGCATTTCCCCAAAGGCTCGGTCCAGCTGCTCCAGCTGGGAGCTCAGCGGCAGGTGGATCTCCAGGTGCCTGTGCAGCGACCCCAGCCATTGCTCCAGCTTGGCGAAGGATGGCCTGAGGGATGAAGGGGACACGTGGCAGCTCCGCTGGCTCTGTCCCCACCCAGCCCCCTGCCTCAGGGACCCCTGGAGGCCTCCCTCACCCACCGCTTCTCGGGGTCCAGGTCGCAGCAGCAGACGGCGATGGGGAAGAAGCTGGGGGGGCAGGCGGGGGGGCAGTAGCGCTCCAGGAAGCCCCGGACATTGAGGCCGAAGTCGGTGGTGCGGGGCAGGTAATCAGGGTCAGCGCTCACCCGGCCGATGATCTGGGAGCAGCAGCAGGGATGGGCGGGCTCAGAACCAAGGGGAGACCTCAACCCCAAACAGGCACCCCCAAGACCCAAGGGAGAGATGTCCAAGCCCCAGGAGGGAGCCCAAACATAATGAAGAAACCTCAACCCCAAGGGAGACACCCCAACAGAGACCCTTAACCAAAGGGGAGAGGACCCAACTCCAAGAAGGACTCCAAGCCTAAGGGGGAACTCAAGCACAATGAGGACCTCAACTCCAAAAGGGAGACTCCAACCCCAAGGGGGAGAACGTTATCCTGGAAAGGAACACAACACAATGAGGACTCCAAGCCCTTAAGGGGGACCCCAAGCCCAAGGGAAGAGGCTCCAATCCTAAGGCGGAGACTCTAAACACCCCAACCCCAAGGGGGACACCCCAGCCTTGGGGGAGTGACCCCAAACACCATGAGGACCCCAGCGCCCATGGCAGACCCCAGCCCCAGGGGCACTTGCCTCACACAGGACAATGCCGAAGGAGAAGATGTCCACCTTCTCATCATAGCTCCTCCCTGCAGACACAGGGTTAGGCCATGTCACATGTCCTGTCCCGGCCCCACCAAGCATCGCCTGCCTGGGGACAGAGCCCTAGCTGGCCACATTCCCCTCACCATTGATCATCTCGGGGGCCATCCAGTAGGGGTTCCCCACCACCGTGTAGCGTTTCTTGCGGTCCGGTTTCTTCAGGTTCTTGAGATGTTCGGGCTGGTTCTTCTCATCCACCATCAGCCGCGCCAGCCCAAAGTCGGCCACCACCACACTCTTGTTCTGGGAGACAGGGAGGGGTGAGGCCTGGGGGGCCAGACAGGGACTGAGAGCCCCAGCCAGGCCAGGGCAGGCCAGCACCAAAATGGGACTCACCTCCCGCACGAGGCAATTGTGAGAGTTGAGGTCGCGGTGGATGATGTTCATGGAGTGGAGGTAAGCCTGTGGGAAGGGTGGGCTGAGAGCAGGGGCACCCCCACACCGTGGTCCCTCCAACCCCCAGTACCAGTCCCACCCACCCATCCCATAGTGGCACCGACCATGCCAGCAGCAATGTCCTTAGCGAAGCTGACCCGCTGGCTCCAGGGGTAGTGGCTGTCCTGGGAGGAAGAAAGGGGAATTTGCCAGGGAATGGAAAAAGAAGAGGGGTTCCCCAGCCCCACTGGGGCTGTGGAGTGGTGGGGGAACAACCTGTCCCCACCGGTGCTCACCATGCTCTTGATGAGGCTCCTTAAGGTGCCCCCTTTGATGTATTCTGTGATGAAGTTGAGCCTCTTTTCCTTGTAGAGCACCCCGATGAACTTGAGCACATTGGGGTGCTCCAGGCAACGCATCACCTTCACCTGCAGGAGACCCCCCAGCCCAGTGACACCTCGAGGCTCCGACAGCCCCTGGACAGAGCTGCTGCTCGTAGGCTCAGAGGGCAGGGCTGCATCCACATGGCTCGGTCACCCATATCCAGGGGTTGTGCCCAGGTGGGGCCAGGATCAGACAGAATCATCTCTTGTGTCCCCTCAACCTGGGGGATTAAGGACAGAGGATCCTCACCTCTTTGAGGAAGGTCCTCTGTGTCTCCTCATCGAAGCGAATCAGCTCCTTCATGACCATCACCTCGCCTGTCTCCCGATGTGTTACCTGGCCAGGAGTGCAGGGACTCAGCCATCCCCCTGCATCCTGGGGAGCCGAGACCCCCACACTCATGCCCCCTGTCCCACCTTGATGGCCTGGCCAAAGCAGCCCTTGCCCAACACCTCTCCGTGGATGAGGTCGGAGGGGCGGAAGATGCGGTGGGCACGGGATGTGACACGCAGGGACTCAGAGCGCCCGATGTCCTTGCGCTGGGACGCGGGAGAGCCCAGGGTGCCTGAGCCCGGGGACTTGTCTGTGCTGCAGCTCCTCCTGTGGGATGGACAGGCAGAGGTCAGGGTGTGGGGGGACCTAGAGGGAGCAGAGGCAGGGGGTGGCCTTACGTGACGGCACGCTGGCGCATGGCAGCGGGGTCCCTGCAGGGCGTGGGGACTGGCGAGCGCAGGGGGCTGCACGGGGCAGGCAGGGGGCTGCCTGTCAGCCCTGGCTCCCAGCCCAGGGGCTCGTGGGGGTCATGCTCGATGGTCAGCTGCAGCAGGCGGCTCGTTTCCTGGATCAGCAGGTCGATCTGCAGAGGGAAATGATGATGAGGTGGGTTTGGGGACAAACCACAGCAACGGGGCTGGCTGGGGTGTGACAGGGGCACTGTACCTCATCCAGGGGGACGTGGCCGATGGGGGTCCCATTGATCTCCAGGATGCGGTCACCAACATGGATGGAGTTCTTCATGTCAGGGCTGATGCAGTCTGGGTCCACTCTGTGGGAACAGTGGGGTCAGACCCCCAACACTGTCACCATCAGGGGGGCGTGCTGGGACACTCTCAATGGGTGTGTCAGACCCCACTGTTACCCTCCCTCCTGGACAGGGACATGCTGGCACAGTCTCCACAAGCCACAGGGACATGTGTGGTATCCACAGCCCACTCTGGCATATGAGGCAATGCCAGTATGGCCAGGGACACACCAGCACAGCCCCCACAAACCCCTCTGCAGTTGGGGACATGCCACCACGGTCCCAACAGGCCACCCCTGAACAATGGAGACAACCCAGCTCCACCCATCCTCCTCCAAAAGGTGTCCCTGGGATGGATCCCAGGGGCAGAAAGGGCATAGGACGCCCCAGCCCCAAGGAGGGGACGGTGGCAGAGGGGACAGGGACGCACTCTCGGACGCGCACGGTGCGGGGGTGCTCAGTGCCACAGCCCTGGTCGATGGAGACGGAGAAGCCGCGCTTGCCGTCGGAGCAGGCAGGGATGGACACGAGGGTGACAGTGTGAGGGATGTGGGAGGCCGGGGAGTCCGGCAGGATCTGCTCAATCACCGGTGTCACCACCATCTGGTAGTAGCAGTGGCCGCTGTGGGAAGCAGAGCAGGAGGGTGGGTGGGGGTGCTGGGGGACGTGTCCCCCGAGTCCCCCCCAGAGCAGACGTACCAGTAGAGCTTGGAGCGCTCCACCAGCGCATAGGTGTCCCCGTCCCCAATGAAGGCGCGGCAGTTGAGGCAGCTGAAGCATTCGGGGTGGTACTTCTGCTCCCCAGCCACCTGCAGACAATGTCATCAGCCCCAGGAACTCCTGTCTGGGTACCAAGGGTGGGGCCAGGGCTTGGAGGGGGCTGGGAGCACCCACAGGTGCACCAGGGCCATAGGAAGGGCTGGCTGAGCCATGGGATGGTGGGGACAGAAGTGCCACCAAGCTGGAGGTGGCTGCAGGAATATCTCCCACCACCTTGAGCCTCTCCTCTGCATCCTCCAACATGGCCTTCCAGGATCCCCCAAAATGAAGAAGACATCCCTGCCACACCCAGTGGTCCAGGGAGTCTGCACCCTTCCCCACCTCCTCTGCTCCCCAGGAGCTCAGCCATGGGACAAGGCTCCACGTCCCACCCCAGGGACCGCGTGGTGCTCACCATGACCAGCCCCTTGGTGATCTGCTCGGAGCAGCCGTGGCACAGCTCCCCAAAGCGTGTCCAGTAATCCTTCTTGCAGTACAGGCGCCCATCCTTCTCATAGTACTGGTGGGACAGGGAGGCCCCGCACTCACAGCACCTGTGGCAGGGACAGGGACCCCCTTGTCACCTCATCCCCACTGGGGCACAGCCAGTGCTCACCTACTCCACAGCTCTCTGGGCAAGCTGCTTCCCCCACTCCTTATGTAGCTGCAGGGCCACTGCATCAATGTGTCACCATCCCCAGGGCGACAGCAGGTGATTCCAGGGGTGACAGTGCAGGCTGGTGCTGCAGGGACATGTGGGGACACTGGGGTGGACAGGGGAGAGGACACAGGGCAGGGAGAGACAAGAGGAAGGAAGCACCAGCCCTGCATGGACATGCCAGCCTGGACAAAGACACATAGATGGATGTACCAGACTGGTGACAGACATGCCACCCTGGCGACAGACGTGCCAGCCTGCCACAGACTTAGAGAGGGGTGAGACAGACTGGTCACAAGCATGGCAGCCTGGTCAGGACAGGGACATCCCACCCTGGTGAAAGATACACAGGAGGGCATGTCCCTCTATCTGTGACTAGGGTGACATGCCAGTCTGGTCACAGACATACAGAGGGATGTCCCACCCTGGTCACATGTCTGTCACTCTACTCACAGATGTGACAGCCAGGTCATAGGCACACAGAGGAACATGCCACCCTAATCATGGACAGAGGGACATCCCACCCTGGTCAGAGACACACACAGGGACATGCCAGCCTGCTCACAGATACACAGAGAGATGCCCCAGGTGACAGACAGGCCAGCCTGGTCAGGAACAGAGGGACATGACCCCTTGGTAACAAATTCCCTACCCTGGCACAGACAGCCAGAGGGACACATCAGCCTGGCCAGGGACATGCCAGCCTTGGGACAATCTGCAAGAATTGCAGGGGGTGGGGGAGCTGCCTGGGGGCTGCTGAGGGGGTGCAAGGGGTGACAACAGCAGGGGTGCCCAGGGGTGCAGAGGGGCCTGTCAGTTTTGGGATACAGTGGCAGAGGTGTACATCAGACTGTGAAGGAGGGGGCAGGGGGTACCAGAGGATTTGTGTGAGGGTGTGGGAGTGGCTAGGAGGTGCAGCAGAGGGGCTATAGAGGATTTTCTACATGGGAATGCTAAATGGGAGCAGTGGGAGGAGTGCAGGGGACTACAAGGTGGGAGATCCTCTTGGGGAGGGGGTTGAGGGCGTGCAGGAGGAGCTGTAGGGGATTTCCTGCAGGGGATTAGCACTATGGAGGTGCTGTAGGCTTGCAGGGGTTGCTGCAGGACACTCTGCAGGGGATGCTGGGGGGTGCCCGGGGACTGTCGCAGTCCCACCCCCCCCCTCGGCCATGCAGGTGGAATACCAACCATCGGTGACATCACAGCGCGGAGTTTCCCCACCCCATGACGTCACCACAAGAGGACTCCCCCGCCCCATGGCGCAGCACTAAACCTCCCCTAAGCTGGGGGCGGGGAGGGGGAGGAGGAGGGGGAGGGAGACCAGCAGGGGGGGAAGGAGAGGGAAAAGGAAGGGGAAACCGAGGACAAGGGGAAGGGGGAGAAGGAAGAAAAGAAGAGGAGAGGGAGAAGAGGAGGAAGAAGAGGAGGAAGAAGAATAGCAGGAGGAGGAAGGCTTTCAGTAAGCCCAGTGCTGCCGAAAGCCGCTCACCCATCGAGGGGACTGGATCCAGCTGCGGCCCTGCAGTGGCTTCGCTCTGGCTGATGGCCCAGAGAGGGGGAGCCGAGCATGGGGGACACAGGCTGAGCTCCCCGGGGCAGAGCCCATCCTGACCCCCTCCCACTCCAATCCCACTCCCACACACTTGGCTCTGGCGCTCAGGACATGGTTCTTCCTCAGCACCGCCACCAGCATCCTCCTCCACCGGACAGGGACACACCCCGGGGACAACCCTGGGCAGCCCCAGCCCCACAGGGAACCCTGTCAGGTCCTGAGCACCCCTGTACCCCCCAACCCAGGCCCTTTCTCCTTCTGCTTCTCGAGGCTCCAACGGCTAGAGCTGCAAGAAGGGCTCGAGTGAAAGAGAAAACAGGGAGGGAGAGGGGCGAGTGACATCAGCCACGCGCACTCTGTCACCCGGCAGGAAGGGCCAGCAAGGGACAGGCAGCAGAGTCCTCTGCCAGGCCTGGCCTCAGCCAGAGCAACCCCACGGGTGCCAGGAGCCATAGCCATGCTCCAGTGAGTGACACCACAAAGGCCTCACACATGTCCCTGCCACGGCTGGAGCAGAAGGGAGCACTGTCCCTGTCCCTGCAGAGCATCTCACTGTCCCTAACGCCATCCCAGTGTCCCTAAGGCCATCCATCCCGACACCCCCGATGCCATCCCAGTGTCCCCAGCGCCATCCACCCCAGTGTCCCTGCTGTCCCTCAGCGGGTCCCACCTGAAGCAGTCAGCATGCCAGTCAGCCTTCAGTGCCTGCAGGTACTGCCCGTCATAGATGCCCTGCCCGCAGCTCGCACACACCGGCAGGTCGGTCCCTGCAGGCAGGGGAACACGACGGGATGGGGCTGTCACCACACCAGCCACCCTGGCCACCCACAGCAGCACTCAGGATTAAATCCCTCTGCTCAGGGTGATGAATTCCATCCCCCACCCATTGATCCCAAAACGGGTCAAGGTCATGGCACCCATGGCCCCAGGGCTGATGACAGGGCAGGGACAGGATGGGGGCACATGGTGGGTGCAGGATGGGGACAGATGGGGCAGGATGGGTGCACAGAGCGTAAGAAGGGTTAAGAAGGATGAGCCAAGGGATCCAGGGAGCATGGCAGGGTGTGGGATGGGTGCTGGGTGCATGGGGGGACAGCAGGATGATTGCTGGGGAGTCCTGGGGGGCACAGCGGGTGCACAGTGGGGGATGAATGGAGGACACATAGAGGGGTGCAGAATGGGTGCTGGGGCGTGCACAGTGCAATGGGGGGACACAGAGGGGTGCAGGGTGGGTGCTGGAGGATCGTGGAGGACACATAGGGATGCAGAATGGGTGTTGGGTGATGAATGGTGGGGACAGAGAGGGATGCTGAATGGGTACTGCGGGATGCAGGAGGATACAGAGNGGTGCTGGGAGGGTGCAGGCAGGGATGCAGGCTGGGTGCACAGGGGGACAGTTCTTAACAAGGAGGATTGGAGAGATTTGGGGGTGCAGGGGGGAATGCAGGCTGGGTGGCAGTACAAGGAAGGATGAGGGG
>VZTB01010587.1:2950-51029 GCA_013397245.1 Thryothorus ludovicianus
CCCCTTGGGACAGAAGCTGTAGACGTAGAGTGCATGTAGAACAAAGCCTGCCAGAGCCAGAGCAATCCAGGAGAGGGAAGATTTATAGGGGAAAAAAGCCTGTCTGCCTCACAAAGAGACTCTGAGGAGGCTGGAGAGCCATGGATCCATGAACAGAAGCAAAGGCAGAGAACTGAACTGGATGCTACAGACAGGTAAGAGGATATGGGGCATTGGGGAGCAGGGAAAAAGAGGGCTGGAAAATGAATGTGTTCCATATTTATATAACTGGGTAGGGACCTAACAGCCTGGAATGGCTGTGCAGGAGACTGCAGGAGACATGGCTCAACCACACTCATCCCAGAGGCCACTTTGGGCACCTGACAGTGCTGCAGGCAGCCACAGCAGCCTCTCCTGGCCTGGCATTTTGGGCCACCCCATCACAAATATGTCCCAGTCCCACTGCTGGGTTAACGGTACCTCCCCAGTGACCACTGCCATCAAATGAAGGGAGCTAGATGGGACGTGGGAGAGAAAAGGGCAAGGGGGGAAAAAATAACTTGAAATCCAGGAGGCTGCAAAATTTGCATGAAGCACAAAGTCAGCAGACACAGAGGCAGAGGCACTTTTGCACCGAGACAGTTGCAGACCTGAGGTTGTACAGGGTGGCTTCAGTTCAGGTCCCTGGCTAAAAATATCGCCTCGCTGAGAGGGACTCAAGGCTGGCACAGGCCCTGGGGGCACCAGGCATATGGCAGCAGCGGATCCTGCTCCTCACGGTGACGTTAACAAGCCCTGACCTTCTCTCATCATCCCAGAGGCTCAGAAAGAAACTGAGCCGGCAAGGACGAGTCCCTGCACCTCCCCAGCTCTCGCCTCCCAGCCCATTGTCAATCTCGGGCTTTTATTAGTGGTGCAGTTTGGCCTCCCTCTCCCTCCGAGGTTTCTCCCTCGTTGCTCTAATCAGGAGCTTGCAAATGTCAGGAGTACAGGCCTGGAAGTAATTAGTGAGGGACCAGAGCCTGGGGGCCGTGAGGCAGCTCAGCCACAGCACTGCTCCAGCATCATACTGGGAAGCAGCCTGCAGCCACTGGGACCTATGGATGGCCACCCAGAGTTTCATTCTCCAGCCTCATTCCTGCCCCCAGATCATTTCCCCTTTCTCCACAGCTCAGGGCACACTGAAATGCTCAGTGAAATGTGAGCCCAGCTCCCTCGGGATCGGCGCAGTGAGGGATGGAGTGACTGCAATACCACTGGGGCACTGCACACTTGGCCAGCAAGTGCCACCTCCTCCTTTGGGACACTGCCTCTTCCAAAAGAGATCCAAGGACCATTTCTCGCTCCTTTTAAACCTGCCTGGGTAGGGGAGTGCTAGGAAACATGGACACAGCTGCACCACTGAGATGTGCTTCACCCTAGGACAGCAGCTTTTCCCTCAGTGGGCACAACAAACCATGTGCTTGTCACAGTCCTCAGCAGGCAAAGAAAACTAAAATTTAAGGCAAAGATAATGGAAAAGAACATTATTTTTTCTATTTGTTTTTCCCTTTCTCTGACATGAACTTTGCTGTCTCTCAGCCGTTCAGCCTTGTTCAAAACAGAAGGGGTTAATGCTGCACCCAGGAAAGCAAAAACCCGGCAGAGCTGTAGGGAAGAGCAGTCCTTGGAGGCTTTGTGCTTGTTTAATCAAAGAGTAATCTTTGCTCCCAGGGATTCGCCCTCCAGCACCGGTGGAAGTGGAAGTTCTCCAGATCTCCCTCTGGAAACCCCAGACAAGATTTTTCGATGACAACAGCTCCTCTCCGGTCCCCAGCTGGCAGACAGCCACTGGCACTTTATTCCCAAAACTGGGCTCTTTTAAGGCATCTCTCTCCTGGGCCGTGGGGAATTTCTAATCCTGAGCATCCTGGCCACCCTACCTGGCCAAGACATATGTGACACCTCCAAGGTGAACGTGGAGCTGTGTCTCGGTACCCTGCACCACCCAGATGGTGTCTGGGCTCGGGGCTATCAGATTGTTAACTAATTTCTTTCCACACTATTATGCCCTCCTCCCTTTCCTCCCACCTCCTCTTTCTCTCCCTCCTTCTCTCCATCTGTCCCTACTCTTTTCTTCTCCACCTTTCTCTTGCACACTTGCAGCTGCTAATTTTTCCCCGGCACATTTGGCAATCCATCCCAACACCTCTTCCCCCACACCCCGCAGCCCCGCTTCGTGCTTTTCCCCTTTGCTGCCGAATATTCTCATTTCTTCACCCAAAAGAGATGGCAGGCAGGAGGAGCACACACCCTCCCCATGCAGGGAAAATCACATCTCGGTGTCCTGGGACAAAACTGAGCACCCACCAGTTTGTGGGAGGGGGTACAAAGCAAAGCATCACCCGTTTCCCTTTTAGGAATGGGATTCACAGCTGCACTGACCACTGCCAGGCCACGTCCACACAGACACCTCCCCCTCTCTCACCTCGGCCTCCTCCCAGCAGAATTTATTTATCCCACTTAATTTTTCCAGTTGTTTTATCCTGCTTTATCTTCACACTAAATCAGGCCCTCTCTGCAAACGGAACTTTTATTTTCCGTGCTGTTACATTTAATGCGTTTTATCGCATGAATTTAGCAAAAGAAAAAAAAACAAAAACAAAAACAACCTGCTGAGGTAATTGTGGGGAAAAAAATGTGACTTGTTCTTCACATTTATCGTGGTGCTTGAGCTCCAAGGGCAGAAAATCCAGACTGGAAGCTCAAGCTCCTCACTTACACCTGGCTCAGGGCTGGTTTAGCAGTCAGTGCCCTGGTAGCTCTTCCAACACCATCCTCATGCCCTAAATTCCCACACAAATCCTTCCTTCTCCCATAAAATCCCCCCAAGGCCACACAAACCCAGGCTGGAGTCAGGATGACAGCGTGGGAAGGCAGGTCGTGGTTCAGCAGGACCCACAGCACGGCGATCCCTGGGGACATTTTTGGGATTACTTGACACTTAATGCTCAGCTACAATCCCCGGCTGAACCCGGCATATGGCACGTTCCAAGCGTGTGTAAACCTGACAAGTGAAATCCAAAACGGAGGCAGCTCCGCAGACTCCCACCTGGAGCAGTTCAAGCAGCCTCCTCCTTACACCAAATATTAAAGGAATAAAAAACAGCAGCTCTGAGAACACCCCGTGCTGCTCAAGCAAAGCTCGGAGGTGCTGGGACACCCAGGGGCAGCAGAACCGTCACAACATCACCTTAAAAGCTTGAAAAACATGGATTTAATTTTTCTGCAGTATTTCTGACAACCACCCAGGATGGCTTAGAGGTTTTAAAATTTTCTTCCTACGGAAAGCAAAATGTTAAGATTTTCTCCACGATGCCAAGATATTTTTTTGTTGCCATTTCTGATGGTATTTAGTGCATTTGGGGAGATTTTCAGCTCCTGTGTTGTCCCTTCCTCTGAAAACCCAACTCTAGAGGGAAGGGATGGGGGGACCATTACAGACATGTGACATTTTGCTTCATTGCCAAAACATTTCCATATCAAAACAGCCAAAGTTCAGGCTGCTTCACCAAGGACATTGTCTTGGAAAAAAAAACAGAACAAAACCAAACAGCACAACAAAAATCCCATCACAGTGCACAGTTTCTGCCAAAGAGATGCTTCCAGGAGCCCTGTCCCGAATTTCCCACATCCCTGGGAAGCAGACAATGACAGGACAAGGGGGAATGACTTTGACCTGACAACAGCCAGGTTTAAATTGAATATTAGGAAGAAATTCCTCCCTGTGAGGGTGAGAGGCACTGGCCTTTTCCAAAGATGTGGGTGCTCCATCTCCATAAGGGACCTTTAATCCCATTCAGTCCCACCCCTGCCATGGGCAGGGACACATTCCACCATCCCAGGCTGCTCCAAACCCTGTCCTACCTGGCCTTGGACGCTTCCAGGGATCCAGGGCAGCCACAGCTTCTTGAGGCAGCCTGTGTTTAACAGGTTTTTCCCTCATTAATGCCTTATGAACTCTCTCTACAAGATGTGGAGGCACAATCACATTCCCAAATTAGTCCAGGAGCGGGAGAAACACCAGAAAAGGGGATCTGGACCACAGATGCTGAGCCTGGGCATGAAATATGCATTTGAAGCCTACCAGCCATTACAGACTGGAAATGGAAAGCAGGAGCTGGGATTCACCCTGCAGCCACCACGGTCTCATCCTGGCCATGGATACAAAGGGAGGGTGTTGGAACTCTCAGCTTCCCTCATCTGCCAAGTGGAGCAGGAATGCTTTTCCTCTCTCCTGGGAACATTACAAGGCTCATTTCATAGATGCTCACAAAGTGTTTTGTGAGCTCTGCGCTGAACTAATAAAAGAACAAATAAATAGATATCACATTGCCCTGTTTATCCTGTTTCTAAAACACGAAGCCATTGCGTAGCCTCGGGGCTTATTTACAAAATACAGACATGCAGGAATGATCAGAGAGCAGCTGTGCCACCTACACTCCGTGCTGCAAGAGGGAAACATCATGCTCTGGGCTGTCCTGGGAGGCTCCAAACGGCATCCCCAGCACAGGTGAGAGAAAGGAAAATCCTATCTTCATCCTCCTCGGTGTGTGCTGCTCTTTTTCACACCTGTATGGCACCAGAGCCCCTCTGCTCGTGGAGCTGGCTGGGCTGGCACCAACTCCTGTGGTCAGGGGCAGCAGGAGCAGCAAATCCATCCCCGTGTGATGCACACTCTGAAGCTCCACTCAATTCAGGCTAGCAGGGTTTGCCTGCCCAAACCAAACCTCTCATATCAGCAGAACCACCAAACCAGCAAGATTTCAAGATAAAGAGGGAGAGAAGAGAAAAACATGCCTGACTGATTCCACAGAGATAAACAAGGGCTTGAAAACGTGTATTCCCCTGAAGGCTTGTGCCCTGCAGCACTGAAGTGCAGCACTTGTGTTCCTCTGCCCACCAGGAACCCTCATCCCCTCCAACAGCTTGGGAAGACAAGCCCCAGTGTCTCCAAGGCTCTCACCACACCTGGGGCAGCCCTGCCTTGCCACTCATTTTTAATGATGCCCGGAGCAGCTGTGGCTGCCCCAGCCCAGGAAATGCTCCAGGACAGGTTGGATGGGGTTTGGAGCTACCTGGGATAGTGGGAGGTGCCCCTGCCCATGGCAGGGGGTGGGACTGTCTTGAGAGCCCCCCAACCCAAACCATTCTGGGATTTTCATACATACACACACACCCACTCTCCCAAACCAACCAACACAAAGCAGCCTCCAGGACATCTCCCTGCTGGGCAGCCCCTGGGAGCTCTCAGATCCTGCCCGTGCTGCTGCTGGAAGGGGCAGAGGCAGGAGAGCTGGGAGCTGCAGGGAGCTGGGTGGGATCTCTGCAGAGCTGGGGAGGAAATTGCCTTGTTCCCACTCCTCACGCCCCCACACTCTCCTTGTCTCCAGGCGCTGCTGGGCAGGTTTGGCAGTCGTGTTATGCAGGTAAAGGTCTGAACACTTGTTCTCAGCCTGTCTGAACTACCCGGGCTGCTCATGCTGCAGGTCCCAGGAGAAATAAAAATTCTCGGTATTTTCAGTCTTCCCCTTTGTGGCCAGTGCAGGTGATGTTTTTCCACCTTTGAAATTCCTGCTTCTAAGGGCTGAAGTGAGAGGGAGAAAACTATTAGGTGAGGGAAGGCTCTTGGCTCCTGCAGGCTTTGGAAAACTTCCCTGGGAGTTTGATGGGAGCTGTGGGTAAATGCTGGTGCAGATCTCTGCTCTCAGATGCAGCAGAGTTTCTCCCTGCATGTCTCACTGCTGATTTATTCCCAGTGGTATCGGGCACAATGAGATAAATATGCAAGTGGCACAGCCAGGGTGTGGATGGGAACATCTCCATCTTCCTAGGTCAGCTTTAATTCATCTGTTTCAGTCAGCCTGGCCTCAGCCATTCACTTCTGACTCCAACCCAATTCTCTTCAAAGCTCAGCTCTGCCTGGATGCTGGGATTAAAATCTAGTTTTGCAGCAAACAAAACTAAGAGTGTTTTATGAAGAAGAGTAACCTTGGGGGAGGGTTTGACTGTGGTTTCAAAGGCTGAGCAAGGTTTCTGTGCCCAGCTCTGACTGAGTTCTGCTTGCTGTCAGCAATCCCTGCTATCTCCAGGCTGCTGACAACCCGACAAACCCTGATACGGCAGGAAGGAAACAACCTGCAAGCTGCAAAGCCACTATCCCATTTTGCAGAGACAGTGACAATGTAGGAAAAGACAAAGGAACCCAAATACCTCTGGGGAAATAAGAAAGCTGCCCACGCCTATCCTGGAAGCCCCAGGTCCCTCCAAAGCATTGTTCCCCATGGACACATGGCTTGAGCCTTGAGCAGGAACTGCTGCTGCTCCACAACCAACCAACCCTGAGGCTCCTTCTTCCTTAAAACCCCTTTATCCCACCAATTCAAATAAGGACACGGCGCTTCAAAACCACAACCGTTCCCCAAACAGCGGGCACTGGGTCCAAACTGATCTTCCCAAGCCAGACAGGGTGGTGCAGGACACCATGGAGAGCCTGCTCTGGGCTGTTCAGCCCCAGGGAAGAGCAGAAGAGAGCAGGATGAGCCAGAGAGCTCCGTCCCTCCATCTCCTGGCTATTAAAGCTGGCGTTTGTCATGTTAAGCAGCTGTTCTAACATAAAGCAAAACTGTCAAGAAAAATATGAGTGTTGCAGATGGGCGGCATTTTCTTCCTAACTGCTTTATTTTTATTTATTTGTGGGTTGCTTTTTTTTTTCCTTCCCATCTCCTTCACCCTTTACAACTACCCCTGCTATTGCAGCTGGCTCTGTGAGCCACCATCCTGATAAGCAGCCGCTCGCTCGCTTCTTCTGGTCCTCGCAGGCTCTTCTATTCATTGTTGTTTCTCTGTCGCTACAAATTGGCACTTCTAAAGAGATTTCCAGGCCAAGTATTAACCCCCTCCGGAGCCCAGGCACATAAACACACACGTTATTTGTCAAACGAGAGGAAGGCAGTCGAGCTGCAGGGAAATTTAAGTGACTTGTCTGAAAGAGCAGCGAGGAGCGAAGGCGGAAGAGCTGACAGACGTTTCTTACTGCCACAGGACCTGCTCCCTTCCTTCCAGCCCTGTCTGCAGCAAAACCCCTGAAATCCTCTCTCTGTCCCATAAATCAGCACACTCAGCTCCCTTTCTGAACTAGAAACAGGACCCAGGAGTCCTGACATCACACAGCACGAAATCAGGTTTCCTCTCATTGCAAATTCTGGTCAAAACTCCTTTTAGAAAAAAAGTTTTATAGAGGTTTTTATTTATTGTCAACTCCTGGATGATAAAATGAGGCCGCTACAAGCCCTATTTATTTCCCACCCTCGCAGGAAACGGAGGGGCTGAGATGTGAAACAAATCCAGGGCTCCAGCACTGACCCTGGGCTCGTGCTGGTTCGCAGAGCGCTGGGTGATTATTTTATAATAGCTGATAGCATCTGTGATTTAATGCAGCTGTTAGAAATTAGCAAGGACTCCATTGAAAGCGTCCCAGTCACTCACGATAACAGGCTAATAAATCATTCCCCCAGTGCTCCGTGGCATTTATGGTTCTATTTTAGAGATGCAAAGCATAGATCCGGCTGCTCTCCTGGATTTATTTTTATTTATACTTTTAATAATGCAATTAAATAAATAAATTTAGGATGTTGTGACTCTGTTGCCAAAAATGGCACCGATGAGAACTTCCCCTGCATGACTTCCCTTCGTTATTTTCTCCCCACTAACCAATTAAAGGGAAAACAAATGGCTCTAAAGCTGCTCCAAGATATTGTTTCCAGTGCATGGGGTGAAAAATCTCACACCACGGAAATCCAGGGGAGGCAGGAAGGGAGATGGGGGAGGAGAAGGAAAAGCTAGGCTGGCTGTCACTCTCCTCTCCATCCAGATTTCCTCCTATCACACCTCAATCCTGGACATCTAGAGGCTACATTTCATGGATACCTACAGGAATGCACTCACAGCTGCCCAGTCTTCAATCAGCCAGCAAGCCCAGCTTTATTAACTCCTTGTGGGGTGATAATCTGGAGCATTCCTTATGCTCCTAAGTAAGCAGAAAAGC
Organism: Thryothorus ludovicianus; assembly: GCA_013397245.1. Classification (NCBI taxonomy): domain Eukaryota; kingdom Metazoa; phylum Chordata; class Aves; order Passeriformes; family Certhiidae; genus Thryothorus; species Thryothorus ludovicianus. Next base: position 11,016 of record VZTB01010587.1, read on the forward strand.
AGCAGATTCCCTGTATCTTCCCTACTGCAATCTTATAAACCTTCCCTGGAATGGGATGCCTGACCCCAGAGCAGGAGGGGGCTGTCCTTTGGCTGCCTTGGCCAGCCTGGCTCTGCACTGAGCCACTTCACGATGGAGCACACCCTGCCCTGTCTGCATCCTTCCAGCCAAACCCAAGGGAACTGCTTCTGCTGCCAGGGATGGTGTGTCTGCTTCAGCCATCCTGCTCCCCAGAGAATGGCCGAGGCAGGTGGGACCACCCCCGCCCTGAGGGAGCAAGGTGAGCCCCAAATCCTCCCTACTCCCTTTGTCTGCACCTTGCAAAAACACACTTTGGGACACTCTTGTGCCCCAAATGGTTCCACAAACTTCACAAAGGGTGCACCAAGGAGCAAAGCACCCATCACTCTGCTCCCCATCCTCTGGGATCCTCCTGCCTCTGCCTTGGCACACTCGTTTTTCCACCTGCCAGAAACCAACGTGCAGCAGCCTTCAAATGTCTCACTGATGGGGCTGGAGCAGAGCAGAGCCAAGTAGGGTCTTTGGAACTGGGAATATAAATTCAGAATTGGGAGGAAAACCCTGCCATTCCCCAAGCTTGCATGCCAGGGACAGGTTATGATGAACCTCTCCTGCTCTTCCCCCTAAACGAGCTCCCTGAGTGCAGCATGTCCCAGAATCCAACACATGGACAGATCAGGGTCACAGCTCCTTTCAAAGGGCTTCTCTGACAGGGTTCACCAGGCTGGCTTTGCTCAGCCACTTTAGAGAGAGACAGGCAAAACCTTGGGAGGAGAACTGGGACTGGAAGTGCCTTCACTGACCCCCAGGGGAGGCTCATATTGAGCTTTTGTGGAGAGGTTTTTTTTACACTCCTTAAAAAGAGCCTTGCTGTGTATTCCCTCACACAGCCAGTGAGCCTGACAGACACACAGACATCCTTGGTGCTTTTCAAGGTCAGCTTCACCCCTGGAAGGTTTCCATCACTTGGAGACTTGATCCATCCTGAGTTCTCTGTGGAGAACCCTGTCCCAAGGTGGGGAGCAAGCAGCTCACTGCCTCACCTCAACATTACTGACCTCCTTGCTCTCGTGCCTTAAATCCCACCAAAATATGAAAAGCAAGAGTGTTCTTTCTCCTTCATCTGAGGGTATTTTCAGTTAATAAGGAGAAGGAACCAATTTATTTCTCAGTCACGCACTAAACTCTGGTGTTAGCAAGTTTAGAGTAAGCCAACACCCAATAAAGTCTGCACAGACTTCACTGGAGCTGAAGCAGATCTCTGCCGGGTCCATTTAAAATGCTCTAAGCATTTCCATCATATCCTTACTTTTAAGTAGAGTTACAGTCAGAAAAAATTACTCTTCATACATGACCCCAGAGGTTTCATATTTCTTCTCCTACAGTGACAGTTCCCAACCAGATCTGCTTAATTTACAAGTTGGGAGATAGGGTTGCTATCCCCCCTCCTTGAAAGTGCCAGCCCTGCAAATTCCTCTGGAATTGAAATAATTGCCTCCCCTCACCAGCTCTGCCACTGGAGTGCAGGATATACAGCCCTGGGCCTGGCTCTCGAGTGGGTGGGACAGGGAATCCCATCCCAGTCCCCATCCTGGCTCTTGCTGACCATAAGCAACCCAGAAACTCAGAGAACATGAAAATCCCCAGCACAAAGATGATGAAGATGGAGATCTTTGGAGCTGCAGAAAACCTCCATGCCTGGCTGTGAGGTCTCCTTTTAATTATAGAAACTGATTTTTTTGCAATTACCATTTAATATAATGCAATCTCTCATTAAAGTAAAGGGTTCAACTGCTCTGATCTTTTCCCATTTAATAAAGACAACGGGAGAAGGCTCTGGGAATTGGCACCACCCACCAGACTGGCATCTCCAGCTCGGGAGCGCCAGCGCAATTGGGTCAGCCAGGAGAGCTGTTCCTGGCGTGTTCCCAGCTCCCTGCAGAGTCAAAACAAGCAGAGCTGCTCCCAGTGCTCCCAGCAGGGAGATCAGAGGTGTTCCGAGGAGGAAAGGGCAGGGAGCACACAGCCTGGGAGCTCCCTGGGGCTCTGAGCTCCTTCTCTTTGCTCCCCCTGTAAGTTTTTTGGGTTTGCACATCTCCCGTGGATGGAGGAGCCACAAGTCCATCAGCTCATCTGGGATTTTTCCTGCCCTTCCTGACAGCTTGCTGCCATCCTCAGAGTTCAGCAACAACCTCAGTCTGACACTGAAGCTCCCCAGATGTCCCTCCTGGCCCATGAAGTGTTTTGATCCTGCAAACCCCATTAATGCCTTTCTGAAAGAATCAAACCTAGGGAGGCATTCCCATAGGCCCAGCCAGGCCTCACCCCACACCCAGCATCCAAAGCAAAAGTCCAGTTGTTTTCTTCAGAAGACATTTGGTACAATTATTCCCTTCTTTACCCCAAATCCTCCTTTAGCATGCAAGAAAATGAAGCAGCCTTGATCTCCACAGAAAGAAGAGGCTTTCAGAAATCATTTGTAGCAAGACTTTAATAATAAAAATTCTAATTAAATTTTTACATGTTTAAATATATTTGTCATGTATTTTCATTAATAGCATTCTGTGCTGTCTTTAATTTGATAATCTCCTCACCCTGTGCAAATAACCTCCTCCAAATCCTGTGGCACATCTGGCACACCAGCAGCACAGGGAACTGAAAAACATTCCTGAGGGAGCACAGCACATGGGGGGCAGAGACCTGTGGTCCTCTGCTGGGATCAACATGAATGGGAATGGAAAACGAAACAGAGGGAGCAATTTCGAGATGGGTACCCACAGCCACGTCACACCAACTCCATGGCAAGTGGAGATGTGAGAATGATTTTCCTGCTAGGACCAGTACACAGCAGGTGAAGAAGAAAGAGGACAACAGGAATTAGAGGGAACTCTCAGAAAACATCCTGTTTTTAGGAGCACTGGCTCATTAAAGACAAGCCACTCAGTTTTCCAAAGCCTTGAAGGTCTTCTGAGCTTCAGCTCTTCTCACTAAGGTGGAAGATAAAAGTGGGAAACAAGAAACGACCCCAAATATGCCTCAGCCACAGAATCACAGGATCATCACAGAGTTGTTTGGGTTGGGAGGGACCTTAAAGCCCATCTTGTCCCACCCCTGCCACAGGCCAAGACACCTTCCACTGTCCCAGGTAGCCCAAGCCCTGTCCAACCTGGCCTTGGACACTTCCAGGGATCCAGGGGCAGCCCCAGCTTCTCTGGGAAACCTGTCCCAGGGCCTCAGTATCCTCACAGGGAGGAATTTCTTCCCAATATCCCATCTAACCCTTCCCTTTGTCAGGCTGAAGCCCTCACCCTTGTCCCAACAGCAGTTCTCAGAAAACATCCTATTTTTGAGACCACTGGCACACTAAAGACAAGTCCCTCAACTTCTCAAAGCCTTAAAGATTTGCTGAGCTTCAGCTTCTCTCCCTAATGTGGAAGATAAGTGTGGGAAACAAGAAATTACCCCAAATACGCCTCAATTCTATGATTCCATATTTAGAGGGGGCAAAAACTCAGCAGACTGATTCCAGCTGCTTGCTGATTCCTGCCTGGAGCAGCCTGGTGTTTAGTAGCTGGGCAGAGCTCCTCTGAAGTTATGTATTTATTTTATGAATATTATTATTATTATTTTTAACCGTGGAATCATTTTATTAATATTAATAAACCCGCAGAAAGAGCTAATTTCCTCCATCATTCTCCTAATTACCTCTATTGAATTGTGAGGATCATCTGCATGAATAATGATTCCCCGTGCATTTGCTCCACTGTTCAGCAAAGGAATTGGCAAGAGCCAGATCCTGCACCCGCAGATGGCTGGGAAGGAGCTTTGGAACCACCACCAGATGCCTCCTCCAGTTACTCATGGCTTCTCTCCAGCTTTAAAATCCTGTCTGGGCCACCAGAGTCATTCTGCATGAACACAAGGGACAGGTCTGCTGAGGGGAGGTGACCCTCCTGTGCTACTTCTCAGGGTACAAGGGCTCTCTCTGCTCCTCTGAAGCTCCAACACCTTCCCAAGTCCTTTCAAGCAAAGATTACAAGGATATCCCATGACTCTCTGACCCTCCTGACCACTCCAAAACCAGTGGCAGTTTTGCCACGATTCTGGGTGAGGCAGAACCTCAGCCTGGATTTTGGTCCCAGGAGCAAGGAGCCAGCACAGCATCACTGAGGAACAGCTGTGACTGCCCCTGGATCCCTGGAAGTGCTCAAGGCTGGGATGGACAAGCTTGGAGCAACCTGGGATGGTGGAATGTGTCCCTGCCCATAGCAGGGGACGGAATGGGATGGTTTTTATAGAAACACCAAGTCACAGAATTAACTATGTTGGAAAAGACCTTTGAGATCATCAAATCCAACCTATGACCCAACACCCCCTTATCAACATTAGGTCCTTCCAACCCAAACCATCCTGGAATTCCATGCTATCTCCCTTAGTCATACACAGGGACTGGAACCAGAAGGTCCCAGATCAGGTGGAGGAGGTGATGGCAGTGATAATTCTTCCCAAAGCAGGGTATGCAAGACAGGCTTCCTAGGAAAGACTGAGAACAGAAAAGCCTTCCATTTATTTCTCTTCTTGTTGCTGATGCCAAGATGCTTTTCCTTTCCAAGTCATCTATAAGCTCCTGAAACCACAGCTCTCTCCATGGGAATGTTTCCCAGTTCGTGAAACACCCCAAGTGCTGGTGTTCAGCACAAATCCAAGGAAGATGCATCAGTGTCACCTCCACGGCTCCTTCACAGAGTCCCTGCTGTGCTGGCCTTGCAAGACGAGCCGCAAGAAAAGGGACACCGGTGCATCTCTGCAGCGTGTGACTCCAGCCCAACCTGGCAGTGACAGCTGCACAACCCCCTCGGGCAGGCTGGGGGACCAGAAGTCTTTAAAATATGTATGATGCTCTTGGATGGGCTCCATTCCCTGCAGCTCCCCCGCTCCAGCAGGCCGGCGGGATGCGCGGGGACGCCGGCACACGGCACTGTGACACCGCGTCCCCACCAGGGACCCTGGGCCTGGCACCCTCTGCCACCACTGCCGCCTGCTGCAGGACATCTGGCTAGGGAGAAAATTCCGAGCACGGAGGAGAGCTCCGTAACCATCGCTGCTGTTTTTTTCATGGAAAAGCAGCTCAGGCCAGCTGCTTGCTCCGGCAGAGGGAAAAGCTGGGATATTTCTGAGTCCCCCAGCTCGTTTCAGCCACTGTGAGGTGACAGTGACACCCCTGTCCCTGTGCTGCAAGGTGGCCACAGGCTGCCCTTCTGCCTATACACAACTCCCTTTGGGAAAGGAATAGGACACACATCCACGTTTTCCTGGTGGGGAGAGGGAGGGTGGGTTAGTGAGGCTGTCATTTCAGAGGAGAGGCTGCCCGGATCGTATTTGTATTCATTTTCATGAAATCCCCATAAAAGTCACTAATAGAACACAATCTGCTAATTAAATTTCACGCAGGAAGGCATTTTCACCTTAGATTAGCAGTGTCCTTGCACATTTTTTGCTACTAATGTACTAATAACATCTTATTTATCTTATAAATGAATTCTGTTAGACTTATCATTAAACTTGAGATATTAACGTGCTCAAATGAACTCAACATGAAAGGGGGGGAGGGGGGGGTGATAATTCCAAAGGGATGGAAAACAAAAATCCATTTTCCTTCTATTTTGCAGCTGGGAAAGAAAGGCAGGGAGCTGGCAGCTCTAGGGAGCAATGTCCTGACTTTAATTGCTGCAGAGGTGTGAGGGAGGGCAGGGAGCTCCCCACAGATCCTGCTGTCAGGAATGTTCTATCCAAGCAAAGGACACACCCAGAGCTTCTCTTTGTGGGAAGGTTCATATTGAGTGGTTTCACAGCACGGGAGAGGAGTGAGGTGCATCTCAACCCCCCAGGCCACACCTACAGACCTCCATCCCAACTCAGGGCTTCCACTTCCCGAGGAATCTCGCTCTCGCCACAGATGTCCCATCTGGGTGTGCACACAAGCACCTGTTTCCCAAGCCCAGAGCTTGGCTTTAAAATATTTGTGGAAAGCAGGAAGGAGGTGGGGGAGAGGTATTCTTGATCATGAATCTTGGCAGGATACGGCTGCTTCCCCACGACTGGCTGGAAGATGGATAACGGGGAGGAGGCCAAGCTGCAGTGTTGAAATCCAGATCTGCTTCCTGAGAATCCTCCCCTTCCAGAGCTGGATTGTCTGAATACACATCCTCCAAGCTCCAAGGAACACATCCCTGTCCTGCTGAGCACCACGTAAGGGTGCAGTGCCAACCACCAACACCTCAGCTGTGCTTCAAGAAAGGAGATACAGTTTTTTTAATCCAGCTTTTCATTCTGCTGAGGCTTTTCATCCCAAATCAAGCTTAGTCTTTATGCAGATGGGGTCAAATCCCACCCCGGCTGAGCCAAACAAGAGCAGTGACTGATTCCTCCCTTCGTACGTGGCTCTACAGTGTTTAATAACCAACTTCGCTGAAGAAAACAACATCCGACCTGCGATATTCTGACAGCAGCATTTTCTCCCTCTTCCTGAAGATCCACGACTTTCCCGCTTGTAATTGGATGAGGCAACATTGACATCCAGTGGCCGATGAGATTAATCGCAGCGAAGCCGGAGCGAATTCCCGAGGGATGGAGCGGGAATGGATGCGAGTGCCCGGCAGGGGCTGGCGGCGCTGCCCGAGCTGCGACAGGCAGAGAACAGCGGCATCCCTGCCAGGGCCACACAAACCAGCGGGACAGGCACCCCAGGCTGTTATTCCCAAATCTTCCACCTCGCCGGAGGGGGCTGCAGGTGCAGCAGCACGAATCAGCATCTCTGCTCCAGATGGAGGGGTGAGAATTTGGGCTGGTGGGTCCCTAATTCTGTGTCCCAGTCTTGTGGGAAGCACAAACATTGCGGGGTGCAAGCCAGAGCTGCCCCGTCTTATTTCACAGAATCATTTTTCCCAGAATCATTCGTGTTGGAAAAGCCCTCTAGGACAGTCAAGTCCAACCATTAACACTGGATTTTTCCCAGTGGCTCACCTGCTATGACATTCCAGGGAGGTGGGGAGGCATCTTGCTAAACACAGATCCATCCTGCCAGCGGGCAGCCTCTCCTCAGGCATTTACACCTTTCTTACTCCCACATGGAGTCAAAACCTTCCAGCTGAGCATCAGGCCCTGCCCAGGAGCCTCTCTGCTGCCTCAGGTTTGATCAGGATTTACATCTCCACCTACCCACAGCACAGAGCTCTGCCCATCACGAATCCACCAGCTCTTGCTGTTTTACCTCCACAGCACCCTGGCACAGGGCTCAGACAGACTCCTGGAGTGGTTTGGGCTGGAAAAGACTTAAAATCATCCAGTTCAACCCCCTGCCACAGGCAGGAACACCTTCCACTATCCCAGGTGGCTCCAAGCCCTGTCCAAGCTGGCCTTGGACACTCCCAGGGAGGGGACAGCCAGAGCTGCTCTGAGCACCCTTTGCCAGGGCCTCACCACCCTCATTGTAAAGATTTTCTTCCCCATCTAAAACTGACTTCTGTCACCTTAAAGCTGCTCCCCTTTGTCCTGACAATCCATGCCCTTGTGAATTTTATGGATACCCATTACTATGGATAATTTCATGACTTCTCATTCTCAAAATGCATTCTAGATGCAAGCTACAGCTGGACACCTGTGAGTTTTGGGGGAATTCCTGTATTCCTTGTTTACAGACAAAACAGAGGCCACAGGAAGGGAGGAAGACTGTGATGGATGTGGCAAGGCTGTAAATCCCCGGTCAAAGCCTGAATCCAGGCCATTTTGCCAAGCACAGAACAATTTGCATGCCTGTGGGGGCAGTTAGATGCTGTTCCTCCCCCAGACAGCTGTAAAAAATTGAAAGACTCCCCCTCCTCAAATCTGCTTTAAAGGTTCTCCAATTTCTGTGGGGCTTTAATTTTATTTTAAAAAATACTACGGCGGATTACATGCTACACAATTAAATATTGATTGGGAATTCTCCCCAAGTAGGTTTCCCCCTCCATCTCTCTGCCTCCACGGGGAGATGTCAAGTTCTGTTTCCTAAGCTGTCCCCATCCAGTGATTACGTTCATTAGGACACCAGTGTTGTGGTAAAACTACTTTCTTTGCTGCTGTACGTTTAATTAGACAACTCTTTCCCAGAAATTATTTATAGCCAAGCTTGGGAGCTATAGTTAGTCCGAATGTAAATAAGATTCAAAAGGGAAATCCCAGGGCACCCCTGTGGCTGGTGAGCCGCTCGCTTCAATCCATTAGCACTGGTCCCAGTGCCCCTGCTTAGCACAGCCTTCCAGGGCTTTATGGCTGCAAGTTGTGCTATTTAACAAAATAATACAGCAAACCAGCCCAGGCACAGGTTTCCAATCCAAATTCTGTTGGACAAAGAATATTTTCCCTCCTCTCGGCACAGGGAGCTGGGAAATGTCCCAGCTTGCGGAAGGAACAGGATGTGGATGGAGGAGGGCAGCAAAAAGCCTTTGCCCTCAGTGGGGAAAACCTCAAATTAATTAGAGCAATATAGAAGTTTGTAAAACCCTGAGAACAGCTGAGCTGGGTTCTGGGTTTGTTTGGAAAGACCGGGTTTAGAAATTTGCCGAGGAAGGAAGGATCCAGACTAAGCTCAGTGTCTTAAAACCCATTGCAGCACATCCATGACACATCACAGCACTGCAATTCCTGCAGGAAAAGTGAGGACTTAGTTCTGATCCTCACCAAAATCACCACAGAATTCTGGTTTAAAGTCACGGAATCATTAAGGTTGGAAAAGACATCCAAGATCAAGTCTGACCTTAAGCTGGAAGGGCTATTTCAAGGTCATGTAGTCCATCTCCCAAGCAGACCAGGTCACAGACACACCCACCACCTCCAGGTGGGATGTTCCTCCCAGTCCCAGTCCTCCTTCTGAGCCCCTCTGGCAGCAGCATGGTCAGAAAACCAAATATCACAGAATCCCAGAATACTTTGGGTGGAAGGGACATTTTCCACTCTCCCAGGTTGCTCCAAGCCCCATCCAGCCTGGCCTGGAACACTTCCAGGGATGGGGCAGCCACAGCTTCTCTGGACAATGGCTCTACTTTCTACCTAAATTTAGTACTGGGCTGGATAGGCACAGCCATCTCAGCATCCCACAAGAGCTTTGTTGGGAATATTTGCCACCCTTCACATTCACCATGCATTAACAGGGCAATCCAGCCGGGATCCTCTGCCTCCTGCCTCACGAACACACACATCACTTGATGGCAGATTCACGGGGTTAATCTTGCATTTTCACACCTTTGTCTCTCCTCCTGGCATTTGAGGGAGAGCAAAACCAGCACTCAAGCAGCGTTATGTAGCACAACAGCACTCAGCTGCTCAGAAATTGCGGCTCCAGGCAGGGAGCAGCAGCGAGGCCACGCACGTTGAACAGACAATAATACAGGAAAAGCAGTAAACCCCTAAAACCCCCTAAAAACCCCAAATAATGAGGAGCACGCTGGAGATCTCTGCACCAGGCATGGCATCCGCCGGCTGCATCCACACGCCACACGTGGCTCTGCTGGGACCAGGAGGAGATGCAAAATTAAACGCCAAAATCTCAGCTGTCACTTTTGATTTCGGCAGCCGCCACGCCGAGCTCCCTGCTGCCTGCACGAGGTGTCCCAGGCCCGGTGGTGACAGTGCCAGCAAGTGCCACCAGCACTGCCAAGCCCAGGCAGGAGCCATCACCGTTCTGGAGAGTCACACCATGGGGAGGTCTATTATTTTAAACATATAATTGATTCTAATTCATCACTTATCACACAGTGACAGATTTTTATATAGTTTATTATCTCAGTCGCAGCACGAGGGCCCGTGGGGGCTGGCTCCTATTGTTTGACAGTTCCTGCTCCTGCCTCATCTCTAGCTGCTCCCATTATCTGCCTGATGAAGTTGGGGATTCTGGTATCTCGGGGTCCCCAGGTAACTGTCAGCACTCAGCTGCTCCCCTGCCAGGATCTCAGCAGCCTTTGTGCCCCTCTCCTCCTTGACCCAGCTGTCACACACAGCTCAGAGGTGGCTGTCACCGCCCTGCTCCCAACATCCAAAGATCCAGGTACCACAGGATCGAGCCCTTTGGACCAGGCAGAAAGGAACCTGCACCCTGCTGCCTCCATGCCTCGCTCGTGGCACCTCCACTGAGAAATGCAAAAGCTCAAAAGGGGCTCAAACCCACCCAGTTAAGCACAGGGATTTAACACCTCTCTGCTTCCCAGCCCCTTCCAAAACCAACTCAGATCCACAGGGCTGGGCACTGCTGCAGACTGCAGAGTCCCACTCCTTTTCCTCCTCCTCCTCAGTTCTTCCCCTCCTGCCACGGATAGGGGATCACAGCTAAAATGGGTCGATTTGCAGAATTTCCATTTCACAAGGTGCTTTCAACTCCTCCACGCTTTGTTTTCTCTCAGATTTGGAATGAAAAAACACAAAAGCAGCAGCACTTTCTTCCGATGAGCTCAGCAACTCCGAAACTGCCAGAAACCAGAATTTTCCTTTGACGCTTTAAGGAGCCACTTTGCAATTTCACTATTTCATTTCAGCATTTTAGATTATTTTGAATTATTTCTACAACATTTCCCGATGCTAAATGCAACGCTGAGCATCACACAGCACAGCTACGAGGGTGTCATTATGTGACATAACATAATGATTGAAACATTTGATCCTATTTTAAAATCATTAAGGGCTGCTGCTTTTCCATTCTGATTGAAACATCTTGGGGTTGTGTTTTTTTTTTCCCTAGATCAAAGTGTGTCTTGTTCAAAATGTAAGGAAACAGTTTGACATTGTTCAAAAATGGCGTCAAAACCAGTTTTTACAACACAAACAGCAGAGACTTTCATCTCCGTGTCAAACTACTTCATTACAACAACAAACACGAGGCACTTTTATCTAAAACTAGGATGTTTTAGTTGACTTTAAGTAGCAGCTGCCCTTAATTATTTTAAAAAGAAAAGGAAACACTGCGAGGATTAATCTGCTTTGGTGTGGGTGATGTCTCGTAGAAATTTATGAATAATAAAAACAAACCTACAAACACAATCACATTCAAGGGAAACTTTAAAACAACGGAATTCTTCAGGATTTTTCTGCTGAGGAGAGCTGTGTGAGGGGGGTCCGTGCACCTGTGAGGATGCTGGAAGCAATATCTGTGATCTGTGAGCCTTTTATCAGCCATCACCAAGTGATGTAAGACCAGGTGTGGCATAAAAACCAACAGCCCCAACCTCACAGCCAGTGTTTCCCAGCAAACACACCTGGGAAGCTCAGGAAGGAATTTTTGCTGAGGGTAAAAAGGAAAGCTCAGTTCTGGCTTGCGCTGGATGTCCCAGCAATGCCATCCTTGGTGTCCCCTCACTGCAAGGGATGCCCTGTACAGCCAGGAGTGAGTAACATCACCTAGACAGACCTGGATAGGCTTTAATTTGATAAGAAATACAGTCAAAATTCCTTGTTGTATCTGGAGGGAGTATCCAAGGAAGTTGAAGAGGGTCTCTGCCAACAACTGCAGTGCCAGGACAAGGGATATGGCTCAAAGTGACAGAGAGCAGGTTTACATTGGGGTATTGGGTAGGAATTCTTCCCTGTGAGGGTGGTGAGGCCCTGGCACAGGGTGCCCCATCCCTGTTCAAGGGCAGGTTGGTGGGGCTTGGATCATCTCATGGTTTTTTCCCACAGAACCCAGTGCCAGGGGAGCTGAATTGTCCAACCCCTTGGAGCAGTGGGAAGGAAATGAATAGTAACAGTAATTATAAATGCATCTTAGACTAAACAAAGGGATATTTTCCAAACACACACCTACACACGGAGAGGGGGAGGCTGCAATCTGCCCAGGCTTCAGTGACTCAGATGGGATCAGAGCAATCCAGAGAGAGCCATGCTAAAGTGGAGCAAGTTAAACACATTGCCTGACCAGAAAAATTGTCATTAGAAGCACCAGCTTAGAAAATACAACTTTTCCCCTTCCTTTGGGTGCCCACTAACACCACGGTGGCAGGTGAGCAGGGATGGCTTGGGCAGGATGCTGCCGTTCCCTGGAGCCCTGCATCCATGCTGCATCCTTGGAAACCAAAACCCTCCTCTCTTACAACCCAGAAGAGGCTCTTCAGGTGCTCTCAGCTCTTCCTGGGAGAGCCTGAATATTTCAGAGGTGGGCTGGGCCTGGGCTCTAGGGTGCAGGAAAGAGAGCACTCGTTTCCTTGCCAGCTATTTCCTTCGCTGCTGACATTTTGCTCCATGAGCTTCCTCCCCCACTTCCCCTAGGAATGACACCGCTGTTATCTCCACTGCATCTAAAGCACACACAGACTCAGTTTAGGGACAGTTAATTTCCAATTCTTTCCAGATGGGTTGGAATAATATCCCCAGGTGGTAAATACATTATTAAGAAGGCAGTTTGGTGTGAAATTGGCTATTAAAATATAGATAAAGTTTAATATATTGAGCTCCTTGTCAGAAAAATCACTTTAGAGGGAGCTTATTATTTGTTTGATATTAAAAGAGTCACAGCTCCGCTCCAAGTGACAAATGGGGAGGGGGAGGAAATGCCACCAGTAATGAACAAAAGCTTTTTAACATTTAAATTTAGGTTTCCGCTCAAGGCCCCGTGCTGTTGTGGGCACTCCTGCCCAGCAGATCCATCCACAGGGGCCGGGAATTCCGGCATCCCTGCCCATCCCAAACCCTGATCCATCCACAGGGGCTGGGAATTCCGGCATCCCTGCCCATCCCAAACCCTGATCCATCCACAGGGGCTGGGAATTCCGGCATCCCTGCCCATCCCAAACCCTGATCCATCCACAGGGGCCAGGAATTCCGGCATCCCTGCCCATCCCAAACTCTGATCCATCCACAGGGGCCAGGAATTCCGGCATCCCTGCCCATCCCAAACCCTGATCCATCCACAGGGGCTGGGAATTCCGGCATCCCTGCCCATCCCAAACCCTGAACGATGCCACAGCAGGAACACACATTGCTCTCCTTTGGGGAATTTCAAACCAAGGCATTTCCCCTCCTTGCTCCATGATTCCTCACCCCCTGGGGCACTTAGGGGCAGAAATCAAAACAGGAATAATTAAGAGGGAAACCCCACTTTGTAATCAAGCCAGTGGGATCAGAAATCCCATGATGTGGGATGCTCTAATGAGGGCAAGACTCCCCTCTCACTGAAGTGTCCCATCACTACAGCTCCAAAAGGAAAAAGTTTTCCAGCAAAAGCAGAAGAGAGATTTGGGATGCACTTCCCACACAACTGGAGCAGCAGCATCCCTGCCTGGGTGGGATCCCTACAGGATAATCATGCAAAACATCCCTGGTATGATATGGATTAATCAGAAGGAGGGAGACAAGCTGCATCTTCCCGCGGCTCCGAGCAGGGCTCGAGTTAGGTCTCCTATTACTAAGACTTCATTAGTTTTACAAAATATCCTACAGAACATTTTCTAGCGGGCTATGAAGAATCATAAATAATTAAAATTAAATTACACTTGTCAAGGAAATGAACGAACCGCTTCTCCGCGATGCATTATCCTCCTGAGCTTATTCCTTTATTTTTAAATATCTCCTTTAAAAACTTTGCTGGTTTTTCTAGGGTTAGAACAATGTGCTCTTTGGACAAAAAAATGCCACCGACCTGATTTTTACCCCAATTAGCCACAAAGCAGGAGAAATGGTGATTTAAATCAATGGTGCTGCAACACATGTACCCACATTTGAAATCAACAGTGGTGTTAAAAGCATTATTAATCAGCATTATTATTAGCTGGCAATTAGCAAACTTCAATAATTGGCACTTATTAGATCTTCCACTTGATGAGAATTTACTGTCAGAAGCCTTTGAGGGGAGGCACAATAACAGTGGAAAACATCTTAACTAATTAATTAAGCCTCCCCACAGCTCCAGAATCCTTATGAATTAAAAAAAGAAAAGGTGAAAAAAGACATTTTGTCACTGCCAGAATTAGAGTCAAGGCTCCTTGCCCTAAATTAAGAGATTGTTCCTAGGTGGCACCTTCACACCACTGGTGGAACTGGGATCCTCTCTCACATTTTTCGGCCTTTTAGTTGTAGTTATTTATTTCTTTTTTTTCCTCCCATTTGCCAGAACTACCTAAAAGTCCTTACAACGAGTTCACACCCCCCCGGGGATGCAGGGATCCCTCTGGGGATGGAGACAGGTCAGGCAAGGCATCGCCTTTTATTTCCCATTTCTGTTCTTCCTTAGGTTCTAATGGGTTGGATGTTTTATCAACAGCCCCTCTCTGCTCCAGACAGTTGGGGCCTGGAGGAGGAGGAGGAGGAAGAGGAGGAAGAGGAGGAAGAGCTCTGTGAGCCTGTTCATTCTGAACTTGGCCCCGTGCCTCAGTTTCACCACACAAATCCCCCTGTGATCACGCTTCGTTAACATCTGTAATGGGATTGGAGCTTCTGGGATGAAAGGTGAGATAGCAGCACACAGCATTAATGAGTTAATCAATACCTAATTCCTTCAATATTTGCAAAAACAATAAAAAACCCCTGAAAACGCAATAAATTGCATGAAGCTTTACCCGCCCAGATTTACACCCCAGGGTTGCTCATGCTGATCCTGACACTTCATTGCCCAGAAGCTGCTTTTCTTCTGGGGGCTTTCTCTTTTTTTTGCTTTCTCCTATAACAAAAGGGGATGGCCCAGCAAGAAGCATCTTTAATAATCCCAACACTTCATCCTGGAGTTGGAGAAGATGGAGAACATGTAGCAGGCAGTACTGTGGAAATGAGAGAGCCACACAATAAATGCTGTCCCATGGAGAAAGGTGGGGTACAGCACTAATTACCTCTGTTTAATTGAACACTGCACCACGAACAGGAGGCAGACACCAGGGAGACCCAAATCCCTCAATGATCACCAGAGCCTGAGTAGGACAAACATGGTGGTGGTGTACTGGTGTTTCTTTTGCATCCCCTTTGAGAGGATGGCTGTAAGGCTTTGGAAGACCCAGATCTCATTTACAGTCTCTTCCACACTGCACTGATTATCCAAGCACCAGCCCAGACCTGCAGCTGCTTCTCCAAAGAAAACTCCCTCCCCTCGGTGCCGTCTCCTCCTCGCTTCTCTTCCCCAGCAGTTCCCAGGCCCTCCCACTCAGCCCGGAGCCCCCACCCCCGGCTCCCCACGCTGGAGGAGTCTGCAGCAACTGCTCAGCTACTGGGGAAGAGGAGGAGGAGGAGAGGAAGATCAAGGTTGCTGCTGCTCCTTTCAAAGAAGGCCTGGAGAAGTTTGGCGGAGAGGCGGGGCTGCCTGCAGGCTTCCCCAGAACATCTTACTAGAGTCACTTTCACACATCGCTTGAAAGCCGCCTGACAACGTCCTTCCTTTAACAAAGCAAATATTGTATAAATTAATAGTCCTTCAGGGACAGACAGAGCCAAGCGCTTCCCATGGCAGTCCCGACAGCCACTTTCCACAGCCTGCTCTTGGGGAGGTGACACGAGGACACGCAAGCAGAGGTCCCTGGATGCCAAGTACACCTCAAAACCTCCATGGAGCAGGCTGCAGAAAGCAAAACACACCCTGAATCCTGATTGCTCCCGGCTGCTGCATTCCTGAGGCAAGCCCAAGGGTCCCTTTTGTATCCCCATCAATATTTCAGTGCACACGTTTGTGATTTATGAAGGTAAAGTGACACTTCTGCGAAAGCCATCACGTGCTCTCAGCTCTGCCGCCTGCAAACCCAAGGGCTGCTCCCGCTCGCTGCAAGCCACAGGTGCAGAAGGCCTGCAGAGAGGAGATAGGCTGCAGGCTTTGTTCAGAAAAACCAGGAGACTCCTGGATTTGAAAGGCATTGGAAATGCTATCCAACCTGGTCTCCTCCACCTGCCACTCATTCCTGCTGTGCTTGGCTCCCAGGGTGCAGAGAGGAGGATGCTGGGCTGGGATGCCAGGCAGGAGAGCTGCTGAGCATGGCTGGGCATGGTTTGGTGTTAAGGTGGAGCTTGAAATCCTCCTAGAGAGGCTCACAACTGGCTCTGCACGGACTTTTGGGTGTGGGACCCTTGGCCATGAAGTGCTTTGGCTTTTCTGCACCAGCCTGTGAACCTGCACACAGTGCATTCCTCCTCTTTCCTACTGGACTCCTAAAAAACACATCCCTCACTGTCCCCAGCTTCTTAGCTTAGAGAGGAAGTTCTGGCAACGAGTCTCATTGAACTGTGGAGCCATGGAAGGGTTTGGGTTTGGAGGGACATTGAAGATCATTTCATTCCACCCCCTGCCATGGGCACGGACAGCTTCCACTGGAGCAGTTGCTTCCAAGCCCAGCCCAATCTGGCATGGACATTTCCAGGGATGGGACAGCCACAACTTCCCTGGGCATCCTGTTCCTTGTCCAAACCCCCATGAGCAGACGGAGCTCTCTGCACCCAACCAAGCAACTTCCCGACTGTATCAGCCTCCCAGCGGCTCAGCCCTCGTGGTCTTTTTGCACAGTGCTCCTAAAAACACCCACGGAGCTGGCTGCTGGTTTTCTCCCTTCCCTCACTTTGCTGCTATTCCCTTTCATCATGTTTAAAACCCCTGAGCTCCCACCTCCATCCATCCCCGCCTTTGCGCGGCCCCTCGCCAGCACCCGCAGTTGATTTAACCTCTGTTATCTCTGTGATTAGCCCCGCCATGGAGCAGATAGTTGGCTCTTATCAGCCATTAAAGAGCCAAAGAACGCTGTTACCAGTTTTTTATCTGCAAAACGCACACAAAGCCCCGCTGATTATTCTATTAATTTGTTAATGAACCTGTCTTGCCAGACAGACTCTCAGCGCCTTTCAAAGTAGGGGTAGGGAATTTTAATCTTCCTAGGGGTTCAAGCCCTGGGCTCACAAGGTTTTTCAGCTCCAAACTTCTGTAGGATCTGAAACAAAAAGTTCAGCTCCGTTATCAGCTGCCAAACACATCCGTGAGGGTTCAGAAACTGCTCCTGAGCGCTGCTGCTGCTGCTCAGTACGGATTAGGAGCAGCTCTGACAGCACCAAGCCTGGCTTGCTGCTGAGTCCCTTCCACAGCAGAACCCACCCCATCGCTGAACCACCCTGAGCCCGACTTTGAGGAGTGCCAAGCACCCAGACTAGCTCAAAATCCTCAATTTCCCACTCAAGAGTGCCACAGAGGGCCTGCTCTGCCAGCGCCGTGGGGACAGCGCCCACCTTGCGCCTGTTTCTAATGAAAGACAGCGCCAGCACCCAACAGCACAAAGAGGGAAATCAAAGCCACTGCTCTGGACCTCAGGGTGGACATCAGGAAGAATTTCTTCACTGAAAGGATTGTCGGGCATCAGAATGGGCTGCCCAAGGAGGTGGGGGAGTCACCATCCCTGGAGGTGTTCAAGAAACGACTGGACATGGCACTCGGTGCTCTGCTCTGGTCGGCAAGGTGGGGACCAGTCACAGGTTGGACTCGATGACCGTGGAGGTATTTCCCACTCTAAATTCTATGATTCTATGACCTCACAAAGAAGGCTTCCTTCCCTGCCAAGGACGGTTCAAAATCTTCCAGCTGACTCAGAAATAATGAGATATTAAAAATAATATATTTGAGGCTGTTTTTGTCGACCCTCTGAGCCGCTGAGATTTGCAGGTGCACGCTCTCTTGCTCTGCAGGAGCCTTCCCACAGCTCCTTAATGCCTCCCAATCTTTAATATATTTACTCTTGCAACCCCCCTGTGCAGAAATGGTGATATTACAACTGCAGAGAGACTAAGATGACACAGAAAGACAGCAGCAAAATGAGAGGTTCAGCCTAAATCACCTAAATCCTCAGCTGGTGCTGTAACCACCAGCCTACACGTCCTCCCTCAGAGTTGCTTGTGGCCAGAGCTGCTTCAAACTGGGAAAAGGATGAAGAACAGACCCAAATAACCAGAAAACCATGGTGGGCTTGTCAGGATTGGGCTGCATTCCTGGCTTGCAGAACACATTTGTCTCCTTGGCCCACTTCCTCCTGAACAAAAAAACCCAGCCCCAGTTGCTTTCCAGTTATTTTTAGGCAAGGATAGCTGGATGCTTGAGTACTTTAAAGCTGCCAATTGCACAACAAATTAAATGCATAACCCTGGAGCACTCAGAGGATGAATACATTAAGGACAAAAGAAACATGTCATCACACCTACACGCAGCTTTGTTTACTCTGCATTCATACATGACTCTGTTGTCACCTCCATCCCTGACTCCTAATGATAAAAGACAAAAGGCAGAGAATTCCTGCTCAAACCCCCAAAGTCTCCATCTGATATGCACAAATGCAATTTGTCTCCAAGCCTCCCGAGACCCCTGGTCGAAGGGAGATGAATACAGAAAGAGCTGTGGGTAGGACCCAGCTCAAGTCCTGACACAAAGCTTGGAGTAAAAGCCAAGCTCAGCCATTGATGCCCTATCCAAAAATTTGGGACCAAGCTTCCTGGACAAGCTCAGACATTTACATATCTGGAAGCAAACAATTTCCCATGGACATTCAAGAGCTGCTATTGTTCCTGTAGGAGCCCTCCCTGTTTATCATGCCACATATTTTGTATTCACGCTTCTGGCTTTCAGCTGTGCTCTCCAAATCAGCCCTCCTGTTTTTGTGCTGAACCAGGGCTTGATGTAAAAACCAGAACTGATACTACACCATCAAAGCCGTGTCACCTTTGTTAGATCTACCACTCAGAGCCTCCTCTTCATTCATCCTTGTCTCCTCTGAAATCAGTCACCTCATTTAGAGTACACATTTTGATGCCTCACCCCAAGTTTCCTCTGATGCATCCCCAATTCAAGAGCAGACTCAAAGTTTCTTTCAACCAAAGCATTTAAAACCCAAAGCATCCCCAGCACCTGTCAGAGCACGGAGCAGCTGGGCCTGCAGGTCTGCTCCATCTGCTGCTGGCAGCAGCTTTCCAGGTCAAAGCACGTTTGCATTGCTCAGAGCAGAGACAACTCATGCTGTAAGGAGGCCAGAGGAGCTCTGCATTAATGCTCCTCAGCATAAAACCACGGGATCCACGGCTGAAAGGAAACAGGGGTGTGTGGGAGACAAGCAGCTCTTGAAACAGACAAAAATACCCATTTTGCACCCAAACACCGACTTCCACAGATCCTCAGGGAATGGAATAGGCTGGGGAGGTCCAAGGAGATAATACTGTGGGAGGATGAAGCACCACACAACCCAGGACAGGATATTTATCCTTGGCTGTCTCAGATCCTCATAACAAACAGTGGACTTTGAACCCTTCCCTAAGGAAAAGGCCACAGGAATCCCTGCTTGTCACATTTATGTTTTAGTTCTGGAGACTGATTTAGCAGGAAACACACCAGGGGGAAAAAAAAAAAAACATCCTTCAAATCAGAGTATTTTACTACCTGAGAGTCCATTTATAGCACTCCTTGCCACACATTTTGCATTTTTTCCCCTCACCACTACAATGTAACACTCAACACACAAAGACAAACCCATCTGTGCAGTTTTCAGCCTGGTGGTTTCCTTCAGCTGAGCATAACTTGGTGTCAGCTCCTGTTAGTGGTTCTAAGCAGTAAATACCAGCAACAGCACATGAAAGGGAGCTGAGCTGGAACACACTGGGGGAAAACAGTCTGGGAAAAGGGTTATTCTTCCTTCTACAGCCTGGCAAAGGGAACTAAACCTCCAAATCCAAGCCCTGTGTTATTGCACAGCCTGCTCTTTTTCAGAGCATCATCCAGGCGTCTTCACCCCAAAGGACTTCTCAGAGCCCAGGATCCTCCCAACAGGCACTGTCATCTTCCTCCCTGCCTGCACCTTTCTGTCTAACCAGTGCTTGGTATTTGAGTCTAAAGGTTAATTAAGTGTGGCTGCAAGAATGAAAGGCCACAATCAATTACCAGGCCTGCTTGTCCATTTGAGTCAATTTTTAATCATGGTGATTTGGTATTTTGGGAGGCATGGGGTGAGGAGAAGGGCAAAATTCTCTTTCTTTCCTCTCTTTTTGAAAGGTATCTATTGAAGCTGGATAATTCCCCTGTCTCCAGGCAGACAGAATGCCTTCCCCTGGCACCCTCCAACTTCTCTCACCTTCCCTTTGTTTCTGCAGCGCTCCAGAAGAAGGGAGCAGCGATGGGGGAATGCAAGGAAAATGGGATTCAATGCATTCCCATCGCAGCTTTCCAGACCTGCTTCCTCAGGTTTTTCCTGTCCTGAGGCTGGAGAGACTGGAAATGGGCCCTGCCCATTCAGCTGGGGCAGCACACGCACATGTGCCCTCAGACCCTCATTCCACAGCTCTTTCAACTCAGCCCAAAAACTTGTTTGCTCCTAGATATGGACTTCCAGAAGTCATGGGGCCACCCATCTACTGTCTCACCTGGATAAAAGCCCCCCGCAGCACTCCCCAGGCAGCATTCCAGGTGTGCCCTGCTCATACTCACACCATATTCACACAGACCTTCCACGCCTGAGCCATGTACACCCCCAAAACACTCACTGCCCCCACACCAACACTCACCCCTTCACACACTGCCACCCCCTAAACACAACACACCCTCCCACCCCCAAACAGCTCCTTTTGCCTGTTGAAATAATTAACTATTTAAAATTCAACCGGTGCTAATCACAGCAGCCGGGGCTGTGTTCTCATTACCCGGGATCAATTCCTGTTTAATATTCACCTCCAGGGGCAGATGTGGCTGGAACAAGTTGCCGATTTCTCTGTGCTATGCCAAAGCTAATGAGTGGCTCCTGCTATTGTAGTACAGTCACTCTCCTGTAATCAGTCAAAATAACAAGCAGCAGCACCTTCCAGGGATGCAAAGTCTTCTACATAAATATACACAGACAGTCAGCCATGCCAATGGACTTCAAATCTCCATGAGCTATGGGCAAGGCACAGCCCTTTCCCCAGCTCCTGGCTCAGGAAGCAGCTCCTGTCTTAACAGGGCATCACAGCCATTTACAAGAGCTTGTGCACATCTGGAAGCTCCTCTGGCTTCAGAGTGTGCACAGCTGTCCCTGCATCCCTGCACACACCTGGCTCAGACATGCTCCCTGTCCCTCTCCATCTCCAACAAATGGATTTGCCCACCAGGGGAATGATCTGCAAAGTCATTCCTGAGGAATTCCATGTGTTGCACATCACGCGCAGTAACTCCCAGCCCTGAGAGTCACCCTGCCCTTCAAACCTTTCTCCATGGAAGAAAGCAGGGCTCCTACAAAATAACCGCAGGGAAAATCCACCCTACCTGCTCCCTCTGAGGTGCTCACTAAGAGACCTTGCGTGGGATGTGACTCTTTTCCATCTCCCCCTCTCTCCCACGAGTGAAAAATGGAGATATCTGATGGAGATATCTGCTATTCCTGTGGCTTTTGTAAATACTGGGGGAAAGCCAGCCCCATTTCTCTGGGAAGAGCAGGCTAATGCACGGGGCTGGTGGGATCATCATCAAACACCAGCATGAGCACAGTGACTGACCTCACTCACAGTGACGTGAATTAGCAGGGATAAAAGCCCTCATAAAGGGCAGCCCTGATTAAAAGGATGCAATGGTGAGACACAAGGAGCTTGGAGGAAGAGAGAGTGGTTCTTAGCAGGGCTGTAAACATGTGACCCCCACATCAGCTGTCTCATCCGTGTGGAGGTGCCAGGGGCTCATCATCCAGGGATGTGCTGGGAGTAGCGAGTGTCGATTCTCATCAGCCTTTGAGTGGACAGGTCACAGGACAGCAGGAAAATGGGAGCTGCCAGGAATCTTCATCAAATGTCCAAACAAACCTATTTTTTTTTTTTTTCCTTAGCAGCAATTAAGGGCAGAAGATTAAACCAGAACATTCACAGCAAGCAGTTTTCACCCTGGAAGGTGGCAAGGACCTGTCCCCAGCCAGCACTGCTGGATGGGAGTGACCTTGGCCTTGGGAAAACCTCCAAAGGGAGAGGGAAAAATGCCCACCAGCTCCACCCATCTCCAGCCATGGCACTAGTGATGGAGCAAAGGGAAATCGTCTCCCTGGTGCGTGTCCATCACCTCCCAGCAGCTCACAGGGAGGAGGAGGAAAACCACAGACATCTCAAGGCACTTTGCTTGCTGAAAATCAATAACTGGTATTAAAAAATGGATCCAGTTCCCATTGGAACAGACTGCTCAGGGCTCTGCCATAATTCTGCAGAACAGTCAATATTTACTGTAAGTGTCTCAAATAAAGCCTGCGCTTCGATTTAGTGAGATCGTTATTGTGCGTTAATAACATGCCAATTGATTATTAAACATATTTACTCAGGGTATGAAAAATAGGCTACGAGAGGAAAGGGCATCTGATGCAGGAACATGATGTTAACTGAGGAACCTAATTGTGCAGAGCTGCATTAGCCAAATTATCTTTCTGTCATTAGGAAACATTTTATAAAGGCATTAAAATGCTACAGATAGAGGAACAATGCATGAACATTCCAAGGAGCTGGGCAAGAGGACAAATTGCATCCCATCAATGTGTCCACTTCTCCCTCTATGTGGAAAAAAGGAAGGTGAAAGGCTGGGAGAAAACCTCAAACTTTATGGATAACCCCAACGCATCTGCTCCGAGCTCCTGGATCCCGTGTCCTTGCTGTCAGAGCGCCCGCGAGAGCTTCACAGGGTTCAAAGTGACACATGGCTGCTGCTGAACAAGGCTTTGTGCTGTCTGAGGATTTTCACAGCACGCCCACAAATGTCACTTCAAGTAACACTTGTGGCTCGGCAGTCAATTCTCACTTTGAAAATACAGGGAAAAGTCAATTTCTGTGTGTTTTGCTCCTGAATCCTACTCCTTCTGCTGAAAACCTCACATAACCGATGGGGCTTGCTTTTTTTCTTTGTCCTTTTTCCACAAGTTCTTGATGAAATGTAAATTATTCTCAACTTTGATCTTTATGTTTCCTGGCTCTTTCTGATTATATTTCTTCCTTAACAACTTGACTCGTGCTTTCTCCAGCAGTAAAGGCTCTGCACTCCCATCTGCACTGCACAAATTACTGAGCAGCCCAGTGCAATAGCTCAGAACAAGCCACTCTCTTCCCCAGCAATTGAAATTATTTCCATTTGGAGCAATATATCCTCCTGCTCGATGGACTGCTGCTCACCAGGCATTCAGATTTTGTTCCTCTGATGCCGCAGGGCAATTTTGAATGCACCAAGCCCAGGCTGCTCGGCCACGGGATGCTGATCAAATTGGTGTTGGAAACAGGGCTCTCCTGAGCAAAAGGAGGATTGGGATGTGCAGCCTCCCACCTGCCCTGAAGCCTGCAGAGGTTTCAGTGGAAGGACTTTGTTTGGAGCTGCCCGTGGAGGAGGTGCAGCACTGGGAACCTGCAGAGCTGGGCTTTGCACTCCCTGCACATCTCACTGCTCTGGCTCCACGCTGAGTACACTCATTATGTTTGGGCTACTGGGCCCATTTTACATACAATTGATAACAAAGAAAGAAAAGCACGGAGATCTAAAGCCTGACTATTTCACAATATTAAAAAAAAAGTAAGAAAAAGGGGAATTAAAATTCAATTCAGGGCCAAAGCACACGATGCTTTCCATTAGGGAGCACTGCAGGCCCCACACTGCCTGCTGCATCCCCCATCTTCCCATCCTCGGCACAAACACCAGCACTCTGCATACCTGGGTTTGATCCTGGTCTCCAGGCAGCAAAGAAAGGCTGGATAATTCATGTGTACTCAGAGGCAGTGAGAGAAGAAAGGTATAACTTGCCTTTAGGCTTCCCACCCCTCCTCCCGAGGTGCTCCTGGCTGGTGCAGCTGCCAAGACTTTCTACTTTCAGCTCAGAAAATGTGATTCTCAGTGTCCTTTGTAGGGGGCATCTCTCAGGGATCCCACTGCCAGCTCCCCCCAGCACACCGAGCCCCACCACGCAGGCAGAACCACCTCCTCAGCCTCCTGTGCTTTCCACCTCTCCATTAATCTAAAACCGTGAATCCTAGAAGTCCTCAGTGCTCTGTCAGCACCTTTCATCAGAGGATTTCAGAGCGTTTTCCAGACATGAAGAGAATAAGCCTCCCCACTCCCCTAGGAGGAGGGTAAGTAAGATTAAGATTAATCCCAGTTCAGGAAATGAAGGCCTGAGAGGTGAGGAGAGGGAAAATAAAATAAAAGCAATGCAAGAAATCACAGTGGGTCCCCAGAGCTTTCCATTTACCTTCCACTGGTTGAACTGAGATGCCCAGACCTTGAAACACAGCCACGAATCCCAGCACCACCCTGGGCTGAACACAGATCTCAACTCTCCTGTCCCCCTGAGCCCATCAGCTCCTCTCCAGCATTATTCCATCCCTGCTTCCCTGTCCTCCGGAGAGGCTTGGGAGAGACACAGCCATGACAAGCTCCCCAGAGATACATGGACCTGTTTGCAGAATATGACTTTTTGCTGCGGTGTTTGATGGAGAGGGAAAGTTTCCCCTGGAAGAGACGGCTCTGCAGCAGCCACTGCCAGTGCCGGGGGGAAGGTGACGGATAGGGTGGCGGATGGCTCTCTGTTACCTCTGCTGTCTGCCTGAGTGCTGCTGGAATGAAGATAATCTATGAGCAGCAGCGAGCATCAGCACCGCTCGCTCCCCCGTATAAATCAGGAGGGCGAAGCCGTATTGAAGGCAACGCTCCCGAGCCTTCCTCCTGCCTGCCCGCAGCATTATCCATCTGCTGCTGAAGGTCAAAGAAGCCTCCAAGAACAGGATAATCACTACAGAGAAGAGGGCTGCACTCCATCACTCGCAGGGCGGAGACAGGATGAGCATGGGAAGGGTGCGGGTATCCCGCCTTGCTGCTCTCCCTTCTTCCCACCCGCCCATGAATCCATCCCTGCTTCCACCCAGGCTGAGCTTGGCTGTTGGCCTGTGGGAGCTTCAGGAGGTTCTTGGCAGTGCTGCCTGCAAGGGCTGGGTGGGCTTGTCAGCTTTTCACTGCACCCCTGTCTTGATGTGAGGCCCTTGGTCTGGAGAAGCAGAAATGGTTTCACGCCTCTTTTCCGGAGAAAAGAGCCTCCAGGAGTGGCACAACTCAGGGAACAGATCCAGTTTCCACCTGGGAAACTCAGTCAGACAGGAGAAGAGGAGGAGTAAGGCATTAGAGGACACACTTCTGAGACCCCAAGGAAGCACTCTGGCAGCAGGAGCCATCACTACTGACATCTCATTAGGAGCACCTCCCCACATCCATGGAGGGACGCTCAGAGCTGGGCAGAGGATGGAGCCCAACCCAAGCAGATCGAGGGTATCCTGCACTGCCAGGCTTGGAGGTTGTGATTTATCAGCCCTGTTGACACGGTCAATAACCTCATCCCTCTTTTTGACACGGCTGTGATGGAAGAGGAGGTCAGAGGGTGTTCAACAGGCCCTGAGGTGTGACTGATGGCTGGGAAGAGGCAGACTCCCCCCAGCTGCCCACCCTGAGGAGAGCCTGGCCCTCATCCACCATAAAGGCCCTTCCCTCCTAGAACTTGGCAATGGCTTTAATTTATCTGCTGAACAACTTATAGTCAGTGCCCGAAATGAGCTGAGCAAATCATTGAATCTGCCCCAGATCCTTCTGTCCTCTCTCCATCTCAGCCACTGCCCAAAGCACTCCATTACTTCCCCACCCTGTACTCAGTATTTCCTACACAAGAGCCACCTACTTGTTTCCTTCTGTGCCATTTTGCAGAGCTGTTCCTGCCCACCTGGCAGAGGAGTGTGTACAAATACCAGCCCCGTCCCCCTTTTTGGGACATAGCTCTCTCCCAGCCAGTTCAAGGGTGCTCTCTTTAGCACACTGGGATTTCACAACCCACCATAAGGAGAAGCAGGATGGCCTTAGGAAATCCAGGCTTGGTACTCGTGGCATTTGTCTCTGTCAGTCAACAACCATAATTGGTCCCTGCTTTAGGGAGGGAAAAGAAATAACCTACCTCCAAAAACACCTCTCCAATCAATAAGAATTTGTCCTTTGCATCTGTGGCACGGTGGCTGGGGGCTCCCTGGGGCTGCTGCCAGCCTATTTTTCTTTCCTTTCTCTGGCCCATCGTTTAAGCCTGGTGCTGAGCTTCACCTCTGGACCCTCTCTCTCCCCCAAGCCGATCAATAACTAACCCTCTGCTAATGACCTTTCCATCCCTCTGGAGGAGCAGATCCGTCAGAGAGCAGGGATGAGCCAGGAGCTTGCTCATCCCTTCTTGGACAGTGACTAATTGCTGCCATTAGATGCAGAATTACAGACAAAGAATGAAGGCAGGGAAATGACTGACCCTATGTTTAATGCAACCAGTGTCCGAGTGTCCATCTCTGCCGCAGTGCTGGGGGAATTGAAATGCAGCAGGGAGGCCAAAATCCTCCTGTGGCCATCCCTAGGCCAGCTGGGCTGCCCAATTGCACTCCCAAGCCAGGCCAGTTCTTCCTTACCAGAGGAAAAGATGTTGCTGGTATCAGCAAAGTCTCCTCTCCCAAAAACACAACGGCTCTTACTCAGACTGAGTACCTCAGACTGGTTAAAAATCTCTTGCCGAGCACCAATGGGCATCTCTCCTCCTCAGACTCATTTTGAAGAACTCCAGAACAACTCAGAGCATGGGCAATATTTTTCCCCTGTAGCTGAGCAGCTCGTTTAATCACCAAGAAGCACTTTGAAAGGAATGAAGAAAAATTCCTCCCTGTGAAGGTGGGGAGGCCCTGGCACAGGATGCCCAGAGTGTTGCTCTGGAAGTGCTCAAGGCCAGGCTGGATGAGTTTTGGAGCAACTTGGGACAGTGGAAGGTGTCCCTGCCCACGGCAGGGTGTGGAACAAGGTAAGCTTTAACATCCCCTCCAACCAACTGGTGCAGGGCTGTTGGAGCCTGAGACACACCAAGGGCAAACAGGCAGATGCTTTTGATTCACACACAGAGAAAAATGGCTTGGAAAGTCACTGGAAGAGCATAGACAAGCAATTCCCACCAGTGTGGAAAGCAGGGAGAGCTTTTTATTGCTGCTGTCGTCACCACTGCTGTTTTCCTCCCTGCAAACCCCAGGCCAGACCATCCCTTTTTGTAAAGCAAGCCTCTGATATGGAAAATTTCAGCAGCTTTCAGCGCACAGCTGAAGCAACATATTCCCATCTCAGCTTGGCCTGCCTGTCTTTATGCATCTGATTGAGCCTAAAAGATCTGCACCTCTGCCAGTTGCAGCTTTGCTTTAGACTCTGAGTCAAGTTTCTGTGTGCTGGGCTCTTTTGTGGGGAATTTCTAAGCCCTGAACTGCCAAGCACAGAGTGAAACAGTCAACGCAATTATCCTGCGCTGGATCAAGCCCAGGCGAAAAGCAGCAGGCACCTTTCTGCCTGCTCCTCGAGAGTTTAGACCGTGAATTTACGGAGGAATCAGTGCAAATTGTACAGCTGAGCAACAGGATTCTATTCAGCTCAGAGAGGGTTGGTAAAACACTGATGGCAGCAGCTCTGCCTGGTTTTCTGTACCTCAGCTGAGCAGGTGTGGAGGCGCTGGACCGATGCCTGGCACCACCCCTTGCTCCAAAAAAATCCCTCTGGGCTCGTTGGGCTCAGCCTCCTGTGGGACCATGAGCACCAGACCGGACACCACGATGTCCCAACTCAGCTGCACCTTGGGGCTGGCAGTCACAAAGGAATTTGGGTCCCTGCAGACCACAAGAGGAGCTTCGCTCGGGATTTGCGTTTGCAGTCCGGGGCGGATGGCTCTCATGTCTTTGTTAGGATAAGAAATGAGTGGTCATCGGAGTCAAAGCAATTAAGAAGAGTGATTACCATAACACAGTGCATCCTTCTTCCCTGCCTGCTGTCTTGTCTAGTTTCCCAACTCGGTGCCTTTCCTGGGAAAGCTCACGTGGAGGTTTTAACTCACCAAGGAGGTTTTAAAACCTCCCCTGCCAAGGAGGTTTTCTCCCCCCTTCTCCTCTGCAGCTGCCCCCTCCTCACTTCTCTCCCTGCCTCCCTCACCCCTCTGCCAACCACAGCACAGGATTATTGACCAAATTAAAAAGAAAAGAATTCTTTAACACCAAATCTTTTCTCTGGTGCAGTAAATATTCGTCAGTGCATCCCCTCCTGCACTGCCTGCCCAGCTCCACACGTGGCTCTGTGGCGACTCTCCTGCCTTGGGCCCTGTTCTAACAAGGCAGAAAGAAGCAAGACATGATGGGCAGTATTTTGGGCTTCTCTTTTCCCCCTAAAGCCATTTCAAGTGTCCCTTGTGGGGGAAGAATGAAGGAGACATTTTCTAAATATACACACCCATATCTTTCTCAGGAGCGATATCATCGGCTGCAGACAGAGACAGGAGGTACAATTGCTGAGACAAAGAGAGATTAGACAGACCAAGAGCAGAGAAAAATGTGCATTTAAAGCATGATTGATCTAGAAAGACTTTCAAGTGCCTTGTGAGTGGAGTAAAACTTTGCAGCATCATGCTCCGAAGTGCACCCACTCCACACTCACATTGTTCAGTACGCCCAGCAGAATAACAAACAGCCAAAAATCCAAGTAAAAATTCCCATGGGTAGAGGGAAGCAAGGTGCCAGGCTTCCTTGTGGCCAGTCACCAGCAAGTGACAAAAGCAGGAACCATTCCCTGCATCCAGCAACACAAACCATCAGCACCAGGATGAGCATCCCCACCCTGCACCCTCTGTACCACCCAGCCCAGGAGCTGCCTTCCCAGAGACAGCAAATCTGCCCAGCAAACACAGCTCCTGGGGACCCCAGGAGCATCACAGACCCACAGCTACACATCTATAAACCAGCAACTTAATCTCAAAGGCAGATGCAGCCTTGTTTGGGAGCTCCTTGGCACAGATCAGAGGACAGTGTGGCACAAGGGACAGGGGTGTTCCCACCAGCAGCGTTGGTCTCTGCCCTCCTTCTTCTCCCAGGAGCTGATCCTGGTGAAGACTGATCCAAAATCAAAGGATGCTGAAGTGAAACCGTGTCTCTCCATCCCGGGAAGCCTGAGCTGCTTCCCTCCCACCACCCCATTGCTAT
The DNA here is from genome assembly GCA_013397245.1 of Thryothorus ludovicianus. Taxonomy (NCBI): domain Eukaryota; kingdom Metazoa; phylum Chordata; class Aves; order Passeriformes; family Certhiidae; genus Thryothorus; species Thryothorus ludovicianus. Next base: position 40,032 of record VZTB01010587.1, read on the forward strand.
TCACTCGCACACAGCGAGGTTTATGCTCTGCTTGATTGGCACGCACTTAATTAACGTTAATGGAGCACTCGCATCACGATCCAGGAGAGATTCGGAACCCCAAAGTACACTAAATCTAAAGAATTACAGAAGAATTCATGGCCTAATTACAGTGTATTGTTGAAATACTACTTAAATACAGTGATTATTAAAAGCATATTATTGATTGGGGTTTAACTGCTATGTAAATAAATCTCATCGAGGCAAACTGAGCTACAAATTCATTACTCAGCCGTAAATCCTCAATAAATATTTTTTCATAGAATCAGTTGTTGTTTATTATACAATAAATGTCTTATTAAGTCAAAATTAATTGCGTATTTGGGGAAACTTCACTGAGGGCTCCCTCCCCTCCTGTGCCACACGGGCGCTTTGCCAGATGTCCTTTTAATATCCCCCTTCCCGGCTACCTGTGCCCCCGGGGCTCGTGGGGAGCAGGTGCTGTGCCTGCCTCGTGCCAGAGCAAATCCAGGCGGCACAACGTCGGGAGAGATGTGGTCCAGCCATCTGCAAGCCTTGGCAATTAGCAAAGCTCATCAGTTGCCTCCTCCTTTCCCAACCCAGCTCCCAGAGGATCCCCCCTTTTCCCACGCTCCCTTCCTGCATGGCCAAAGTGGCCCATCCTGGCAAAGCAAAGCCCACCGGGTCTTGGGCAGCCAGATGACATCTCCCAGCAGAGCTGGTCAAAAGAGTAAACAATTTAAACCAGAAATGATGAAATTTTAATGAATTTCCCCACGTCTTCCACAAGCGCAGGCAGCCAAGCTCTGTAGCCGGGCAATTTTCACGGGACCCGGCAGCTAAGAAAGAAAGAATATGAATTCCTCTTTGGGCATGAACTATCATGATGAATAATAAATAAAATAAAAAGCAGCAATATTTTGCATCTACCAAGAGCTTTTCATCTGTAGAGCTCAAAATGATTTACAACAAAAAGTAAGTGTTAGAGGTGTTAGGAAAGCAGAATTTCCTTCCTCTGGGAAATCTCTGTAGTTCAACATTTGTTTTCATCTTGAGATAGGGTGAGAAGTTGAAAGGTTTTTCTGGAATCATCAGTTCCACAAGGCTGAAATTCAGAAATGGGGACTTTTTTTCTTTGTTTCATCAAACAGGGGCGTTGTACCAAACTGCATTTGCAATGTTTTGATGTACCAGTTTCAAACAAAAAATGTCTTAGTCTGGATTTTCTCCAGGAAATAAAAAAACCTGCGGCATAATAGATGCTCCTGTTTCCAGCCCATTCCTATCACCACAGATGTGGATCTCAGCAAAACTCATTTTCTTTATAGAAAATATTTTTTTTCTCATTAAAATTCACCCAGCTCCAGGATTCCTAAAGTTCCTTTTTTTGAAAAGGAAACCAGAAACTTGCAGAGGTGGGACTGAGCTCCCACAGAGCAGGATTACATTAAATATCACAGAATCATACCATGCACTGAGTCTTAAGGGATCATTTAATTCCAGCTCCTGGCCCTGCACAGACATCCCAAAAATCCCATCCCGTGCTGTGTTTTCCAAAGCCTCCTGGAGCTCTGACAGCTCCAGGATGAGAGGGAGCTTGGTCAGTGCCACATCACCCTCTGAGGGAAGAACCTTCTCCTAAAACTCAACCTAACCCTCCCCTGGCCCAGCTCCAGCCATTCCCTCCTGTCACAGGTCACCAGAGAGGAGAGATCAGTGCTGTCCCTTCCAAGAGGAAGCTGCAGGTGGCCATGAAACCTCCCTCAGGTCCCATTCCCGTGTGACAGTCCCCATCCCCATCTGGCCTGTCCATCCCAGAAGGCACGAGCAGCCTGAGCTGTGTTTTGTCCTTAACAGGTGAAAAAAATGAGCTGGCTTTGTACACGACAACACCAGGATGGGAAAGGCTGAATCCATCTAGTGGAGAAAAACGAATGCTCTCATTAGAAAGCTTAATTATTAACATCAGCCTCCAGTTATTCTCCCTGACACTTGTTTCATTTCCGCCTCTGGAGCAATTGCTCTTTGCAGACCCACGGCACACGCTCCCTGTCTGAGCCTGGCTGGTGACTGCTGGATGAATTTCCCTGTCCACCAATGCCCCTGCCCCCGGGGAATCGATATCCCCTCATTCCTAATGCCTCAAACAAACAGCGAGCCCCCTTCTTCTGCCTCCTCGGAATGTTTGTAAAGGCTGCATGCGACGCGGAAGGGAACGAGACAGGGACAGGACAGGATCATATATATTTTCCTTGACATACCATTTATTGGAAACACATCAGTAGCTTTTCCAGGGCTCCTGATGGAGAATTGATCGCTGGGTCATAAAACTAAATTGTGGTGCTCATAAGAAGAGTAAACACAGGAGTTGGTTGAAGGAGACCGCAGTGAGGGCAGAGCTGCAGATGCAGTTCCCTCCATATCTGCTTAAGGGCTCCAGGGATTTGGGAGTCCACGGGATAAATTGGATCAATGCTGAGCTTCCCCTGAGAACCCATAAATCCTTAAATAACCAAGTGCATAACCCTTTTTGGACACCACCAAAATGGGAATGAGCGAGATGCCTACCAAACGTGCCCAAAGAATGAGGGCAGGAGCCATCCCAGTGTCCCCACAGCCTCCCCAGCACAGGTAACATGTCCAAGGCAGCACACATGGCTCTGGGAACATGAAAGCTGAGAAGGAGAAGTGCTTTTTGCTTCCATGTTCCTGGCTGCCCGAGGAGTTGAGCACATTTTGCCCTATACTCCGTGAGACGCGTGGCCCAATTACACAGCAATCAATTTTGGGAGCACTGAGGAGATAATGGAGTGATAAGGAACAGCCACTGCGGATTTGTCAATAGCAAATCATGTCAAACCAACTTAATTTCCTTTTTTGACGGTGTAATTGGTCTCCTGGATCGGAGGGGAGGAGGCAGCAGATGTGATATACCTTGACTTCATTAAAGAGCTTGACATGGTCCCACGTGACATCCCCTACAAGGGAAGTGGGGAAGAAAGCTCAGGCAGCACCAGGGGTGGAAATGTCATCAGCTGAACTGACACAGGGAGCAGCTGCCAAGCATTTTCCATCACTGAGGAGGACATTTCAAATGGCTTCCCCTTGTCTGCCACGGGCCAGAGTCTCTTTGTTTTATATTTCACCAGTGCTGGGGATAATAAAGAAGAAAGAGTCTGAGACCTTGCAGAAAGGAGCCTGGAATGCTCCGAAAATGTGGATCAGAATTCAAAATATCAGTGATAAGTTAGACAAAAGGCAAAAAACAAAAAAAAAAAAAAAAATCAGTGAGATGAAATTCAATAAAGACAGCTGCAGAGTAATACAGAGAGGATGAAGAAATCAAAGGCCAGGTAGACAGCAGTGCTGTGGCACAGAGTGTGCAAATAGACACTCAATCACCAAGTAAATATGAGCAGGGCTGAGAGGAACAGCAGGGCCCAGTCTGGGATACCAGTTCCCAAGGAAAGCCACATCCCTAGCAGGAATGAGTTGAATAGGGAGAATGTGAGTTCTCCTCTTCGTGGAAATTTTGAGAATGAATTAAAGATCCACCTGAAATATTCTTGACCCTTTATTAGCAAGATGTGGCTGATCTCTTGATCACCACAACAAACAAGATGTTTTCTCTCTGCTGCTTTTAGCAGGTCTGAACCATGAAAAGATGAGTCCTGCCTCTAATAAGGTTTTTATAAATCCATCCCAGCAGCTGGTTAGAAAGTGCCTGCATGTTTAAGAGCTGCTTTTGCTGCTAAATGCCATCAAAGCATTGTTACAAGAGAGCAACAGGTGGAGAAAGAACTAAGGATTAGACAAAGTTTGGGCTGATATTTTCAAAGTCAGCTATGAGACAGATGTCCTCTTCTTATTGAAATTAATGGGAACTGAGCATCCCAATCTCCCAAGTGACTTTGAAAATCTCAGCCTCACTCCCCATTTGCTGCCCAGCACCTACACAGCCACCTCCTTCCTTCCACCCCAGCACTGCCAAGAGATCCAGGGTCACAAAAAACAACACTTGCACCAGAATAAATTATTGGGTTGTTGTTTTTTTTTCCTCTCTCTTCACTCATCTCCCTTTGATTCTGCTCGCTCTGTAATTTACATATATAGCTAATTGCACATTAGGAAACAAAGGAGGGGAGGAGAGATGGGAGCTCAGATCTCCTGCAATCCGAGTGCATCCAGGCTGGATGGGCACCTATTCCAGGGCCAGCCCCTCCCACTCGGCATCCTCAGGGCCAGCAACTCTGCTGAGGGCATCCATCCTCTGCCTGCAGAGCAAATCACAACTGCAAGCCCCCACAGCCCCAGCCCAGGGGAATCACATCAACCAAAGCCAGGCAATGTGCATGGATTACAGCCAATTTTATTCAAGAGCAAATGAGATCCCAAACACTGCCCGGCCAGTGAATAGACCGGTAAAAAATGCACTTGGCAGGAGGGAGTTCTGACACAGCTCTTCATAAGCAGGAGGAAAATGCACCAGGAAAAAGAAGAGTAAACAAACTGATAGACTTCTCTGCACCACCTGCCCTGAAGGCACTAAAATATTCTCCATTCATTATTCTGAATAAGCTGGACAGGAAGGGACTCCTGGCCCAGCTGTGCTGCTGTGGATGCTCAGGGCTTCTCATACAGCTGTGGGGTGTTGTGAGGCATCCCACACAGCCAGGCTGTCCCATGTCACCTCAGCTGCCTGGTGTGGAGGAAATATTCATTTAAATCCTCTGGGATCATCTGCCCAAAGATTCCATTCACCACATACAGGTCATGGAGCCATTAAAAACCCCATTGTGCACCCAGTGCTAATAAAATCATATTAACTACACCTGGAAGGACTGCAGGCCTTCACTCCTGCTGCAGCTGGAGCAGAAGGGGCAGGTGTCCCTGGCCCTGCATCCCCATCACATCAGGGCTCTGATGCCAAGCCCTTCACACCTTTCTTATCCCAGCCCTAACACGCTACAATATCAAGGTACCTGGAGACTGGCAAACACAATCCATTGGTGACCTGCTCCAGGCTCAGCAAAGAGGTGTGAAGCTCCTAAAAGCACTGGGAGCAGGAGCAAACCTCTCCCATGCATTAATCATGGCTTGATTTTGAACGCTTCAGGACAGAGAGGAGGGACTGATGACCTGAACATCCTCTCTCCACATCACCACAGGCTCCTTCCCTCTGCATCCTCTCATCTCCCAGCCTGGGGTCAAGACATCTCAAGCTGACAGAAGCCCAGAAAGGAACAGCAAATTGGCCAAAAGCTGATTAATTCCTCCCTTTGCTTTTCCAACCATCCCGAGGTGGCAGCGAGAGGGAGAGGATGAATCACTCAGTGGGGACAGCAGTGCCCAGGTACGGCGAGGAGGAGGAGACACAGAGTGAGCCTGAGTGTCACCCGCAGGAGAAACATCCTTGCGGGACTAAATTGGATTCAATATAATAAACTATCATCTTGAAACGAGTGCTCCAATTGAGTTTTGATGTAAACACTAATATTTTCTCCACTCCGCTATTCTCTTCCACGGAGATCTCATGTTTATTTCACTATGTGTCCTACCTACTATTGCTCTCATACATCAAAGAGTTCGAGGACAAGGAGCCTGATTTTGAAAACATTATTCTTTTAAAGATTTATTCGCTCGTCTTGACCACCTCCTCTGCTGAAAGGGAGAATCTCTCCATAAATTATTTCAGCGCCATATGTAAAACATGCACGTGCATGCTGCCCTCAGCTCAGCAAACTTTGTGAAGAGACCTCCAGCTCTTCTCCCTCCTGGCTCACACTTTTCTGAGAGCCCTCCTTGGCCTCTCCCCTCCAGTTACCACCCCAATCTCCTCCTATCATGACCCCAAACAGGGAGAAGCTGAGAGACAGGTGACATACTCAAGGTCATATGGGGACAGTGTGGCAGAGAAGGGCTCTCCAGGCACCTCCATGTCCTAATTTGCACTTCTGCTCAGGTAAAACCTGGCCAAGGGCTCAGCCTAACACCTCTAAACCCTGCTCAGAGCTCGGTGTGACAGCAGCATCCAGCAGAACCCTGCTGAGAAGTGTTGGCTCTAAGCAGTGCAGACAGACACATGTCGGAGAGATGAAGAATTCATCTCCTCGTTTTGTAGCCACGGAGCCTGACTCGCTCAGGGTCACCAAGGACAGCTGCAAGAAACACGAAAAACTTTGCAAAGGCCAAGTAACAGGCAGGTCTTTGAGGAGCAGCACATGCAAAATTAACCACTCACTCCCTCTGTCCCTTCACGGCAGATGCTGGGAGCACTCAAAGGACGCTACGTTTATTTAAAATTAAATAAAAGAAGCTAATTTTGGCATGCAAGAGCAAGTGCACCTGGGGGACTCCTTGCTTTAGGGCGCTGCCAACAGTAGAGGAGTAACGAAGTTAAGAAAGCAATTAAGAAACTGCTGCAGACACTCGGTGGGAGGTTGGCTGCTCCTGAGTGAAGCGCAGCATACAGTGATGAGAGGAGATGGCAGCCCTGCTTCTGCCACCCCACAAACCCAGGAACCGACTGTCTCTGAGCCCACCCAAAGCCTGCAGCACATAAACAAGGTTTGGGCTCTGTCCTGCTCCTCCGAGCATGGATGTGCCCTTCCAGTCTCACCTGTGCTGCTTCCTGGATTGCAGGAAGAAGCCCACCCTGCTCACCCTGACCCCACAGCTCAGAGAGCAGCCAGAGCAAGAGGAGCAGGGCATCATCCAGGGTCTCCAGACCCTGCCACAGTCAGGGAGCTGAGAGATACACCCTAAACATCCAGCTGAGCATCTCCTTCTCTTCTCTGCATCCCTGGAGTCGAGCTAATTCTGCTCCAGGGCTCACAGGGTGGGCACTGCCAGCCTTTCACCACTTGTGGGATGGGGAAAGCTACAAGCACTAGAGAGGGTGCTGGGACAACGTGGCGTGTGGAGTGAGGATCCAGAGCCTTCTGTGTCTTGTGTGGAGTTTTGTCAGCACCGTGTGGAAGAGCTGCAGCACTGCACGCTGCTCCCTGCTCCTCGCCGTGCAGCCCACCCGCACGGATCCGCATGGATCCGCATGGATTGCACACACCGGCACCTCCGTGGGGCTGGGGTCCTGCTGTGACACACCTGCCCCGTGCAGCACAAGGCTTGGCATCCCACGGGATGCCTCACACATGCCAGCGGGCAGGGAGGATGCCCCAGGGTCCACAAGGATGCACAGCTGCCTGCAAGGCACAGGCCAGAGGCCAGGGCACATCAAAGGGGGGCACACAGAAGAGAGAGGCTGGGAATGCTGAACAGCCCTCAGGGCTCCTCTCGGTCTAAAATTACCCAGTACAGGCTGCACGCTGTGTTCTGGCTCTGCAGCCCTTTTCTCCTCAGTGACTCATCGATATTTTGAGGCTGTAAGAGATGGTTCTGACAATTTTTAGCCTGGCCTTGGAATAAATGGCAAACAGTGATTCAGAGTAAACTCTGGATGTCCAATGCCTGGTCCATGCAGGGAGTCCATGGAGATGAGAAGCAGAGCTGCAGAGCATTCCCCAGTCCCTTTCAAAGTCTCTCCTCTCAGCCCAGGTGGTTTCTCTCTGTGCAGAAGCCCAGATGCAAATGGAAGCAAAGTAAAAATATTCAAAGACTTCAAAAACCTCTGTGTTAGATTTGGGCAGGCCCAGAGGTGCTTCTGCTTCTCTCTCCACACACACACACTTGCTCCAGGTCTCAGCCAGAGCAGCCTCCCTGCTCCCTTGAGCTGTTTGAACATAGGCACATGCTCTCACTGCAGGCTGGAGCAGCCCCAGGGAAGCAAATCCACGGCCCCTGAGGCACACACACCTTGTGCACACACAGCATGTCTGCAACAGCTCCATGAGCTCAAGCTCAGATCACCGAGCCTTCCCCAGATCATCACCCCCAGAGCCAGGAGCAGAGAATATTCCCCCAAAAGCCAATTTTTAATCTGTCAGTTTGCCCATACTGATGCAAAGGATTTGGAGGGCCACAAGCTTTGGGGCTCTCTCTTCTTAGGAAGGTAAAGAAAATGAAAACATGCCTCAGAGCAAACAGAAAGACAAGAGCAGTACAAGCAGCCCACACCAGGTTTAAGCCCACCAGGACATAACTCTGTCCTTTCCCATTCCCTGTGCCCACCCTGAAACACTCCCTGCTCCTCTGCAGCCTAGGGGCAATGTGGGAATGGTTTTGCTTTTCCTTTCCTGTCAGATGGTCTCGAGTCAGGATTTTCTGAGCACGGGCTCATGACTGCAGAAAGAAACCTGCTTTATGTTTGTGTGCCATGGGACACTGAGTAACAGAAGGGCATTTCTGGCTCAGCAGTGACCCAACAGCAGCTGAAATGTCAAGCACAGCTGACTTGCATGATTTTCCATTGATTAAGATGACAAAGTTGGTCCAAATTCTTACAGAGACAGATTACAGAGGCCCGATGCCATCTAATCTAAGCCTTGGTTCAGTAGCTTTAGGCCTAAATCCTAGCTTAGTCTGGAAATGATCTGTGCTTCCTTGGTTATCTCCACCAACTCAGAGAATAAGCAGTCATGTAAAAATACACATAGAAAGGTGCTATGGAATTAATGAATAACAAAATAAATATATGTTTTCCCCACTCTGAGGCTGTTCCTTGGGAGAGAAGAAAAAAAAGGAGATGGAAGAAGCTCCTCCAAGCACCATGACAGGTAAAACCACACCTTGAGCCCCCCGGCAGCATGGCAGTGCCAGCAGGAGCTGTTTAGCTGAGGGTCTCACCCCTGTATCAACAATAAATACATCTGCAATAAATATGCAAAGTTGTAACTGATTTGCATTGACATTTGGACTGGGGGGAGAGCCGAGGGGAGAAAGAAATAAAGTCCATTACAGCACGGAGTAATTTAGGATATTACCACCAGCATCTGAATTACAAATCTACCTCTCATTACTGGTATGTTAACCGGGAACGGCAGCTTCTCCACAACATGCAAGGCAGAGTTTATTAGCATGAATTTGCATAATAATTAGCTCTGCAGCAAGCAAAGGCTGTTGTGCCTTTCAAAAAGCCAACTTTCAATGTCAATATCCAGCCCCAATTTGGCTCCTGCCCTTGGGCCCTCCGGCAGTGAAACCCTTGTCAGCCACTGCCATATCCCTGGTACCGGTGCCTGGTGGGATCCAGGGAGGTCCTGCCTCATCCCACAGATGCTGGGAGGCACAGGAGAGCTCCTAGGGAGGAGTTTTGGCCAGAAAATCTCACTGCACAAAGAGTTACATCATTGCAGAGTCCCTGCACCCCATGGAGAATCCCTGCATCCCACGGAGAGTTCCTGCATCCCATGGACAGTTCTGCAGGACAGTTACAAAGAGCTCTCAAAATCCCCCTCTAAAGTACCCCCATCCCACTGCTGTCCACCAATGCCACGATGAAGAAATGAGGGTGTTCACAGAGGGAATTGTATTTATTCTCCATCACCCCAAGCTGGCTGCCAGAAGGATGATACTGATCCAGCCTGGCATTTTCCAAGTAGCCTTATGCCAATCACAGACTCTTTACTAACCAGAATGGGGAAAAAAAAAAAAAATAAAAAGGGCAAAAACATGAGGCTATTTTAATCTTTTTGCTGAAACTACAAGTTTCACCTTCTAGGGCTCTGTCTATAAATATATATACATGTAGGTGTGTTTCAAATGCAAATACCTCAATTTGAACAAGCCAAAGAAAACTCACTTGCTGGTGGAAGGAGGCTGCACTATTTTGTTTCTCCAAATGTTTTCTTTGATTCTTTTTCCCACAGCTTTTCAGCAGAAAGTCTTGCCTGCAAAAACTTGCTCTCTCCAGACCCCAGTGCTGCAGGCAGCCTCCTTTACCTTGCACGATCCCAGCTTTCTGCTTCAAGAGCTTCCAGGGACACACCAAACACACTTTGCTTCCCAAAGTGTAGAGCTGCTCTTCCTGCTGTTTTAAAGACAGTGTGCCTCAGTTTCCCCTAAAATGAAATTATTGCCAAGCAGGGACCGAGCTGATCATTTCTAGATAGCAGCATCTCAGTGTCGGATTGAACTTGGCTGTTTCCAACATAAGAAAATCCTTGTGCCAGCTGTAAAAGGAAAGGAATTACCCAGCTAAGTCTCAGATCTGCCATCTCCAGGCCTTGGGCTGCAAGTCCTGCTCTCTGCAGCCTCTCCCCACCTCAACACGACTCCTGACCAGCGGGAGCAGTGACGCACCAGCTTTGCCTTTCTGCATCTCTCAGTGCTAGAAATAGACCTCTCAGAAAGAGCTTTTTTTGACCTGACACTGTCCCCAGTCTCGTTTTCATCAGAAGCCCTTTTAACTCGCCATCTCTGGGTGTCAGCAGCCTTAGAGAGGATAAAACTACTTTAGGAGATGCAGCAACTCCTTGCTCTGAAGTCTGGGTCCTGCCGTACCCTTTGAAAACCACACTTCAAATGAACAGCACCCCTAAATATATTCTATTCTGTTGTTATTTCAGACAGGAATAAATAGGGTGAAAAAAATGGAGTCTGAGCAGCAGCAAATAAGCCTTGACACTTGTACATGTCCTGAAAGATTAGCAAAAATAAATGATGCCCGTTTGAACCACTCAGCATCCCCTCAGTTAGCGGAGGGCTTCAGAATTCCCTGTCCTTGAAAAACAGGAGGGGGAAACAAAGGAGGAAAAGTAGGACCCACGTTCTGAGAGGGCGGAATAAGGCAGCTGGGATGAGCTGGTGCTGGGGAGTGCCGGCATTTCCCCGGCTTCTCCAGGAGGTGCGGTCGCGCAGGGAGCGGCTGTGCCGGCTCCAGGCCGACGCGAGATGGTGCTGCTTCCACAGGCACGGGCAGGGATGCGGGCTGGGATAGGGATGCGGCTGTCGGGGAAGGGATGTGGGACAGGAATGTGGCCAGCGGGGCGGGGATGCGGCCGGGGGAGCAGGGATGCAGGTGACCAGGCAAGGATGCAGGGCAGTGATGCAGGGCAGGGATGCAGGACAGGGATGCAGGACAGGGGTGCGGGGGACAGGGCA
>VZTB01010587.1:51306-190831 GCA_013397245.1 Thryothorus ludovicianus
ATGCAGGATGCAGGGCAGGGATGCAGGGCAGGGATGCAGGTGACTGGGCAGGATGCAGGATGCAGGGCAGGGATGCAGGTGACTGGGCAGGATGCAGGATGCAGGGCAGGGATGCAGGGCTGGGATGGGGTCATTGGCGCAGAGATGCAGAGCAGAAGGGCAGAGATGTGGTTTCATGGGCAGGAATGCAGGACAGCAGGAATGCAGGGAATCTGGGGCAGGGATGAGAGAGGTCAGAGCTGGGATGCAGCTGCCTGGGCAAGGATGCAGGGTAGGGATGTGGCCACTGGCCCGGGGATGCGGAGCAGTGAGGCAGGGATGTGATTGCCTAGGCAGGAATGCAGGGATGAGAGCAACCAGGGCAGGGATGTGGCTGCTTGGGCAGGGATTCAGCTGCCCAGGCAGGGATGTAAGGTAGGGATGCAGCTCCTGGCAGAAGGATGCAGAACACCCTGGCGCATGGGCAGGAATGCAGGGCAGCAGGAATGCAGGGATGAGAGCAGACAGAGCAGGGATAAGAGCGGCTGGAGCAGGGATGCTCAAAACTCTTTTGCAGCCCCTCACACTCTTGCACTGCACCCAGCAAGGAGCAGATGAGGGAGATGCAGATGGGAAGAGCTGGCAGGAGCCAGTAGAAGTTCCTGCAGTTCCTGGTTTTCAGCTCATTTAAAGTCTGTTCATAGAAAGAGAGAGAGATGGGTAAATAACTTTATTCTAAAGCACTCTCCACCTCAAGAGATTTGCTGTTGAAGAAGGAAATGCTGAGGTTCAGAGAGAAAAAAAAGTCTGCTTAAAAGCTGAAAAAGTGAAAAGACATCATAAACACTTTTTTTTTTCCTGTGCAAGTCAAATATTTGTTCCAAACTTGGGCTTCTAAAGAAAAGTTGGGGAATCTGTTTTTAATTTTATGATGAAATTCTACTACACCAGGTGCATGCCATGCATGTTTTTCCTTTTGGAAAAACATAGAGCTGAGGATCCATCAGAGCTCATCAGCAATCCAACACCCATGTGTGCAACCCCGGGATAACAAATCCAGGCAGGGACGTGGGGGGAGAAGTGGGGAATGAGCATTTGGAAGAAGATGATTCTGTAGTGAATTTAAAAGGAGTTATCAGCTGCTCCTGGGTAAATCAGCTTGGCTAAGATAAGAACCAGAACAAATACTTATTCTAAATTTACACTGACCTAAACCTCAAAGCTTCAGGGTTGAATAATTTTGGTGAACTATATATTTTTGTGAAATCATTTCCTGGGCTTCTTGCATGGGTTGAAAGAGATTTAGCTGGGAAGGATAAATCCTGGCTGCTCATATACTGTTGTCAAAAGGATGGGATGGAGACACAGATACAAACACTGATAGATGGCAATAAAAAAGATCTTTATAGTGGTTCAGTTTGTGCTGTTTCACTGTTGCAAAACTAGACTAAGATTTCTCCAAGCGATTTTTTTAATGTCTCCTTATTTAAAGGGCTCATCCAGCAAAAAAATGGGTCCCAAATTTTCAGAAAGCCCTTCATGACTGCTCATACACAGACAGGCCTCTCAAATCATCACCTCTTAGGAAAAGATGGGGTGACCCAGGAAGGGTCACCAGGAAATTTGGCAGAGTTTTCTACCATGCAGGCTAATTTGGAGAGACTTAAAAGCATTTCTCAGCTTGCCTGCCCTGCCTAAAGAGAGGATGAGAGCTACTGCCTGCACATCTGGCTAGGTGGGGTCCACATCTGTACGTGCAGCTGCAGGCTGTGCTGATCAGCCCCAGGCACTGGCCTGCAGCAGGTAGAGCCAAGGCAGGAGGCTGCATCCAAAGGAAAGCACCTTTCCCACCACCACCCCAACCACCATCTCACAGGACCTTCTGCCTGCAAGGACCCAGTGCTGACACAGCCCTGGTGGTCACAGACACAAAATTGTGACTTGGCAGAAGGCACAAAAACAACATCCAACTCTCAGTTCCTGTCCTACCCACACCGCTGGTTTCTCTTCAAGCCCATGCTGGAGAGACTCTTTTTTACCAGGAAATGTTCACACNGATTGTGACTTGGCAGAAGGCACAGAAACATGCAGCTCTCAGTTTCTGTCCTACCCACACTGCTGGTTTCTCTTCAAGCCCATGCTGGAGAGACTCTTTTTTACCAGGAAATGTTCACACAGGAATTTTTCCCTGCTCTGTCTCCCCCTCCATCCCCAGAGGAATAAGAGCACAGGCACGGCGTGACAGGAACAAGCAGAAGCCAAGTTTACATAAACAGTGGAGAGCAGGACGTAAAGGTTATTTGTGCCTGTGGGCTGCTTGGGGAACCTGTGAAGTACCGAGGGCTGGCACTAGACAGAAAATTCCTGTAATGCTAAAGACTGCAGCTTTTTGAAGTCCCTGAGCAGAGCAGGGGCAGCTGAAAGCAAGTGTGAGCAGCTAGAGCAGGTGGTTCAATGTTACTGAGCACCTCCCATCCCTTCCTCCTGCTGGACAACAGCCTGGTCCCAACCTCAGCTCAGGAAACGTCCACTCACCTGGCTGAGACCTCCTGTCCCAGGGCAGGAGAGGGCAAAGACAGGAAAATTTACATTAACGTTGTACTTCACATTTAAAGCTCTTTCTGAGGACTAATTTGAACTCTGGGAGAGTTATTCGCGTTTTATGGCTAAGGAAAACAGAGCCATGGAAATCAGGCACCTTGTCCAAAGCTCCAGCAGAACAAATGGAAGATCCAGGATTAGAGTGAAGAGAGCAGCAAAGATCTCCTCCCTCCCCACAGATCACAGCAGGAACATGGCTGGACCAAACTCCACAAAGCAAAAATCACCCAGGAACAGGCAGGCCTTGCAAAGTTGTGCAGGGTCTGGTTTGTGGGACAGGAGAACAAGTGGAAATCAGGGATAAGGTTCCATGAGGAGCACGTTCAACTCCCAGTTCCAGCAGGATCTCCTCAGGGTCACCTTAAACCACTCTCCTTCATCCCTCTGAACTGGGAATGGGGACAAACCTCTCCTTTTGGCTGATTTTCCTTATTCTCTGCTCACTTACAGGTAGAAAGTCTCTCTCACCACTTGCTCATGGATGACCCAGATTAATTAGACAAATCTGGAAGTTCCCAGACTATGCCACAGCAAAGAGCCAAAAAGAATACTGCATTTTTTTTTTTACATTTTTAACCCACCTTCAGATTCTGGGGAGGAACTAACAATGTTTCTTTCTCACCAAAGTTCTTGCTCCCAGGAAGGCGATTGAGAGGGAAGCAATGAGTTACAAGAGGGCTCACAAAGCACCAGTGTTTGTATGTGTATAAATAAATCTCTGCCGGTGTGTATACACCCACGTGGACTTGGGATGAGCAGGGTGGAGGTGGAGCATGCAAACTTGGGCAGAGATAAAAATCAAATAAACCCCAACCAAAATTAACAAGGGGAGAAAACCTTTTACTCAAACAAAGAAAGTCATTTTGCAGCCACCGATTTTTTCCCCCTTCTTTTTTTTTTCTTTCAGGGTTTTTTTTTTTTTTCTCTCTAAAGCCGGCATTGTGCAGAGCACTGTTCCTTTGCAAGATTTCAGATGTTGCTGTGTTCAAATGAATCCCATTTTGTCACAATCAATGACTTTCCCCGCTCGTTATTACCTGCAGCCCTCCGGAGCCGCTGGCAGAGCTCCAAGCGCCGGGCGGGGAGGCAGAGGAGCCCACACCCCTCCAAAAGGCACAGCGAAGGTAAACGGGAGAATGTCACCTACACCTGGGTAATTTTTAATTTTCTTCCTTTTTCCCCGTACTGTTAAATTACCTCCAGCTTATTTGTCTGGCTAGAGGTTAATGAAACATTAATGATGTTAATGAGCCTTTCATGCTGCAAGTTTTTTCAAGAAAGAGATAGAATGGCTGTTTTCCTTCCCTCTTAATCTTTTCCATCATTCGGGACTTGCAGGGCCAAAGCAATTAGTGACTCAGGCAGCTCTGTCTCCCCTCCCGGTCACAGCCCAGTGGGGCAAAGAGAAGAAACCTATTAAAGCCCCTTCACATGTCCACAGGTGAGGAGCTCACGGGCTGATGCAGCCACGCTGCTTTAGCCAGAAGGCAAAACGCCATTCAGGGGGAAAAACAGGGGGAATTAACAATCTGGAGCTGTCGGGAATGGTGGAGTGTCGCCTTAGCTGTGCACTGTTTGTTAGAGAAGGTGACAAGTGATTTTCGAAAGGTTCGAGGAGGTTTGGGTAGGGCTCCACAGCCCAGGGGTGGCTTGACAGCTTCCCCCATCAAACCCGGTGTCGGTTTTCATCCCGCTGAGCTCTGATTCCGGGTGCATGACATCCCTCTGGATCACGGCCAGCCAAAAATCAACCCTTCCTTCCCAACTCATTTGGTTTAAATACAAAAAGTGTGTATTGGGGGGGAAAAAGACATAGCAAGAGAAAAACGAAAAAAATTCAGAGGAATGGCTGCTCTCCACCCTGCCCATCTCCACCCTGCTGCCTCAGACAGGCAGGAGCTCTTTATCGCTCCTTAAACCCCTCGACACAACCACAGAGTGAAAAATCCCACTGGTCTCAGCCCATTTTACAGGGGGCTCGCCCCACACTGGGCAGGGAGGGCAGGAGCTGGGGTCCCCTCACTGCTGAGCCCCCGGTGCGGCACCGGGAGGCGACGCTGCCTCCTCCTCCCGTGATGGATGCGCCGGTGCCAAAGGGCACACAACTAAATTACGAGCTGGCACTTACAAGGAGTGAGGGCTCTGCCTTGTGCTTCCATTAGAGGGTATCTATCTGCATTTAAAGCTGTGGCGCTCTGATAAGGAGAAGGGAGGAAGCCAGAGAGACCTCAAAAAATTGCCTGGACGAACTCCGAGATAAGACTTTTCAGACAGACAAAAAAGCCTGTCCTGATTTATAGAGCTTCGTCCGTCCTTGACAGTACCTCTGGAGCTCCTGATCTCGGCTGTTAAAAAGAAAGTTCCATCAGAAATGTGTGTTCTGCCCCAAAACTATTTATCCAGACAACCTGTCAACCTACCACAGCCAGATCCTCTCTTGACATGGACAAGGCAGCAACACAATCGGCCACCTTTTATTTTTACCCTCTCCTCTCCCCCTATTCCTACTAATCACAGATGCTTTGTCCGCTCAATAATAAAGATCCCGGGCGCCTCAGTTTCCATTTTTTTTTATCGTGCCTTTCACCCAGCATGTTTATTTATGACTGCTACAAAGCACTTCCACGGGAAGATGCCATTAGGCTGGAATGATGCTCCCTTGACATTGAGATCAGAATCGACACAGGAGCCAGGCAACAACTCATCTTTATGTTTGCTTGTCTTAATTCCTTTTCTTTTATTGTTGTTATTATTGCTATTATTATTATTATTATTTTTATTTCCAGTGCAAGAGCTGCCAGGGAAGGAGAGGCAGAGGGGCACGTGCAGCACAGAGATGAAGCAGCTCTGGCTGAGGGCACAGATGGCACGGGCTGGCTTGGATAATCCTGCCCTCTTCCAGGGCAGCTGCTGGCACATGGGCTGAACAGGGCCATTAATAGAACAGGACCCCACACTGACAAGGGCACAGGGATGGATTTACCCTCATTATGGCCCTCCCCTATACCAGGGCAGGAGCTCCCACAGCAGAGACAAACATCCAGGGAAAGATGGATTTTGGGGAGCTGAGGTGCACTGCTGGCTCCCTGCTGAGCTGGGGAGCAGCATGTGACAGTCAGGGGTCAAGGTCACATCCAGCCAAACCCTCATGGTCAGCCTGTGCTGATGGGGTCACTGGAGGGCTCTGCTTACAGAAAACAGGAGCAGGGACACAGTGACAGTGACTCTAACATTCTCTGCAGAGCCCCCATAACGCACCCAGCCCTGCTCTACTCTCTGTCCTCTGGAAACTCCTGGCAGAGCTCACCGTGACCACAGGACAGCTCTCCAAAGCTGTGCAAACACCCCTGAGAGCTTCTCAGTCTGCTCAGCAGATGAAAATGAGGGGGAAACAACCCTTCTGTGTAGAGGTCAATGGACCCTGAGAGGGTCCATTGACCCTGGGTTGGGGAGACACAAGAGGCTTCTCTCACAGGATCTCCTGTTTCTCTTATGCCAATGTATCCCTGTTCTGCTCCCTCCCTCAGCCCCGTTAACCCCATCCCTCTGTCCCTCAGTCACTCCCTCCCTGTTTCCCCATTGGCTCCCACACCCTGACCCCTTTGTACTGCCCCCACGCCCCTGACAACTGATATTTGATAATTGATAAATTATATAAATGACAATTGGTCCCTGATGCTCTCCCAGCCCCCACCACCCCTACACTTGAACCTGGACCCTTCCCATGAGGTTTTCCTTTGACCCTGGACAATCTGCACGTGTGGCTGGAATAAACATCTCTGTGGAACCCACACAAAGGCCCTTCCTGCCTCTCTGCCATCACCACACCAACAGCTACCCCGGTTTTCAACACTGCTGCACAGGAGTCAGCTGTCCCCTCTGCTTCCCAGCCCTGGGAGGTGGCCCTGGGACAGGGGACACGCTCCCTTTCCAGCGCTGTCCCCTAAGAGGACGGTGTGCCCTGTCTGCCACGCTCAGGCAAGGCGCTGGGACAGACAAAGGGAGGGGTTTGTGGGATCTGGCACCGCTTCCAGCCGCCAGCCACGGCGCGTCCTTCCCCGCCACCGGCTCCCTAATTAGTTCTATTGGTTTCAACAGTTCGGCGGGCTCGGGGAATGTAATATTTAACACCCTAGGGGGAAGCCTTTCACGCCGATGCCTCTTTCATCATCTCTGCCCATCTGGTGCTCACTTCAAGCTCGCAAAGCACCACCTGCTTGGGAAACAATGAACTCCTGTGGCTCCCTGTCTCCTCCCAACTGGCTGGACCCTCCAGGAAAGGCATGTGGGAGCAGCCCTCCCCAGGGAAGCAAGCCTTGACACCCATGGTGCGTGTCGTGTTCACTCAAAGAGGGATTATTTGTGGGAGTTTGTACCGTTCCCATGGGGATGCTGATTCCAAGGCAGCAATTTGTCCCAGGGAGCAATTTGTCCCTTCATGGCTTGCTCCCCAAGAGTCCGGGAAATGCACAACAAATCCATGGGGATGGGAGAGAACAGACTTCTTGTGCTCCTCCTTTCTCAGCAGAGACAGCCTCACCATCACACCCTTCCTGGATTAATCAAGGATGGATAACTGGGTAAGGGCCATTAGCAGGGCAAGGCAGGAAAGGATGGGTGGTGTGACTCCACAGCAGCAACAGACAGCGGGTGCTGTCTGCGTGACACGGTGACATCATGAGTGGCATGTCAGGGCCCCACTGCAGTGGACAATGCCACGTGGCCATGGACACTGCATCATTACAGCCTCTCTAACAACAAGACTGAGCAGAAATGGGAATTGAGCCCATAGAACCATTTGCTTTCTGCAGCCACAGCAGCACGGCTGATGTTTGGAGACACTACTGCGTCTGGAAATGATTAGATTTCTTCCAGTGACTGACACCTGCTAATAACCTGGAAGATGGGTAGAGCATACTCACATTGTCATCTCCAGCTATCTACAACTTCATTTTCCATCATCTTTGTCACTCAAGGACAGCAGCAAAGGATATTATTGCTACTGGTATTGTTATTGTTATTATTTAAACCATGCAGCGACAAATCCGCAGGTATTGGGCTGGGTTGGGCAGACCAGCAGATTCTCCTTCAGATCAGAGGGAAAATTATGGGGAGCATTATGTATAATGTATTTTTCTATTAAATTAAAATAAGCTTCTCTTGACAAAGTTCGGTGTGCTAAACGACAGTGCGAAGGACAGAGAGTTTAACCTCACGCTCAGGGAAGATGGATGGATGGATGGATGGGTGGATGGATGGGTGGATGGATGGGTGGATGGATGGAAGGATGGATGGATGGATGATGGATGGATGGATGGATGGATGGATGGATGGATGGATGGATGGATGGATGGATACTCTTTCTCTCTACACAATGCTGAACTGTATTTCAGAGCCTCCTGCCTCTTCACATAAACCCTATTAGTCACTCATCAGTGCTAAAAAAATAATAAATAAATACACCAGTGCACAAGAGTGCCAAGGGCAGCGAAGTTAAAGGACATTATAACTCTTTAATTACATCAGTCTTGGAAAGAAAAGAGCTGTCATTCCCTCCTCCTTCCCTCTGGGGAACACTCGGTATCTACCTTGGCCAGAACCCCCTTAGGAAAGTTGTTGCAACATATGTCCTCCCTGTGATTCATGCCAGGGATGGGTTTAGTCCTGTATCAGTATTCCCTACCCACTATTTACTGTGCTGCATTCCCACACAGACACACACAAACAAATGCCTTTCAACTCCTGCCTTCATAGGAGGGGGGAAAAAACCTTAGTTAAGCTTTCAAGATAAGGCTGTTGTCTGCAAGTCACTGGGTTTAGCCAGAAGGGAGGATTTTCTTCTGAGAGCACCTTAAGGAGGGTTTAAAAACATGATTGCAAGGAAATAACCCCTCGAGGGGCTGAGGACCCTGCCCTGGGGACATGAAACACAATCAGCCATCATCCCCCACATTCCCACCACACACAGCCCTTCATGTGCTGCTCTGCCATGCCGAGAGCCATCAAAGAGCATCCAGAGAGCTCCGAGAGTTTCTTCAAGTAAGAATGTTTTTAAATATATTTCTCCCTGACAAAAATGCTCTTTGTAGAAGTGAAAACGGTTGTCACGAACGCATCGCCCACCTCCTAAAAGATCCCATTACATTTCTGCATTGAACTTCTTTTTCATCACGGAACTTATTGGAACAGTGATGGCAACAGCCAATAGTGCTTTCGATTAAAAATGTATCACAGCGTTTTGTGATTTAAAAGCAAACAAACAAGAAAGGCGCCATGAAATGTTAATGCGCATGTGAGCGGGTTTGATTCCTGTTTGCTGTTTGTTTGTCAAACATTTTCAACTATCAATTAATTATCAAAACTGGGCCAGAAAGTGGAGCCTGATCCGCGGGCCCCGTGACACCGATCGGGAGGCTCCAGCGGCACCACTGCTCCCGTGAGGATGCACAATTCCGGCTGTGGAGCACAGCCAAGGGATGATTTCAGGAAGGTGAGCAGTGAGTGATCATCCTTTCACCCCTTCAACCGACACAAGAGACTGATGGGGCTGCAGCCCATCAGCAGCTCCCTGGTCACCTTGGAGCCAAGGCCATCGCTCTGTGTTGTCACTGCCACATCACGAAGCCCAGGACATCTTTTGTGGCGATCTCTGATGCTGAAGGGCACACCACGAGGGATGGGAAAGGACTGGCAGGTGCCTTGGTCAGCCTCACATCCTCCTCCCTCCTGCTGCATTTTTAAAAACTTTCATAACACCAAAAGAGAGCAGAAAAAGGCAAAAAAAAAAAAAAGAAAAGAAAAAAACCAAAATAAAAAAAGACACCATCGGAGCCGAGGTAGGTGAATAAGGAGATATGGCAGAGTCAGGAGGCAATGGCCCAAGGGACCCATTAACAAGATTCCTCCCACACAACATCCAGGAGCCCAGGCCATCAATAAAACTTGCTCTCCTACCCAGCCAGCCTTGCATGGCTCTGAACTTTCCAGCTACAGGCTGCAGATTGGATTCTTCCGTCATCACCATAAAACCAGATGAATTGTCCACGGCTCAGGGACCTGTGAGAAGGCAGAACCCTCTAGGCAAGAAGGCAGCACACCTCATAAAACCAGTGCTACCTTCCAGCAGGGCTGGCCCCGTGCTGCCAGGGTGGGTGTCTGGTGCCACACCCTGTAGCACTCCTCTCCATGCTTTTCACACCCAAAAATGAGGGTGATCTCCTGCCGGCTGGCAACACAACAGCTCAGCGTGGTGAGCACATCCAGGGTGACACCTGCATGTCATATTGCCTTCCTACACCTTTCCAGGATGTGCAAGGAGCCCTCTCAGCCCAGATTTCTCAGCAATGACTGCAGCCCTTGCTCTGCTTTTTGCTGCAGGAGCCCAAAAATCCACTGGCAAAAGCCATTTCACTGCTGGATATTTCTCTTCAGCAGCAGGGAACTAACTCTGCATGGGCTGGGAAGGGCACACAACCCATCCTGGTCATGGATAATGTGTCTCCTGCTGTAAGATCCTGTCCCAGGTGTTGGGAAGCATCACTCTGCTCATACCCCTCTATGGTAGTGGGACATCCTGGCTGAGTCAATGTTAGTGCCATTGAGGCTTTAAACAGGATATTCATCCTCTCCTCCCACAGCTCTGGGGGTGAAGCAAGGATTCCAGCATTGTGGAAAGCACCATCCCAGCCACGAAAAAAGTCTTTGCAAAGCAGCAAGAAGCTGGAGCCGATAGAACCTGGACTCTGCAACAACAGCATTTCTTCCTGTTTTGTTTTGCTTTGCATTCTCATTGCCAGGTTCATTATCTGGGCCCTTATTCCTGCACACGCTTCCCATTTTTCTCCCTCCTATCTCCCTGCGTCCAACGCAGCAGCCTGTATTAGTTTATGTTAACAAGCTGTGGCAGCAGTAATCCTGGCCTCTCCAGCTCCACTGCCTGTTCTGCTGACCAGGCACATTGTTTGTCTCCACTCCCCGGTCCCCTGAGCCTTTCTCCACCTCGAATCCCAGCCTCCTGCAGGAATTACACTGGGATATATCCCGTGCCAAACGCTGTGACCACGCTGTCACAAGAGTGCGAGTTAGAAAATATTTTGCTGCCCCGCTGCCGCCTCCGCAGAGCGCCAAAAGGATGGAAAAGCTTTTTTTTTCTCCTCAAAATAGAGGCTTTTCTTGTGTGCTGCAGAAACAAGCATCACCCCCGTGGCCCCAGCGTGCTGGGGGCTCCTGTGTGCCAGGCAGTCCCTCCTCCCGCTGGCCACGGGGCAGGAGGCCGGGCTGCCCTCTCCATCCCACCCCACCCCTGCGATGTGACAGCCCGCATTTGTCTCTTCAGCTTTGACTTCCTCCTCGGCCCAGGTTGACAGCCAACAACACTTGGAAAAAGAAGAGAAGAGGAGAAAAAAAAAACCTAAAGGGCAGCTGCTGTGGCGGAGGGAGTGAGGAACAAAGAGAGATTTCAATCACTGCTCACTCCAAGGGCACAGGAGCGCGGTTGAGTGTCCGGGAGGAAAGGGAGGGTGAAAAGCCTCGCTGGGTGCCCCTGGGCTCAGCCCTTCTGCCCCGGCACCTCTCTGTTCAGCACATCAAAGCCTGTCTTCCCATGCAAGCTCAGCCAGCAGGGGTGGGTGCTGGACCCTCTTCACCTGCCTGGCTCCCCAAACATGAGCAATCCACCAGCCTGAGGCACTAAAATAAAGCTCCCTGCACAGAACCTTGTGCCACTGCACCAAGACACTGCTCAGAGCCCCGCTGGGCTAATGGTGGGGCTGGTTTTAGTGGAAGTGTTTAACAAGTGGCGTGTGTGCTGCTGATTAACAGTGTGGCTCTCCAAGGCCAAAGAAGAAAAGAAATTCAGTGTAAGACTGCAAACAATTACTCCTTTTAGATAATCACTGTTTTACAGTCCAGACACATGCATAAATATTGCATAATGCTGGGGCTCAGCACGTAATTGTCAGATATTATTCAAACCGAGTCGCTGCTTTATTGGCAAGAGCTGTGAGCTTGTCACATCTCAGGGTCAGCGGCTGGATGGCTGAAGGATTTTCAAGGAAAGCTCAGGTAATGCGAGCAGCAGATCAGCCATTCCCCAAACTGCTCAGCACCGACCTCTGCAAAGTGATCCCACATTCAGGAGCGTGTGCGGAGCGTTCGTGTGCGAGGACAGCGATGCGAGTCAGAGGGAACAGACAGGTCCCAGCCAGCTCTCCAGGGCAGGATTTGGGATCAAAGCCCTCACAGTGCAGCCACCAGGTGGTTTGCAGGGGCACCAACACCCCCAAGAGCTGCAGAGCCTGCCTGCCCACAGCCACACACCTGCCTGTCCTGGGGAAATGCTGCTGCCAGAGCCCCGCTTGCGGTGCCGGGGCTGAGCTCCAGCCACTTTGGACAGGTCTCCTTCCCCTCCTGAGCCGAAGCTGTTTTGTTTGCAAACCATCTGCTCGGCGCCCCGCCGTGCCGGCAGCAGCGAGGGGGCCCAGATGGACGGGCTCTTTGAAAATTCTTTAAAACGAGGCACCCAAGCACAACGGCTCCATATGCCGAAGGGCCGGCCGGCCCCGAGAGCTGTCGCACGACCCTCCCTCCTTCCTCCCTCCTTGGCTCGGCCCTGCCCAGACCCCAGCGTGCTCCCTCACCTGCCGAGAGCTTGCAAGCCTTTCCAGAGCCCACCTTGTCTCTGCCCAAGGCAAAGTGGCCAGAAGGAGGTTGGGGTCCTGGGCAGCCTCCAGCCTGCATCCTTCGCACAGCAGGTCCTGCCTCCCGTGGGTCAAAGGATCAGGTACTGCAGTCCCTCAAGCTTTCCAAGGTAGATGATGGGGTAAGGAGAGGCAGGTGGAGAAGATGAGGCTGGTTCTTTGGAGAGTTATTTCTTGGCCCCTGTTCACTCCTAGTTTAAATGAGACACCTCTATGATTACTCTGCACAATAACCAGGGCTGGATTTGGCTCAGAGCAGTTCATGGACAAGCTCAGTGGCACAGGAGAAAGCCAGCTGCTTATGGGCAATAAACCCCTGCCTGGAAGCACAGCTTCCCTTCCCTAGGAAAGCTCTGCTTCACCTCCAAATACTGAAACTTTCTCATTAGAAGGAGAAGGCAGACAAAGATTCCTGCACTGTCACAGGAACTGGGGCTTTAAGAAAAAAAAAGAAACAAAAAAAACCACCTTGCAAAACCCACACCATGATCAGATGAATTTTGATCTGAGCCACAGTGAAGGACAGCTCTGTGGGATTTCAGATAAATAAAGGCACAAAGGCCAGTGAGATTGCACTGACACCTTTCAGGCTATGCTTTCCTGCCCTTGTGCCTTGAATAGCAAATCCTCCCTCTTGCCAGCAGCCCTGAACCCCAAAGCTCTGGTGAGTGGGATGGAAAGGATGGATTCCCCTAACAGAAGCTCACCAAAGCCTCTGCTGTTTATAGATTTGGGATGCCAGAGCATGGGAAACCCTTCCTGAATAATTTGCATTGCCAAGGACCCTCACTGTGTTCCCAGGACACTGCTCTCACCATCTTCAAAGGCAGGAATTGCAGTCCCAAATAAAGGGATTTCAGTGACCTGACCGCCCAGCTCCTGAGCTGCAGCATCACCCCCAGACTGTATTCTCCATAAGGATCTGCTGAGAGTGTCAATAAGGAAAGAGATTACATCGTCTTCCCGAGAGAGAGTGCGGAAAAATCAGTCAGAGCAAAGAAAAGCTGCTTTAGAGCATGATCTAAGCAGGGTCTGGCAGGAGCACGCTGCTTCCCCAGGGATCGCTGAGCTGGAGGCCAGCAAGGAATGAGTGAAAAATCTGGGGATTCGGGGTGTCCTTCCTCTGCCTGGCTGGCCTGGAATGAGCTAGAGATGGAGCAGGGAGTGACGGAGAGAGGAACTCTCATGCCAGCACCTCCTAAGCTGCTCTTCTTGAGACATCATCACCTCTCATAATTCTGTGGTGGATGAGCACTTTTGTTAACAAAAATCACACTCACTGCCTCCAAAAATATCTGATCCGGGGCCCACAACTGCAGCAAAGTAACTGTGAATGCTGATAACTTTATCATCCAACAAGACTCACTCAAAATGCTCCTCTTGTGCTAACGATGCGCTGGAGACACACGAGCTGAGGCGGGACAAAGCTCCCGGCTGGCTGCTAATGAAGGGCCATAAATAGTGCACCAAATCAGCCCCGAGTTCCTCTCTGCAGCCCTTGATCAAGCAGCGCCCCACCAAATAATGAAAATCTCGCTCTTTTGTATCCATGCAAATCACAGACGCCGCTGGAAATCGCCTGCATTAAAGACTTATCTGTTGGGCCAATAAGGAAAAAAAAAAGTATCCCATTATCTTGTCCACTTAAACATTAGAGCAGCTCCAAGTGTTTTCATCCACCTCCTGCGAGCCTCGTGGCTTCCAGCTCTGTTCCCATGGACCATGTTTCCCACCATCCCTGCTGGACAGACGGATGCCAGCCCCATCCCAGAGTGATCAGGCAAGGCAAACCTCCAGGGATAACCACCACGACAGCCCTGCTGCTGCCCTGGCAGAGCTCTGAGCATCACAAACCCACATTTACACCCAAAGGCAGAGGGGTCTGGCTGCCCGTGATTTTTTAAGGCACACCAGTGAAGGATATCCAGCTGGAATTCCACAGGGGAATTCAGGTAAGCAGACTGTAATTAACCGAGCTGGCACGCTGCTGCATCCAACAGATGTAGAAATGCACCTTGAAAGGAGGAAAAGGAGGAGGGAGGGAAAAGCAGGAGAGGAGCGATGCCTTCCCAGGGTCCCTCCCCACACACGCCAGGGGGATTTGGGGAGATGCAGTGGCTGCAAAGGAGCAGTCAAATGTGTGGCAGCGCTTTCCTCCCCCTCCTAGCTGTTGGGCAGGAGCAAAATCCCCATGGAAATGCAGGCAGAGAGTCTCAAAAGCACTGATAGCGAGCTGGAGCTGGAGTTAGGCTGTCCAGCACCCTCGGGCAGAGACGGCCGACACTTGGAGTGGGAAATGGGGACATTCATGCTCCTCAGCTTAGGAGGCTCAAGCCACAGCTCTGCTGTCAGGCACGTCACGGTGGGCTTTCAGAAAGCAACCAGAACGCAGGATTTGTCTGCCTGACCCCGAGCCAAGCAGCAGTAATCTCCACCCAGCCCAGCTAACTCCCATGTCAGCCCCACTCCTCCACAAACCACTTAGAAGAAATCTGCCCAAGCAAATGCCCGTGAGGGAGCGTCCTGGATTTGTTCTGCTCTGGCCTGGCTCAAACCAGCACCCACAGCTCCAAATCCTGCAGAGATGAACCTCCCCATCCCACCATGCCCAAGGCAAGACCTTCAAACTAGAGCCTGGACAACATTGCCTGGGCATAGAAGGGCAGAAGAGCAGCTCTGCCTCCCATCCTGCCCCACTCCACCCTGACCTCCATCAGTGAGGCACAGCTTTCTCTCTTTTTCTTTTTGCTTTGTTGGATAATTTGACTTTTCCCTGCTCTGCCCTGCAATCAGAGTGGCAGTGAATTACAGCAAGGGTGGCTCTGCTCCTTTCAGATGTCAGAGCCTGTGCTAATTGTGGCACCCACTTACATTGATGTTAATGGGGGGAGCCTTTGCATGGCAGAGAGCTCGCCCTGCCAGTGCCAAGCCCAGGACAGCCTCTGCCAGTCCTCTCTGGGGTCTTGCTCCTGCCTTCCTGCTGGGAATGTGGGCAGCATGTCACCAAGAAAAGTTCCCTGTCAGAGGGGAACATGTTCCCCAGCTCAGTCCTGCTCCAGGAGTCCATCCAAAATTCACAGTGCTCCTGTGCTGCTGCCTGCAGAGCTTCTCCAGACCCTCCACAATTGTTTCTCTGACAGAGACTCCCAAAATCCCCTCACGTGACTTCAGCACACACTTCCTGCCCTCTCCTCCCAGGCCCTCACCTCAGCATTTCAAGACATTTGAAGGTTTTCCTCTGCAGGGATGTCCCAGGAGGAGAAAAAAGCCATGAGGGGAGCAGAAGTTACACCAGCTGCAGGAAATTTGCTCTCCAGGGGGGAGCTTTGCCCATCTGCAGCAGGAATGGGACCAAGCAGAGGACCAGGGCAGGAAGAAGGGGTCTGAGCCACAATGGTCCAAGAGTTTCCCAGGAGGTCACCTCTCTGCTGCCACTCGAATGACATGGGGAGCAGGAGTAGGATAAAAATCTATATTAGTGTCCTTTGCCTCTTCTTGTACATAGGGAAAATGCAACCTCTAATTCCAGCTGGAAAGGTGGATGGGGAGAAGCAGTGGGAATCTCCCAGGTCAGGCAGAGTTTCCAGGCCCCCAAGTGTCACATTTGCTGTCACACTGCCTGCCCTGCCCCTGGCTCCTGCAGAGCTCCCATCCCCATGGCAAATGGGCAGCTGGTTCTGAGGAGAAAGGTAGTTTAAAAAAATAAAAAAATAAATTAAAACAAGTCAAAACCCACAACACCAAAAACAAACATTCCAAAAGACAGAACACATCAAATATTTAAGGAATCAAACTCTTCCTGTCAGCAAGGAGGACACAGAAACTGTTCACAGATGTGGCAGGGCTGTCACCTTCTCTGATCAGCTCAGCTTCAAACAGCTTGTCACAGGGATGTCTGTGCTCTCGAGGTCCCTAACCCCAGAGTCTCTCCCACCCTCAGCTCCTGAGGAGGACTGGATCCTTCCCTGGTGTAAATCCACCTGGAGCTGCTGCCAAGAGCTCTCCTGACAGCTCAGGCAGACTCAGGGCTGGTTTCACTGGCAGCAGCAAGAGCTGGTCACCCATGTGGGGACAGATCCATGGAGGGGACAACCCCAGAAACACCTGGCTTGGCCAAGGCAGCCCACGGGAAGGGCACAGCACCCTCCATCAGTGTACCCATCCCAAGGCTCCCCAGCCTGGCCTCAGGCACAGCAGCAGCTCCGAGGCTGATCCTGCTCTCCCTGGCACGGGCACACAGGGAATGAGAGCACAGCCCTGAGCTCTCCCTCCTTCCCACACCATCCCTGGCACCTGGTGCCACTGCTGCAGGGTCCTTGATAAGTGGTGGCACACCCTGGCCATAAACCAGCCTTGTTCTGCAAAGGATTGACAAATGAGGAGTCTGGGACAGGTCCCAGTAGCTGGACCATTGTTCCAAGCATCCAATCCCACCTTCCCAAGGCAAATATTGAATATCCCTGTCCCAGCTGCATGCAAAGAGGCGCTCCCACACAGGACAAAGCCCTGCAGGTACACTGCTCCCAACTCCCAGAGATGCTAACTCTGTCCCAGGGTGATTTTCAGTACCACAATGCCATTCCCACTCTGGATTTGACACATCACTGCCTGAGTTTCAACCTCCAAATCTGGGCTCTCTGAGCCTGTGAACTTCATCTCTGCTGGTGGGTGATGCCAGGAATATTAAAAAAAAAAAATGCATCCCACAACAGGCTTTGGGAGGTGGCCGCATGCCAGGTTCATCTGTTCCTAAACTCCTCAAAGTTTTGTGAAATCCCTCCCTCTTCCTGCAGCACACAATCTGCCTTCCCTCCTCCCTGGACCCCACCAAAGCCTTCTCTGACCTTCTCCCAGCACAGCTGCTGCCTCCAGGGCACAAAGCTGCCCTCGGGTGCAGAAAAAAGTGGGATTGGAGGGAATTCCTGTGGCAGGGCCCCAGCAGTGCCTCACCTCACCCTGTGGCTTCTGCCTGTGCCACAACCTTTTATCACAGCAGCAAATTGTTAATGGCCTGGCTGTTTGGAGCAGGAATGAGATTGGCTTTCCCATGGAAAAGCAGCTTTGCAGCCATTCCCCCAGGCCCCATTTCTCCAGGTCTCCCCATTTAGCAGCCACACAAGGGACACTGGGGAAGCACGGCCTGGGGGCTCCTTCCAGGGCGGATTTAGGCCCATGAAATATTCAATAACCCTCAGAACAACCCCACAGAAGATCTAATGGCCTCTCTGGGACTCCTTGGCAATGGGATCAAGCAGGGGTCCCATCAGCCCAAGGTGCAGCACCAGGATGGGGTGAGATGTGCTGAGGACAAGGACAATCAGCTTTTCTCTGCCTCAGCTCTAAATCACCCACTCCCAAACCAAGTGCTCTGTCAAGGTCAAAAAAACAATTTTTGGAGTGTCCAATGCCCTCACATCCCAAAACAGTTTTTCTGAGGAGGTACCAAATCCAAGTATCTGCTCTTAGAGATCCTACTCATAGAACCAGCCCAGAACCCCCTCCCTCCAAACTCCTTAATTTAACTTTTTCCAGAGCACAGTGCAAGTTGCTCTCTAATCAAGGGAGCTCTAATGTGGTAATGCCAGTAAATTGTAATTAATTTTCCCTCTAATTGATGCGTGGGAATATCCAGGACCCTCATTCTCTTGCCTTCAATTCCCTTATAAATATATGATTTGACAGGTTAATTTGAAGGTAAAAGTTTGGTTCTTTCCAGCAATCCAAGCAGAAGCCCCAGAACAGAGCTGGCTGCCTCGCTATGTGAGGCGGAATGAAAAGGGTTGAAGTCAGGTTACAGTCGTCATCATCATCATCTTTTTAATTTCACTAATTTAATTTCTGCCCCCCCCTTCTCAGAAGATAATAAAAGCTTCATTTCACAGTCCAGAAAATTTGGCAGCAAAAGGTGACAGACAGCCAAGGAAAGATGGGGAAGATGCGTAAGAAGGGTGACAATTCCTTCAAAGTTAAAAGACGGTGCTCAGCAGCCCGGGGAAGGGCACAGGAGGGCACAGAGGACACTGAGGCATTAAAAACCATCTTTCCCAAGATGGCAAAGGGAAATCAGGCAACACTAATGATGCAGCTCGGTGCCAGAGGGTGCAAAACTCCCGATGCCTGCAGGTAAACACACCTGCAGCTCCCCTCCCAGCTGGCTGCAGGAGAGCCAGGTCACCTTCCCTGAGCTATAATGAGTCTGGAGGTGCTGTCTGGCCCACATGAAGCTTTTTTGGCTTGAAACTCATCAAGTCCAAGGCTGTTTTTTCCTGTCAGCCTCCCCAGGACAGGACATGCCACTTCTCCCCCCCAGAGCCCCAGGGCCCTTCCACACAAACGCCAACTGCTCCCAAGTCCGCGGGGAAACAGCTCAAACACAATCACACAAAAGGTTTCAAAATCTTTCTTGACTTGTTCCTAATTAGAAAGGAAGCATCAAACCCAACCCTTTTAATGAGAAGAAACATCCTGGGTTGATATATTTAACCTTTTCTAATGAGAAGTTGCATTGAAACATCCCCCTTCTCATTTCTTCCAGGAGCTCCAGCGCCGTTCCCTATCTGCCAGCCCTCTCCCTGTCATCTCCACGGGCTCCAGCCTGCAGGTCTGGCATCGAGTCACTCTGGAAATGCCATCTCCATCCTCTACATCCCTCAGCACCAGGGGACACAGGCTCCTCACCTCGCAATTCCCCTGGGAGTTGCGATAAAAGCTCGGGGAGCGGGGAAAGAAAGGGCTGAAGTCACACCAGACACTGGCCAAGGGAATGATAAAGGATAAATAAATGCAAGTCTTAGATGAGGATGACTGGCAGAGAATCGAACTTCAATCCTGGCTGCTGAGGATATTTACTGGAAGCAGATCTGGACTAAGCAAAGCATATGGGAATGCTGTTCGTCCAGAATCAACACCAGCGCTGTCTCCTGCCAAGCTGCGTTTTGGGGCTTAAGGGACATTTTTGGTGGAAATCTGCAGGAAAACGTGATGAGGAATGTGAAAAATGTGCCTGGATTTATGTCTCTCTGCTGACAAAAGGATGTTCAAGCAGTACATTTTGTAAAATCCCTGCTCCCGTTTGCTGTTTTCTAACCACGTCTCTGCCTCTTGGTCACAAAACTGCCTTTTTCATCCACGTAGCCAATTGCAGTGGCAAAACACCAACAAAATCAAGCAACAACAAAGGCAGGCAGAGGGAAAGACAGGCCTTTCTTGTGCTTTTTGGAGTAATCCAGTGATTTGGTGGAGTTCCAGGAAACGAGACAAAACTATCAATTTACTGTTCCAAGGGCAGCTGGTCTGATCCCTGCCCATGCCTCCCCCAAAAATCACTTTGCCCAAATTCAGGGTGGGGGGACTGCTGAGCCTCTCTGCACCCGTGAGGAGCTGGAAGTTTTCTGAGCCCTGCAGAGATGCAGCAGGGATCAGGTTTTCCCATCACATGCATCTCCCTCTCTCTCCTGCCGCCTCTCATAAAGGGGAGAGATGTCATCTGACAATTTCTCAGCAGAGAAAAAAAAGGAAAAGAGAAGAAAAAGAGGGGTTTTATCTACTTTAGGTTATATTTTTATTGCCAGCCGTGACTGTAACATTTGCTCTGATTACCAGATTAATCACCAGATTGCAAAGCCCATTAAATAAAATCAAGTCGGACAGTTGAGGTGTTCCAAGAGCAATGTCCCTCGGAGCGTGTCCCAACCTGCTTCTCCTTCATCCTTTCTCTCCCTGACACTCAGCTTGAGAGAAAGAACATTCCCCAGCTAGGACAGAAGGGAAAACAACATTTCCTCTCTCCTGATCCATCGGGAAAGGCCAGCACAGCTGTATTCCAACACCACCAGCACCACCTCTCCCCTGTCCGAGCACTATTTGCCAACCCTGCACATCATCAATTAGGGTGATGGACAGCACAAACAGGTGAAGATGTGTTTCACAACCCTCGGCTCAGGTCTCTGCAAATGAGCGCTGTAGATCTCCCCTTCTCCTAATGCCACCTGTCAAAGCCTCCCCTCTTCCCCGTGAACAGGATCCCGCATCAAAGCACAGTTAAATGGGGTGTAAATGCCTCTTTCATGCACAGAAAATGGGCTGGTTGGCAGTAATAGGGGGAACTGTAAATGCTGTCAGCGGCTACATTTTGTTTATTGATTTACACCGTGTAATGGGATGACTCGATTTGAATCATATACACAGGTGTCATGTCCCATTCATCGCCATCGGATTTAATAACCACAACAGTGCACCGCCGAGCTCGGCTCTGCAGTGGGCACAGAAACTGCCCAGGAGCACGGGATTTGGGAGCTCACGGCAAAGGCAGAAGGAGGAGTTGGGCACCAGGGGCTCACTAAGCCATCCCCTACAGCCAAGGAGTCACAGAATGGGTTGGAAAGGACTTTGAAGATCACGGCAGAGGGGTTGGAATCAGATGGTCTTTAAGGTCCCTTCCAACCCAAACCATTCTGAGATTTTGCACTGTACTTCCAACCCCACAGCCCCTGTGATGTTCACTGTGGTACTGGGGCAGTTTTTATGCTCGCCCTGGGTTTTGGGCTGTTCAATTCCCTGTAGGCACACACAGATTAACCCATCCACCACCCTGGAACACCTTCCAGAACCATCCATCTCTCTTGGTACAACACAAGCGTGCAAATTGCTCCTCCACCTCTGTAGAATCTTCCCAAAGCCTAGGAACCCACAGCACCGAGGGAGAAGGGAAGGGATGCACTGCCCTTGTTTAATCTCTACCTGTACCATCCAAATCCCCGGCTGAGTTCACCCTAACAAGGCAAACCCACGGGATTTCTCCCTTCTGCATCGGCTATCTCTCGAACAACACAGAGGAATTAAACCCTAATGCTTCATTTCTGCCGCATCTGCCAGGCTTCCCCCCCTCCAAAAAAAAAAATAGGGAATCCAATCAAGAGCCTCTGAGCGTGTCACCCCAGCGGTTACGATGCCAATTAGGAGAGAGTCAAGCATTCAAATGGCCAAGCAAAACAAGGCAAATGACAAGTAATTTAAACCCTGCTGGGCACTCTCCGAGGAAGGCGGCTGCCGTGTCGCAGTGAGCTGCGGCACTCGCTAATTAGTAACCACTCAAAAGCCTGTAAATAGCCCTAAAACACTCTCCGAGTACAGACAGCGATGGGCTGTTAGGTTTATCCCTGCTCCCATCCCTTCAGGGTCCCACTGCCACCTTCGATGCTCAGACGGGGACACGGGGACAGCAGGATGATGTGGCAGGGACACAAATTGGCACATTCCACGTCCTGGGACTGCAGGCACCCCTTCCCTTTCCCAAACCTCCATAGGAAGCCAGAGGTGCCTCTGCAGAAGGGGCAGGGTCGCTCCCAAGCACGGCACTGACACAGCTGCACACCCAGGCCCCAAATCTTTCCTTTCCACCGTTCCCTTCCTCACCATGTGAGTGGAGGAAGGCCAGGAAGGAATGGCCTCCATTTTTTAAGGTCACGAGTCCCCTCGAAATACCATCACTCCGAGCAATGAAGCTGTCACATTTTGTATTTTTAGTTTTTCAAACCTTATATTTCATTTCACCGCCAGCTGCTGAAAAGGATGAGCAAAAGGCCAGAGCAGGGAGCAAAAAATCAATACGCTGCAGGAAGACAGAAGATCTGTTTCTAGTCTTCATCTCTGATGCTGGGTACCCAGGGAACATCACTGCAAACAAGGCTGGGGGCTACTGCCCTCCTGCTCAAGCCAAGCCCTCCGATTCCCCACCCCAGTCATCACAGAGATGACATCACAACCCCTCCACTGCCAAGAGAAGGGGTTGGCTCTTTGGAAAATGCTTTCCCGACACGGATGAAGTTGAATGAGTCCGATATGGGTGGTAGGTAATAAAAGACAGCCCTAAGGAGGGGAGGACTGTATTGATTTCTCTCCAAAACCTCCAAATTTCTCTCCTCAGACTCCTCCTCTAACTCATCCCACACAACTTACACATTCCTATTTTCCATGGTGTCCATGGGATTCCCCTTCCCTGCTCATCAGCGATCTCACCCCGACCTTCTGCTCAGATCATTGTCAATACCCTCAATCATCACCTATTCCCTTTATTTTCTCCTGCTCCCTCCACTCTGGGGTGAGGTCCCCAGATGTCTCTCTGAAGCCACCTTGGCACCAGGCTCCCTCACAGCTACTCTGGCTCCTCTGCACAGGCTGAGGAGTCACTTGTGCTCAGCCACTTCAGGCTCTGCCAACCTGCTGCTTGTACAGTGTGGGAACGTATTGGACACGTCCAGACAAATCAGGCTCCCCTCGACAGGCTCGACAAGGGAGCCAGGAGCTACAGGAGCTCTCCGAGTGGAACAGAAGTGAAGAGACTGGCATCTCAGGAAGTACAAACATCTCTCAGAAGATAAATCAGCCTCACTCGCAACCTGAAGGGTTTGGAAAGACCTTGCAGGTCACAGGAAGATGCAGGTAGGGGTTTTCTCGGTGTGCTGAGGAGGTGGAGGATAAACAAGATGCAAGATCAAAGGCTCCCTCATGTTCCAGGCATCATCCTTTCAACAGCTACGTGAAGCATCAGAAACACTTCAGAAATGAGCTGATACAGCAGTTGAATAGGTGAAGTCCTGAAGAGCAGAAGGATGTGATGGCACGTATTAGCCCAGCTGGTAACACCATCCATCCAATCCATTCATCCATCCATCCATCCATCCATCCATCCATCCATCCATCCATCCCTTCCACAGGGCCCCCTTCCCAGCAGGAGCCTCCCCATAAATCAGGGGGTGAGGAATAAGCATGGAGCATCGGAACTGCAGAAGCAGCAGCACTGCAGTCATAAATCAGGATCTAATTCAATCTTGTGAGATGCCTCGTTTGATTAATTTATGTCAGCGTTTTCTCTTCCACTGGCAGCTGCTGTCCCTCCCTGCATCACCTCTGCCTCTGCGCGCCTCTGGACAATCCAGGGGGCTCCAGGCAGGAGGGATGGCCAGGAGGGGACACAGCCAGGCCCCATCCAAGGAGATCTCCATGGGATTTGACCAAGCCTGACCTCCTGCAAAACCCCTGGCTATGGTGATTACACCCATCTGCCACCCCACAGCAGGGCCACCAATGTCCTTGGGTCATGGGCCTGTTTGATGGAACACACTTTCTAACACCTTCCCAACAGGGTAGAGGCTCCCTCTGATCTTGGTCTTTTCCCACATACTGCTCTCAGCAACTGAATCCTGCATCGCTATATAAAAAACTCCCGGTCTTTTAAAATGGGTGGTGATGGGGTTGTTTTTCACAGGAAAACCAAATGCCTGTTGCCACCTTAAAATAAAGATGGACCTTATTGAAAATCCAAATGCTTCATCTGAGCCACACTTTCCTGGGGGAAAGAAATTACTGAACTAAATAAATGAACATGGAGCAAGGAAATAAAATAATACCCATGCTAGCTGTCCCTGCTGAATCTCCAGTAATGAGAGTCTGATCAAGTGCTGCATAAATTAACTGGTGTCTCAAGACAAGAGGGTGTAAGAGCAACAGCCACACTGACCCCAGCAGCCTCAGCCTTGCCTGGAAAGTGTCCTCCCTGAAAGCACATTACACCCTCCAAACTTCTCTGTGAACCACTCATTTATTTAGGAAGGAGGTAGGAGACAGCAAGAGTGATACTTGGGCCATCTGTTTGAGCTCTCCCTCCTCCCTCCCCGCACAAAAATTAGCAAGAGCCTGCAAGAAGCAATGGCACATGTTTAATTCAGTCCTGCAGAGGGCTGGAGCCGTATTTTGGGCTTGGCCTCCTCCGTAACAAGGGTTTAAATAAATCACTGGGTCAGAGGTGCAGAAACACCAGACACTGATGCACAGGGACTGCAAGCAATGGCCACTGATCATGCCCTTCATGAGCATTCCCTCTGCCAGATCCCAGGCCCAGGAGCTGACACAGGCACTTCTGTAGCTTAACCTGGTGCAGCCTGGTTAGCATCAAAGGGAGCTCAGATAAAGCTGCCTGTGAGATGCATGGCTTTGTTCAGAGCAGCCAAATCCTGGTGGGAATCAGTGCCAGGTCCTGGGCTGGAGGACTCAGGCTCTTTGATCCCCAGGGGCTGGCAGGAGTTTGCTGGAGCACTGGAAGATCAAGCTGCTCTGGCACTGCAGAGGCAGAAAACAGACTGTCAAAAATCTGCTGAACCCGAGGAGCTCGGGCAGCCCCATCCAAGCCAGAAGGTTGCAAACCACAGGAGCTGCAGGTTGACACTCTGCCCGAGCAGCTCCTTGGAACCTCACAGCTGGGGGATGGAGAAGGTGGGAAGATGGCTTGGTGGCCTAGGGACAGCTCTGCCTGCTGGGTCTCTGTGTCACGGACAAAACCCTGTGGTTTCACATGCTCCATCCCTCAACACAGTGCTGGAGAGGCCCAGCTAAGGACACCCTGCCAGGCTGCTGTCAGCTCAAAAGCCAAAATTGCTCAGGGACCCTCACTGAAGGGGGATTGTTTGATGGAAATGTTCCTACCCCTTTCCTCTCTGCCCAAAGAGCTTTCACCATGCAATGCCCCAGCTGAAGTCTGGGTCTGTACTGGACTACCAGCTTGGGGCAAAGCTTTCTGAGCACCTCTACCATCCCACTGTCCTTCCTCATCCTTCATCCCTCTCCAGATGATGGGGGTTACAAGGAAGGAGACAATCCTAGGGGAAAACACTGCCCCTCTCTTTTCACCCAGCTCAAGGCAAAGAACAGCCTGGCTCTTCCTGCTCTGGTTCCACAAACTCCTGCTTCAACCTCTTCCCTCTTCACCTCTGCTCTCACCAGCTTTAACCCTCTCATCCTGGCACATCATCCTGGGAGTCGGCTCCCACTGGCCTCCCATGGGGATCCGGCTCTGCCGCCCTTCCCCAGACTCCCCGCCGGCTCCTCTTCAGAGGAGACTCCACTCTCCCACTGTGTACCCGAGCAGCAGCAACTTACAGCGTTTGGAGCAGTTTCAGAACATCCTCACTGACAATTTCCTCAAAGGCCACTCTTCAAACGGCGACAAACCCGCCTTGATCTCCTCCGCGGAACAGCGGGAGACGGACTGAGCCTGTCCTCTTAATTGGTGTTACTCTCCCATTATTTCCAGGCTGGGAGAAATCCTGCAGGCTCCTTTTCTGGCTGGTGGGCAGAATGGGATTTCCTCGGGACTTAGCAGGGAGCAGCACTCTGAGGCACTGAGAGCTCAGAACGCACCTCCCCGGGGAAGAGACGTGAAGCCAAGGGCTTACAGGCACTGTCATTTCACGCCTGCCTTGGAGTGCAGCAGAGATGGCTCTGAACGGATTGGGAATGCCATCCACTACTCAAGCCACAGACAGGCCTGCTGCACCCAAACTGGGTCAGGGCACGCTTTCAGGCTAAGGTAATTCCTCACAAACTCAACTGGTTTTCGTGTGTATTATTCATACGTCAGCCTTGGCTAAAAGCTGTCCGAGTTTCCAAGGCGGATAACTCCGTGCATTCTGGGAATCAAAGCTGTGATGTCCCCGTCACTTCCAGGCTTGCACATGACAAAATCAGCACCCAGCATCTGCCAGCAACAACTGTGAACTTGCCCCAGCACAGCTGACCCTGAAGCTCCAGTGCTGCTCTTTCCAGAGGTGAGGGAATATGACAGCATCCATAAGCTGGATGCACCAGGGAATGGGTTTGCTGGCCTCCCAGTCCAGCCCCCTGGAAAGAAATTCCTCCAAATTTGAGTGAAATTGCAGGCAAGGAAAATCCCTTCTGTTACCAAAGCATCAAGACAGAGTTATGTCCTCACAGGCAGCAAGGACAACAAGGAAGTGGACTTCCAAAGGTTGCATTATTTACACTGAAGGCTCAGCCAAGTTTGAGACAGATCTGTTCATTCTAAATCAACGTAATATTTATGATGGAGCACAAAAGATTATGGGCCAGAACCTCAGCTAGTGTAAATCAGCACAGCACTTGACCCAGCTGAGGACCCAGTTCTGGCTGTTGGCTTTTAAAACTCAATTTTTCTTCAGCTCTCTAGCTCCTGCCAGCCACATCAGGGCAAAAATAAGCTAAAAATATGGGTAGAGGCAGAGACCTGTTTCCATCATCAGGGCTACAAGGATAGTGACCAAAGGTGAGGAAGAGGTTTGAGGGCCTGGGAGAACATGAAACAGCTAAAAAGAATAAGAATTTAAAGAGTAGTTGATACCTCAGGTCAGGAAATCTTCCTCTTGTGAACTTTGCCATCCCCACAGAGTTCAGGGATGGGGAGTGGGACTGCAGCTCCACCAGAATCCCCATTTCTGGTGGAGCCCAAGTGTTCCAGGTAAAGCAGCCCTGATCCCATAACCACATGCCAAGGATGCAGAGGTACTGCCTATAGGCAATGGGAAACCACACAACCTGATTAATTGATTTTTTATTTTTTTTTAGATTTGGTAAGATTTTCCAAGATTTGCAGCCCTCTGCCCATCGCCCCCACTCCCCATCTGCCCTGAGCTGCCTCTCCCCTGGTTTTGGAGGCTGCCTGCAAGGCAGAGTGGAGTTTCTGTATCTTAGTCTCAGCAATCTCAAGACTTGCTGATGTCTTTCCCGTGTCTCCTGTTGCTTCTGTGCCCTTGAGACGAGGAATTTTGATGAGGTCCAGCCAACCACGCTCGCATAACCCTAAGTGCTGCTAATCAAACGAGCAATTAGAGCAGGATGCTTCACTTCCACAGCCCTGTTACTGTGCATCCCCCAGCAGCTCCCTCCGAAAAGACACGGTGATGGATAACAACTCCATATTACTTATTAAACACCTAATACGGCTTTAACGGCTCTGTTTACTGAAGAGTGTTAATCTTAATGAAAACAATATTTGAGGCAGACTGGCAAGGATAATTCTCTACCCTTTTATCCAGGGATCTCAGAATGCAGAAAGAGTAATTGATCCTCACGGCATCTCTGCGGGTATTACACCTTTTTAAAAGGGTAAACAGAGGCACGGGGAGGTTAAACGCTTTGTACAAAGTGCATTTGCTTCTCCAAGAGTGTTGGTAATGCAGTCCCTGAGCCCTCAGGAAAGCCAGGGAAGCATGTCTCTAACAAGAGAGGTCGGTGGCTTTTTATCCCCCTTGCCTCTGTCAAGGCTGGTTTGAGCTCTGTGATGATGGAGGAGCTGAAATGGGGCTTCACAGAAATCAGAGATGGAGGAGACCCACGAGGAAGTTCCTCGTTATATTTGGAGAGATCAAAACGTGACAGGGCTCTAAACCCTTCTGCTTTGGCACACGAGTCAATCACTGACTGAGATGTGCAGACAAAACTCTTCCCAAGCAAGAGATCATCTCAGGTCCTGGGCACTCATCTGCCAAGTATCTGGGACTGGGAACCATCAGGTACAGCTGACTGGACCAGTATCCCAGTGCTCAGGGCTGCCAGAGCATCCCCACTCCCACTGCCTGGGCCAAGGACACAGGCAGGGCTGGTGGGAAGGGAGGAAGGAGAGATGGAAATCCCTTAGCCCAGAAAATTAATTTTGCTCTCCTTCACAGTCTTTTCTGCCCTGTCAAGGCAGGAGAGGGTGGAAGACAGGAGGCACGACAGAGTATAGAAAACACTGCCCTGTAGCACATTCTCCAAGTAATTTTCCAGCTCTAAGAGTTCACAGGCTGCCTCTGGAGTGAAAGAGATGTCAAGGTTCATAATATTTTCCTATTTTTCAAGAGAAACACTCTTTTACCATCCCAAAGCCTTCACTATCTACTACTTAAGTCCATCTCATAAAATTCATATATCTTTCCCAAAATATCCCCCAGCCAGAAAAGCCCAAGTCTTAATTCTAAGAAATGCACAAACCCTTAATGACAAGTTCCTGATAACAAAGGCACTCAGGCATCAATCTATCAATCCACAGGCTGGCAAAAAGCACCTTAAGAGGAGGAAAGGGGACACACAGAGCCAGAGCTGAATTACCAATTTCATTAGGACAATCACTGCCCAAATGCCTTCACATTTGCGTAGGATTATTTGATTTCCCCCAGCACTGAAAGGTCTTTTATTACACACCAACAGCACCATAACAACAGGCCTGGAATGGGAAGGAGAGCCATCTAAATTAATATTGCTCCTGAGTTCCTCTGCCTGTGTCACTGGGGACTCTCAGCGAGCCCCTCTGCATATGAAGGGCAGGTCTGAACACTTGCACCCTGTCACCAAAATATCACCACTATATATCTATATGCTCTCATATATACACTCATGCACTCAATTCTTTAATTTCACCCAGGTATTCTCCTGACACCTCAGCAGGTGTTTCTTATTTAAAGTCCTTTATCTGCTTTAGTGGATCTCCTGTCTCTGAGGCCACAAGCACGCCCAAGCAAAACAACAGAAAAACACCCAAAGCCAGCATTCAAAATGGGTGCAGAGACAGAAGGTCTGGCAAATCTGGACATTTCCAACATCAGTATCTTGGGAGATGGAGACTGAAACAAATTGTTCTTAGCCCAGAGTAATTTCACGAGATTTTATCCATGCAGCAAAGTCACTTTCCACCACCAGAAACGATTTTCTGCCATGCCTGCAGATATCACCAGAGCACTCTCAGCTCCTGCAAGTCTTGCAACTCAAGAGGGAAATTGTGGACATGCAAGTCACGTCCACCCAGATTTAGCTCCCACAGCCTGGGAAACGCATCCTCTTAGAGCCCCAGAGCTGACAACCTGTTAGCACCACGTATTAGCCTGATCCCGGGTGGGATCTAACCCGCTGCAGCTCAAGGCTCTGTCGGCTGGGAGAGACAGGGAAAGGCAGAGACAGCAGCTCAGGGATGGATGCTCAGCAGGAACGAGGCAAAGCAGCAGCAGAATATTCACATGTGCACAGCAGTGTTAATGACCCTGCAGTTTGCACTCGTCCCAGGTCCTCACTATAGACCCCCACCCCTGCTGGATCAGCCAGCCCCACTGAGAAATGAACTCCCATCCCTTCTCTAATGCAGCAGGAAGTCTAAATTAGTGCTTTCCACACATTCTGGGCTTGTTTACACGCAGTTCCTGTACGAGCTGTACTGGCTCAGCAAGAAGCAGCACAGCCCAGCGCAGGGGATGGAGTTATTGTGCCATAAAGGCGCCGTGTCAGGGATAGCTTGTTTGCACATGCATAGAGAAACATGCCAGGCAGTCCTGGCTGCAGGCAGCAGAGAGGGATATCCATTATTAGGGAGTCTTGGAATGAGCTTTCCTCCAGTGGGAAAGGAGCAGGTACCTCTGGCCAGGGTTTGCAGCTGCAGGAGATACCCAAATGATGGTGCAATCCCAGGAAGGAGCCCCACCTTTTCTCATCCCTCCCTACAATGCAAAGCTCTCCATCCTTCCTAAAGCCTCCAAGCCTCTTCCAAAGCTCCCAGTCCTTTCTCAATGTGATGCTGGCACTCACATCCCTCACCCTGCCCAGCAGATTCCTCCCCTCCCCTCTGTCACTCCTCCTGTGGCAGCATCCCTCCCCTGTATGTATTTTGCTGAAGGAACTTGTAGGGCTTGTCTGGCTAATGAAAAGCTGCTTTGGATCCCCCTTTGGGCTTTTCAGGAAGGATTAGCAAGGTTTCTCCAAAGCAGACACAGCAAGACAGTGTGTTTCTCTAAATACATCAGGGACTTCTCCGGTGCTTGGCTTTGGCAGGGGCTAAGTGCAATTGTCTCACAAGTTGTCTCCTTGCTCGGGAGTACAGGCAGGAAGGTGCTGTCAGGCACTGATACAGGGCTGCTCGGGCTCTGCCTCTCTGGGGTGCTGCACACAACAGCGAGTGAGAGCTGTTACCTGCTGACAGCTCTGCCCAGGCTCGCTCAGAACAACGTGGGCTGTGGAGAAGCTTCCCTGCTGAAGATGCTGACACTGGCAGGGAGAGCAGCAGAGGCCAGATAATCTCTGCACTCCACAGAGCCACCATCTCACCCTCCCATGTGTCCCCAGAGCAAGATCCAGGAAGGGCCACCCACTGCTTGCTTAGGGAGCACAAACACCAGCTTAACTTGGCATCTCCCAGACAGCATCCATGGCTTTTCTCTCAGACCCTGACACAAAGTGAAGGGAATTTCCTGTGGCCGAGCAGCAAAGCCATGGTAGAGCTGGGCTCAAGGATGAGTTCCAGCTCCACAACCTCCTCAGGACACCAGGTCTTTAGGGGACCTGCGCTGTCCTAAAACTGGTACCACTCCCAGTGATCCTCTTGGCCCCACACAGCCCCAGAGCTGCCTTGTATTTCTCATCTGGACTAAGTGGGGCAAGCAATTAGCTGACTCAACCAGCCCTTACAGGAAGCTGCTGTTGGCAGGGGTAATTGAATGTTATCCCAGTAAAACAAGGGGAACAAGATGTGATAGCCATATCATCTCAAAATAGGCTACACACAGGCCATTCATCCCTCTCTCTGGGGGCCTGGCTTTGTTTGAGCAAAATTATGAACTCCCCTTCAGAAGAGCTTCATCATTTCCACATATTTCCCATTGGCCATGGGCAGGCAGGATCAATAAAGATATAATCCGAGAGACAGCTGCAAACACAAAAGTTCCTAATGAATTCCCGACCAGCCAGGCAGCCCAAACACGCGTCCCGTCAGCTGGGAATTTGTGCAAAGCCATCACTCCGACACGCTTAAAATTTCCCCGTGGAGGGCAGGACCAGAGGCAAGATAGTGTCAGGTGGCTCCCAGTCCATCTCGGAGTCCGGCGTTATCCCCGGAGTAATTACTCCTCCAGACATCAACACCTCCAGCCAGGGGAGGGATTGGAGGCACAGGAAGGTATATTTGAAGAAAACACTATGGAAATGGCCTGGCAGCGTGGCCTTGGGGACAGAAAGTTGATGTGTGGGTAATAAGGATGAGTCAGTAGCCCAGATCATTCCCTCTAACCCAGGTAATTCACAGGCTCTATCTCTGCTACCACCTTTCCCCATCTTCCTTTCCCTAACTCCTCCTTTTAAATGCAATTTAACATCTTTAAAAGTACATATTGTCCCACCACCTAAACAGATGTAGCAAGGAAAAAAAAACATACACATGGATGGATGTGTTCTTAAATTGTACTGGACAATTTGACATCTCTTTAGAAGGCAAAAGTTGTAGTGAAGGGGATAACTGGAGCTTTATTTCCTCTGTTGGCCCACAACATCCCGTAGCTGTTAATAAGTTAAAAGCCAGTCATCCAAAATTCACTGGGGTTTTTGCGGCAAAACACATTTTACTGATGGTTTTCCACGTTTTTGTAAAATCTCCTTTTGTAAAATACAGCAAAACTTTCTAAGCCGTCTGGGAAAAATGAGATATTAAATTCCCATTCAAACGAAGCACGGACCCAAAATCCCGGGTGGGTTTGTAATTCCAGTTAAACTGTCCTGACTTTGCAATTGCTCCCCCAGAGGACCCCGTGGATCTACTGCCACTATTTAGGTGAAAAACTCCTCTGAGTGATAGAGATCTGTCATTTTCAAAAGCTGGAGGAACAAGATGCTTATCCCAGCTTCCCAGAAGTCATTTTGTGTGCATGCAGAACCGCAGATATTTCCATCGCCGCTCACTCACATCCCTCACCCACAACAGCTGAAAAGGGGGAACTCTTCCCTTTCGGGGCCAC
The DNA here is from genome assembly GCA_013397245.1 of Thryothorus ludovicianus. Taxonomy (NCBI): domain Eukaryota; kingdom Metazoa; phylum Chordata; class Aves; order Passeriformes; family Certhiidae; genus Thryothorus; species Thryothorus ludovicianus. The sequence continues at coordinate 83,162 of VZTB01010587.1, forward strand.
ATCTGGTCAACAAAACATCCTTAATGGACTCCCAAACAGCAGGTTTAGTCAAGACATTGATGCACTTGGTAGCAGATTGATATATAATATATCTGCATAAATACAGAGAGATGCGGTGCAATTACAGGGGTCTGCCAGGAGCAAGAATAAGTACAGGGGAATCTGAGCAAAGCCCTGCAGCTAAAGGTCCAGAGATCTTTCATTTTACTTATCGTGAGCACAAGAAAGCCTCTCCAGGCAGCGCTAGTTCAAGGCAGGGCAGATAAAAACACCAGAGGTCTCTCATTTTGCCTTTTAACACAGAGGTTAAGCAGCATGCACACGGCCTCCAGCCCCTGGGCAAAGCCACGTGTCTTGGGTTGTGGGCAAAGACAGAGTTTGCAGCTCTTAGTACTCCCTCACTGCTTTCCAAGCCCTTCCTGACCCACCAGCCAAGCCTGGAGCTGAGGCTTAGACAGCAAATACTCCACTCAGTAAAGGTAATTTGAATGCCCCAGTGACTGGGATCACACAGCAGCCTTTGCTACCACTCCCGCTTCCCCAAAAGTTTACAAATGATGTTGCTGAGGGCAGTGGATCACAGGAATCAATAAGTGCTCTGCTGCAGTTTGTACTGAGCTAATAAACACACTCAGCACCCGGCACTGGCCCTGCTTGCAAACACTTGGCTCTGATTGACTCCGGCAGCTCCTCGGTTAAACAGGCACGGGCCAGGAGAGCAGGAGGTCACATCAGATGGGCTCCAAGGTCATGGGGCTGTTGTGCCAGCTTCAAACCAGTGGGTCAGGGAGGAGATCAATGCTGAAATAGCAGGAATCAGCTGCTGTTTTCTACTACCACCCCTCCTAGACTCCCTGTGAACTTCATTAACACTTATTTGCTGAGCTAGGTGATGGATTTCCCAGCTCTGGCCCGTGAGTATCACTCCTTCCTGCAGCAAGGAAGTGGAGCCTTTCAGAGATCTGCCACAGGCCCTTTTTAGGTACATGATGAGAAGGATTCAAGTGGCAGCCCAGGACGCTTTGAAATCAAACACCTTCTCTTCTATTCTAGGTGTTGCTGTGATTTTTTTGAATGGCCACAGTGTGCCTGCAGCGAGAGCTCACGTACCTAGCAGTACTCAATTTAGCTGTATGAATAGCATTAATTACTGAGCGATTAAATGACTTGCTCAAAGTCAAAATGAATCAGTGGCAGCGCCAGAGGAACAGCCCAGCGGTCCTGGCTCCAGGTCCTTCACACCTGACATCAGATCTCAGCTCTCCAGCCACCTGCCTGGGTGATATTTAGGGACTTAATTGCACACCACCATCAGCCTCCCTGCTCTGGGTTTCGAGGCTCAGGCAAAGCTGATCCCCAAGTATCCAGAGGAAAAGGAGGTTCCTGTGGTTGAAAGGCTGCTTTGTCACCAGCTCCTCTCCAAAGTTAGCTGTCAAGAGCATCTGGGCTTTTGGCTGGATCGCTCCCTGATATATGAGGAGCATGTTGAACATGTGCTGCCTGCAGTTGGTACAAGGTTCTTTGTCAACCCAAGCATTGCTTAAGTGCCCATAATAGGGAACAGGTTGCCCAGCCGTTCCTCCTCCCCAATATTGATTATGGGGGCATAATTCTGCACGGAGCAGCAGCAGCTGTCTTTCACCGCCTGGATATTCCGCATAATAAAGCACTGCGAGTTCCTTCTCCCGAGCAGTCATTACCTGCTGCACCACAGCAGCTCCTGCAAGCAAGCTGTGCTGCCTCAGCCTCGCCGCAGGCAGCCCCAACTTAAAACAAGCACTCAGCAGGGCAGTGCAGAGCCATAGCCCTTCCAGTCCTGGGTAATCCCTGCGGAGCCAAGGAACATTCAGGAAGCTGTATGAAGGAGTCTGTGCATGCCAAGAGGCAAAGGGAACAGACAAAATTCGCTCATCCTCATTTATGGCAACAAAGACACCGTCAAGCCTGCATCAGCAGTGTCACAGCAACCGCATTGATCTCTGTGTTACACGAGAGTGGCACCCCGTCCACTGCCCCATGAAACCTTAATGCCAACACACACTCTCACCTCTGCTTGACTTAAGCTCTTGGGTTTAGTCCTACGAGCACAGAAGGAAAACCAAGCGGAGGTTGCAGCCCAGGCTCTCTCCTGCCCTACTCCAGCACTCCTCACAAAGCTCCCCACACGTATTACAGCAACAGCTGGAACGAGCAGCTTTTGTGCCAAGTTCAATACACACACAGAGGAACAAAATCTTTTACCAAAGCTGCCTGCAATCAGACGAGAGGAGTGAACAAAATGATGTGCTGCTGGGAAAGAGAGAGGCAGACTGTAAAGCCATTTGCTGAAGGTCACGCAGTCAGGGCTGCGACAGAGCAGGGCTGAGTCCTGAGTCCCAGGTTAATTCCTCAGCCTCGCCACTTTACAGAGCCCACATACATTTGGGTTTACCTCTTTTTGAACTCCTTCCAGAGGCTGCAAGGCAGTGCTCTGTGCCTGCCATGGTCCTCCTGAACTTCTCTCCTGGCAGGGGATGGCTCTGCCTGTGCAACACTGAGACCTTCGAGCAAATGAAATTGGGAGACACTGAAAGGAAACACTGGGGCACCCCTGCTGATCCCAGTTTTAACAACAAATGGCTTCAGCAAACGTGATCTCTCTTGGGAAGACAGACAGAGGAGTTGGAGTCTCCCAGAAGAAGGCTCCTGCATCCCCACATCTCCACCTCCATGGACAGAACCCTTCCTAACTACTCCATATCCCCAGATTTGCCCCTGGATGAAACCACGGCTCATTTTGCCAGGCTGTCACTCAGCACATTGTTCATTACAGGGAAATGAACTCTGTTCCCGAGTGTCTGGGGGACAGAGAGTAATTGGGTTCTGTGCAGCCTTTTCACTTAATTTACTCAAGTTGTATTTATTTCTTACAGAATTAGGTTTTAGCGGCTGACGGACAAGACACCAGAGAAAGACAGAGGCAAACAGATGGGATAATAAACTAGGAGAGGGAAAAAATTATGTCTCTCCGTCTCTCCTTTTTTCTTTCCCTCACTGTCTCAGTCATCTCTGCCACTCTTTCATCCTTTTATAAGGAACATGGAGGGCTGCTGCTAAAAAGCTCTACTTCATCACCATGTGGCTTTGTAAAGGTAACCTTATTATCTAAGTTCATCCCAATATGGAAAAAAGGATATTTAGTGTGGGTTAAAACATGCCAGCAGAACAATCTGCTGAGTTTAATGAAATGAAAACATTTGCAAGAACCTATTGATTGTGTTGACATTTTCAGTGAAAAATTATCAAAATGTTATTTTTGATAAGGTTGAAGTACTTCATTTCAACATATTATAATTATATCTGATATCCTTATGGAGAGAAATTCTGAATATAATATAAAAGTCAGAAGAAATTGCCTCAGCCTGCCAGAATGAATCACGCTAACCAACACCAGACTTTCTCATATACTTACACTTGGGGCAAAGCAAGACCCCAGAAGGAAGAAACTCACCCTTTTCCACCTGATTTTAAAGCCTTTTCCAGCAGCACCATCCTGCTGCAGAAAGGCAGGAGGAGAACATCATGGGGTGACTAATTAACCCCATTATCTCTGCCCCAGCAGGCAGGGACGACCTTTGATGGGCTGAACATCAGCACCTCTCATCTCCCACGGTCACAACGCCGCTGGGTGCGTAATCCTGCGGTATTAAATCCCTTCTCCGACTGAAAGTGGGATCTGAAGAGCAGCCACCAGCAAACCTGCCACCGCCACCTCCTCAGTTTGCTTGGAGAAAGGGCACGGGATGGCACAGGGGGCAAGAAGCAGAGGAAGAGCACACAGGGCTTTGCCTCACCCTGTGGCACCATAAATTATGCAGCTGCCTTCATCCATTATTCAGCATAATTTATTTTGAACATTTAGATCAGCAGTTTGTGCGAGGAAAAAAATAGAAGTGGAGGGGAAAGGAGGGGAAAAAATAGGGAATTAAGTGAAAGAGAGAGGGAAGCACTGGAATGGATGGTCCAGTCATTAATCAAAGACAGGCAGGGAGACGAGAGGATGAGAAGGAGCAGCTGGAGAGCTACTTAAATAATAACAGGAGCTCCAATTCCCCCAACCCTTGAGGAGCAGAGGGTGAATGAAAAGCCCTGTGCACACACTGGTTTAAGGCTATTAACAGCTTCAGCCCCTCTTCCTCCCAAACCCAGAGCCCCTCATGCCCAAAAGAGCAGAGCAGATCAGCAAAGAGTTTTCTGAAGGATGTTTTCCCCAAAAAACTCATGGCAGCCTCCCAGGGAAGGATCTCATCCCTCATCTGCCCCTCTGAGCTCATCAGCCAGCCCTGATTTCTGAATTACAAATGTTTTCTGACACAGAAGCCTCAATGTATATTGGCATATTACTCCACGACTAATAAATTGAAGGAAATTACAACTTGCCCAGCAGACATACCCCAAGCCTGAATTCAATGAATAAATTGCTTCCATGAATTTTTCACTCAAATCTAACACGCTCAAGAGCAGCTGTCCCAAAGCCATGGCATTATCAGCAGCTCTGAGGTACTTGGGGGCAAGAGGAAAAATTGTGACCATGATAAGTTGGGCCAAGTTATCACCACAAAATATCCCTTACTGCAAACAGGAGGTGCCCTGGGTTTGCAAAAGTCTCCCTCTGCCCAAGGAACAGCAGGTTCCTTTGCAAGCACCTTCTTCAGCATCTCAAGGGGCTTTTCAGGCCCTTATTCCAATCCTCTGGAAAGTAAGGAGTCACCATTGATGGTGCTGTGAGATCCTGGGGCAGCAGCAAGCGATGGATTGAGGTTAGGAATGTCTGAAAAAAATCCCAAGGGGTTGCAGGAGCTACAGAGTAACTGCAAGTTATTCTCTGGAGGAAATCAGTAAAAGTGGTGGCTCCTGACTTTCAGATGTGTAGGGAACCATCGGCTCCACCTAACAAGAGCCAGTTTTGTTTGCAGCTGAAAGCAAAAGGTTTCTGTTCCCAAATTGCTGCGACACGTGAGGTGCTCCTAAAAATCGGAACACTCACAAATTCCTTTCCCATCTCCAAACAGGTTGGGGACACACTGAAAAGCAGATGAGTTGCATGGTAACCATTCACATCCCAAGTGGGCACAGCAGGACTGTGTCCCAGCCAAACCCTCCAGGGCTGCCACCGAGGCTCGGTGTGAGCTGGGAGAGCCACCAGTGCTGTTGAACAGAAGGAAAATGATTCCATGCCCGCCCCTCTGCTCCCGTTTTTCCAGGCCATAGCCCTGGAAAGGCAGCAGGCAGGATGGGGAAGGGACAGGCAGGCTCCAAGTGAGTGAAACGAGCAGGGGAAAGATCCAAGTCTGGATGGCTCAGCAGCTGCTCTGCTGTCAGGATTGGCACAGAACAGTCCCTGCCAGGGCTGCAGCTCCTCCCCTGAGGGCAGCACACTCCTCACCTCTGCAGAGCTGCTGAGAGAGGGGTGGAAATGTGGGAATGAAGCCCTGGACCACTTTGTGCACAGCACCAGGCTGGAGCAGTCAATGGGACCCAGCTGGAGACTTTAATGTCCTGGAGCAACTCTCCACAGCTCCTGCCCCAGAAGGGCACTCGCTGCTGGCTAAGCCATTTTTCAAATTGTCACCACTGCTTTCACAAAGAGTTACAAGGTCTCCTTCGCTCTGAGTAACCCCAGAGGAAAAGATGCTGATGGGGTTTCACTGGACAGGAAGGTTCCAGCTGGAAAACCAGGTACCTGCAGGGCAGGCACAGCAAGGAGCCCCATCACCACTCAGGGCTTAAATGCCAAATTGCTCTGATCCCTCTGCCCCTGACTGTCTGACAGTGCTCGCTTTGCAGTGAGACCTCCTTCATCCCCACACCTCACCTACTCTTACTCCTCCTCTTCTCAGTTCCCGGGAAACTCAATTCAACCTAAGCAGACTTTGAAAGCTTTAATGGGACCAGATGGTTCCATAAAATATAAATGCAGGGATAAAAATACCAGCAGACCTCTGAGCGATTAACTTTGGATCTACCCTGGCTGGGAAGGATTCAACTGAGCTCGCTGAACTGGCAAGTTTGCTGCCTTCCTCCTGCAGATGGGTTCATAAACTCTCTCTGTGCCTTTCATCTGCCTCGGGAGTGATGCCAGAGGTCTCTCCACCTCTTTATGGTCCTGCAGCCCCTTCTGAGGGTCTGTTCTGCCAACCTGTTAATGTGGCATCCAGTTCTTCCTCAAAGAGGTGTTAGAAAGGGAGAAAAGCCATACAGGGTTCTCATAAAGGCCAAGTTACCAAATGCTTTAATTTGCTGCAGTAGACTATTTTGGGCAACACTGAATAGAGGAGATCCTTTCACATCATTTAAAAATATCGAGAAACTTTCATAGATTGGAAACCAAATTAAGACTAAAATTATCACCCAATTTCACTCAGTAATTTTTGCTGGCATGGAAATGATCATTCCATGCTTTCGAAGTGAACAGATAATTCCAGACTTCAAAGGCTTACTTCAGCAGTAAGTAAACTTATTAAATTAGAGGTTTGAAAGTTATAATAAACTATCTGGATGAATGTGATGTGGTACAGTGTGGATTTTAAAAAATAAAGTGTCCCCTCTCTAATCCATCAGAGTCCTTTGAGGGAGGCAACAATACTTTCAAGAAAAGCTGTTATTATTTATTAGACCTTCAAAAATGTCTTAATTAATAATAACCAGAACCCCTGAAGAAGCAGCAGGCTCCGAAGATGAAAACCATCTTCCTGCAGATGCCTTGTGAAGGGATGTCATTTGAACAAGGCAAGTACACAAACTGAACAGCAGCTGGAGAAAAACAGCAGCTTGTCAAGATCCATGCAAAGCAGGGATGTGGGAGAGTGAAAAATAAAAGCCAGATCTCCTGAACCGTGGCTCTGCCACTCCTGTATCAGACAGATCCCAAAAAATGACGTTGATATGGCCAGGAGGACACGAGACACAGATTAGCTGGATTTGAGTCACCACGACTGAGAAAATCCTGATTTAACAACCCCAACCCACATCCCAGAGCTCCTGAAGGGTTTATACCACCCCTGCTGCAGCTTTACCCTTTCACCCTTAGGAAACTGGAGCTTTCCTTACCCATCCTGGCTAAATCCAAGGTGTGCACCTCCTACCACAGAGAAAACCCTCTCAAAGCTGACAGCGCAGCAGAGGGACAGAGAGAGGGAAAGGAAAGAAAGGAATGCCTCAAAATATGAGAAATTGATAGCAAATTAAATCAGCCAAGCCAAGGTGAAGTTTTAAATGGCATGGGGGAAAAAAAAAGTGTCAAGTTTGAAGCATTTGTAATACAAATGCTATTCATTTTAGTCAGGAGGAGAGGACTGTGGGAAATTCAACATTATCTAACATAGGCAATTAAGAAAACAATGACAGCTGAAATTTAATACAGACAAGTACAAGGTAATGCCTATCAAAAGCAACATTGCCAACAACTCATACACATTGATGGATTCTAACTTAATTGTAACCACTCAGGGGAAGGAAAAAACCCACACATCACTCTGGACAACTTAACAAAAACATCTGATCAACAGCCATTGGTGGCCAAGAAAGCAAGACAAGGAGAAAAAGGGAGAGAGAACAGTAAATGAAAATATTGTGGTGATTTCATGGAAGAAAACAACATTCTCAGCTTGCAATATCACCTTCAGCACTGAAAGACAGAGGTGTGTAAGGAGAATAGGAAAATAACAATGGAAAAATGTGGTCCTAAACACATTTCCATACCTAATGAAAAAGTTGTGGGCGGATCATTCAAGAGCAGGATGAGAAAGGAGAAAAACATTTCAAAACAAAACAAACAGAAAAAAAAACAAACCAAAAAAAACAGAGTTATGTGGTGCCTTGTATTAAATCTCCCATAAGGAAAAGCACAAATTCACTGACACAGAAAAGCCAGCAAATCTGGAAGGGACAGACAGTGAGAACCTCAGCAGAAATGCCCAAACTGCCCCGGGAGCCTCATCCACAAGCTCCCAGAGGTGCGAGGAGCAATTCCCCTGCCCACAGGGATTATCAGGTGTGTTACAATAGCATCAGATGTGAACACAAACACCCAATCCCAAAGACCTCTTTTGTAGGATAAAAATCCATTAGGATCCGAATGGAGGCTAAATCAAAACCTCTGGGAGTCTGACCCATTTGGGGCTTTGGTATTTATTTAATGACAGATCTAACAGAGGTTTGAGGCCAATTACCAATGGCTTGTATTCAGAAAAGAAAATTTCCCCCCTGTTTTCTCTTGGGAGAACTTTTCCCCTCGGCTCCCGAGGAAGCTGGACACTCCTGCATCCCTGCCACGGCTGCTGCTGGGGACAAAACCAGGTGATGCTGACAACGGGGGTGCTTTGCACGGGGGATTCACCGGGGGGAAAGGCTGGAAATGAGAACCAGCAGCCCGGCTTTTCGCAGGGAGCGGGATGCTGGCAGCAATAGCCCGGCTCAGCAGCGTGGGGCACTCTTGGTTCAGCTTTCACCGAGCGCGGAGAGCAGCGGCGCTGGCCTGATGTGACCCGGGGGGAGAGATGACACAGCTGAACAGGGACGGGGTCCCTCCGTGTCACTCACAGCCGGGCAGCAGCTCAGTGCGGAGCACAGAGAGCCGTGGAGGAGGAGAACCCATAGGAAGGAGGCATTACCCTTCATCCCTGCCAGGCGGGGGAAAAAACCCTTCCCTTTCCTCGTAGGACACTTTATTAATTCCCAAAGTGTTGACAAGCCCGGTGGGGAGGCGGGGAGAAGGTGGGAGTTTGTGGGGACCTGGGATTTGCAGCCACGGGCTGCCACCGCTCATAACCAGGGGTGGATGTGAAGGGCAATCTGAGCACATTTGCAAACAGATTTAATAATAAGGGGCTGTCTGCCTCGATGTGTCAAGCTATCTGCAAGTACTGCAAAAGAATATCATCGAGTGTGACATAATGCAAAGCAGGATAAGGTCATTTGCTTTGCTTTCCTCTGTTTTAAAGCATCAGAAAAATTCTTTTCAGAATACAGCCTTCACAGAAACATGACCGGCTGCCTGAGGAACGGCTCGAGATCAAGCGTTTGATATTCAAAATTAATCCCAGGAGGACGAAGAGAGATACGTTCCTATTCCCTTCATCCATTTCCAGGCTGGAGATATCTCTCTTCCATTAACTCAGCTCTCCCCCTCCTCCCTTCTCCCCCAACCAGGTTTTCTTCACAGGCTTCAAGTTCATCTCTCTTTTTTTTTTCCTTCCTGAACCATTGATCTAAATGAGGGGTCTGATCCCACACTCCTCATTCAACAGGGATTTTCAGCAGAGCGAAGCCTTCACAAGTGAAATCTTAGATTTTATCATCCCTTCGAAGCCAAACACCACAAGTTTGCAGCCAAAAACACTCAAGGTGAAATTAAGACAACTGGGGACTCCTGCAGCTTTCACCTTCAGGGAGAAACAGAAACAAACCTGAGAGGGAGCCTTTAATGACAACTCCAAGAAGTTATTTAACTCACATCTATTTAGGGTTTAAATTGAGATCACTGCGACACAGACAAACAAAAAAACTTGCATGTGGGGAATGTTTAAAAACACAATGTCTTGCTTTTTTCTCTGGCCCCAGAGTGGATTTCCAGGCTGTTCTTTCCCTGCAAACAGGTCACCTCTGTCCACCCGGACACTGCCCATTGTCCCCAGCACTGTCACCACAGACATGTTCCCCATGGAGCTCAGCTGGGGGCAAAGTCACTGCAGGGAATGAGGGTTTATAGCAGCCTCCCTCTGACAGTCCCCAGCACTAAACCACCACTCAGACACCCAAAACAGAGCTGATGAGCACAGCTGGATGATCCCAGCACAGCATAACTGCTGTGGAACTTATCCCAGTGTCCCAGCACAGGAAGCAGCTGCTGGAATGCACAAGTGCACGGCAAGGCCACAGAGAGATTCAGGGAGTGAACTTTGCAAAATACGACTGTTCCTTATGAAATGAGGCATGAGAGACGGAGCCCTGGCACCTCCAGACGTGCCAACATCTGGTAATGGTTCTGGCCGGGGACACTCCGGAACTCGCCCGGCGCTGGCGGCAGCGGAGGCGCTCAGGGAGGTGTCAGGGACGGGGTCACTCGTAGCCAAGAGGCAAGAACCAGTTGCAGAAGAGGTCAGGGGAAGTCACAACACATAAATCCAGGCTTTGTCACAGTCACAGCACAGCTGTGGGAGAAGTCCTGCTGGGAGCACAGCGGGGTCTTGGGGCTGCGGTGCAGAAGCGCAGCTGCACACAGCTGTACACAACTGCAGCAGCAGAACCACGAGGGGGAGGGCAGACTGGTCCCAGGTGAAGCCTCACCACAGTTCTCTTTCCTATCTGATCCCTGGGTAGCTCCTAACACTGTCAAATAACTGCTGTGGAAAGCTGAACTTAAAAGAAAGGAAAAATAAAACCAAAGCAAGCTGATACTTAAGGGGAAAAACAGCCCCTTCCTCTGCCCAAACATCTACATTGTGCTGGTATTTCAGCTGAAATTTAGCCTGGGGAAAAGCAGGATCAGGGGAGACCTTGTTGGTCTCTACAACATCCTGAAAGGAGGGTGGAGCCAGGTGGGTGTTTCCCAGGTAAGGAGTGACAGACAGTAGGAAATGCCTCAAGTTCCACCAAGGGAGGTTTACATTGGATGTTAGGAAAAATTCTTTACAGAATGAGTTGTAAAATAGGAACAGGTTGCCCAGGGAGGTGGTGGAGTCAATGTCCCTGGAAGTGTTAAAAAAACAAACATATGGATGTGACACTTGAGGGCATCATTTAATGGTGACCTTGGTGATAGTTGGACTTGATGATCTTAAAGGTCTGTTCCAAAGGTTGATGATCTTAAAGACTCTGTGATTCCTTTAGGGCTACGGTGACTGACTCTGAAAGTTTCAGCCAAAGAAAGGCCCCAGTCCACCAGCACAGTGCCTGGAGCCCAGCAGGACATTTGCACCTTCCTGGCCAGGCTCCAAAACCCCACAGCTAAGAAGTCTTTAGGGTCAGAGAACTCACAACAAGCACCTGGATGAGCTGAATCCACAACCACAAACTTCTCACAAGGCTTTGGGAATCAAAACCACATCAATGTGGTGCCCACAGCCACCAAACTGACCAGCCAAACTTCAGGTAAAGGAACACAGAGCCACGCCCAGGCTGAAGAAGGATTTCAATGTTTTTTATGGGAAGGTTTGCTGTGCATGTGGCCCAGTGGTCCAGGATAACCAGGAATGGAGAACCAGGATATTCAGCATCCACCAGGTCTCCCTAAATTTAGTGCTAAATATGAAGCTGAGTCGTCCTGCCAGATGACATGGGGTAAAGGCAACCCACATGCTGGTGAGCTGAGCTCACTAATCAAACCCAAAGAGAAGGATCCTGACCTCCCTGCCTCCTTTTCCACCAGCAGTTGCTCCTGCACACAGGAATCCATCCCACATCTGTGCTTCCCAAAGGTCCTCCAACACCACAGCTGTCCCAGCTGGTATCAGGGCTCCATTCAGCTCCACTGAGGAGACCTCTCCTTTTTAACAAGCGTGTTAACATAACACACAAAACCCTCCAGCTCTCAAATTTCTCACGAGCCCCAGAGGAGTACAGGAAATTCTTCTTAATTACAATGTGCGTGTTAAATAAGGACACCAGAAAGCAGCAGTCGAAACTACCTGGGAAAGGTTGTGAAGACATCACCGCCACTCCTGTCTGGGTTTAAGGGTGGCCACCACCTCCCAGCGCTGTGTCACCCCCAGGGGTTGGTGATGAGGCCACCAAGGCTGATCTAAGAGGGCTTTGAACAGAGTGACAAAGGTGATGCTGGAGAGGGACACGTGATGCTGCGAAAGCAGCAGCCCCCGACACCAAGTTTTAACCAAATAATTACAAGTCACTATTTCTTTAACAAAAGACCGAGCCCTTGAAAAACTACTTGCAATGCCACGGCAGCCCTCGGCTCGTTTGTCATCTGGCGAGTAATCACTCACCGTCACAGGAGTTTAACCCTGCCACGGGAGACAGCGGCTCTGTCACTGCCGGCAGCGGCACGGCCGGGCGGGGGACGTGTCGCTGCAGGTCACACCTCATTCCTCCGAAAGTGCTTTTTTCCAGAGGAAAAAGCTTTTTCCAGGGGGCACGGTGCGTGCTCCTGGGTGCACATCCTCACCCGCAGCCGCCTGACGGGGCTCGCCGGGACCGCATCGGTCCAGCCCCGCTTCTCAGCCCAGCGCTGCCACTTGGAATCTGCTAATTAGGTCCTGTTAATGAGTTCCCGCCGATGCCTATTCACAGCACATTTGTGCTCCCTCTCTGCCAGCGCTCTCACCAAGCCGTGCTGTTGGGAACTTGTCTGAAATCTGGGGGATGATGCCAAGGAAGGCCGATTTGGGCTGCAGGGTCATGAACGCTCACGCCAGGAGCACAGCTTAACGCTGCATTCATCAAAGGAGGGAGCAATCACAGCCTGCCCGGGATTCTGGCTCTGGCAGGAGAACAAGGATATCACACATCATCCATTTTTTATCAGGGCATTTTACGGCTACAAAAGTCTCTACTCCCAAGCAGGTACCTACAAACAAGCTACAGATGAGTCCCACTAGCAGAAATTACCCATCTACAGCTGCTGGCTCTGAAGGAACCAAAGTCTGTCTGCCAGTGGATGAAAAATAAGCAGGGAAGGTGAATTATTTGTCCAGACAACCACCCAGCCCTTCTGCTCTCCAGCACAGATACCCCTGTACAGCTGACACACACACAAATAAGGGGAATTCAGGTAGACGCTCAGTCGACACTAAATATTCTTGTTCCTTAGACACTTCTTTTCATCCCCAGGATGTCTCAACATCTGAGCACGGTAATTCCCTAGTGATTAACTTCTTTATTTATTTAAAGCAAGCAGAGAGGTTTCCACCAGCGCGACTGTCACTCTGCGTGTCTCTCCGACAGCGCGACGGGGATGATGTGTGACAAACGCTCTGCGCCAGGGCCGGGTGTCTGCTCCAAAGGGAGATAAATCCCCTGGCCAGGGCACTCCCTGGGGAGCTCCTGCCATCACTGGTGCAGCAACAGCTCCCAGTTAACAGTCAGTGCCTCAGCTCTTCTCCTCCCTCCAAATATACTCCCAAAAATATGGGAGCACCCAAGTGCATCAGAAGCAGCACATGGGGAGGGTGGGACAGAAGCTGATGGTGGTGACAAGCAGCAAATCCAACCTTCAAATAACCATCCATGGAGTCCCAGGAAAGCACTCACTGGCAGCCAATGGCAGAGGCAGCACGGCACAGAAGAGAAAAATCTTTAAACACAGAAAGAAATGCGACAGAGGCAAGGGTAAAGCTTTGCAGCTTTTCCCCAGCGTTCCCAGAGGCTGGTAAGGGCTGCTCCTAGGCAGAAAGAGGAGAAATGAGAAACAGTCCTGCTTAAAATGAATAAAATATGTCACTCCTGATCTTGTAGCTATTAAATCACTGGCTATACAATTACTTAATTATGTAGCAGTAAAAAAAAAGGGGGGGTGAGATGGTATTTTTCCTCCTGAAAACTTCAATTTGCTACCTCAAGAAAATAATTGCTCGATTCAAACATTAAATAATTGAGACATTCATTAGTAGTCCTATTGTATGATTAGCACAAGGAAGGTACCATTTAAAGACTCAGAAATTGATTCAGCAGAGAAAACGAGAGCCAGCTTTAATGGGCTAAATGGGAGCGTGGCCTCGAGGGCTGGTGGCTCAGCAGAGGACAGAGGCAGGCTGTCACTTCACCCACCAAGGGAAGCATTCCCAAACCTCCCAGTGCTGCATTCAGAGAGGGTGCTGTGGGTGTTTACAGCCCAATGCAAAGCCCAGCTGGTTTGTCCTGGAGTAGGTTCATGTGGTCTGTCAGAAATACTCCTCTGGCATGACCACAGTGAGCATCTGTGTGCTCACTCACAACATCAGAACACCCAGCACTCTTCCCTATCCGTGCTGCCACAGCACTCTCCAGAAAGCCCTGACCCCCCTCAGACACCTGTCCTGCCACCTTCAGTCCCTGCCAGGAGAAAACAAGCTGCTGGTTCCCTCAGCTACACCTCAACATGAACCTTGAGTGAATCCACTGCTGCTAAAAAATAACCGAGGATGCAGGAAAAGCAGGAACCTTTATCCCTATAGATGCAATTGAGCCGTTTACAGCATCTGAAAAAAAACTTGCAAACGTGCTCCAGCCCAGCAGGAGGTGGGAGAAAGCTGTGTGGAGTGGACAGGAGACATCAGCTCCTGTAAAAGAGAAAGGGCAAAGGCAGCACCGGAGGGAAAGCAATTACAAGCAATAATTGGCAGAGGCTGCCATGTGGAAACACTCTCATTGTTTAAAATTTGACCCACTGCGAATATCTTTCTTAAAATGGTTATTGCCTTATCCTCTCTGATCTAAATAGCCCTCTCCACACTTGGCTGCTTCAGAGAAGACTAAAGGGTAGTTGGTGAATGCAGAAGATTTTTGGTTGGTCAGTGTTTCCCTCCTGACCCGTCTCATGGGGTCCCAAGGTTAAGGAGAGGCACATCACTGCATGGAACAGGCAAAACATTCCTGCTCCATCCCACCCACGCCCTGAGTGGGGTTCATGTTCACACTACAAGCGCAGTTTTACTCAAGGCAGTAATTTTGTGGAAAAGGCCATGGGCAGGATGAGCATCCCCCAGTCTGTGACAGAGGGGATCCGTGGAGAGGGAAGAGCAGGAGGAGCTGCTGCAGCAGCCCCTGACTGTAGGCCAGGCAGCTGCCATCCCTCAGCCCTCTTTATTCCCCTTTAACAAGCAGGGAAGCCAGGGAGTTTGAAGTCCTAGACAAATTATTCATCCCCAATTTAAGTCTGGAGTTGAAAACTGAAGAGACAGCTTAGAGCTGAGCGTCTTTGTAACTTAGATCATGAGATGGCTTCTTTTATGAGCCGACACCTTGCAAATACATTTTTTTTCCATCAGAAAATACTGTTACATATACAAGAGATGGGCTTTCCTAGTGAGGGAGAGGGTTATCTTCATTTCACTTTGAGCAATTCTAAACCCCACCTTCCACCAAAGATTCGAGTTCTTCCCGACAGTGGATCAGACAGCTCAGAGACTCTTTAAGGTGGAGCACGAGCTCCTGCAGCTGCCTCAGCAGCTCCCTCAAAGCTGCATCAATGTCACTGCCCTCCCCAAAGCAGCATCAATGTCACCACCAAGCGATGCCACCGGCACGAGGGCGGCGAGATCCCGGCGCAATCCGGGGCCGCATTGAACCGGAACGATCGCGGAACAAAAGTGGCCGTGTTAATCTCATCTCCATTGAAAAATAATAATGGATCAAAGTTTGCCAAATAGAAAAGGACAAAATCAGCAGAGAATTACTTTAATTATTACCTTCAAGCTTAGAGGGAAAAAAAATAAAAAATAGTTGGTATTACAACCGAGAGCACGCGCAAGAGGAAAACTATAAAGGAAGTACTTGACAGTGTCCCTTTAATTAAAGCGCTCTGAATATCATTAGCAATGGACCTTTGGAATTTAAAGCCAATTACAGTCTAAATGCAAAAGTTACTTGCTCGCCAAGTCGCTCACACAACATCTTTCAGAAGTGGGCTTGGTGCACAGGGAGCAGCTTTTTCCCTGCTAAATTTTTATGCAGGCTGGGGACGTCACCACAGAGAGATCCGAAACAAAGGAGGAGTGAGAGGATCCCACCAGAGGCTGCAATTATGGGCCTGAATATGCCCACTGCATCCTGTGATGCACACAGGGCTCATCAGCCAACAGATGAAGGACCTTAAACCATGGCTGAAGTTTTTGACTTCCAGGAAAAATGCTGTGGGGCTGCTGAGAAGTTAAATATTTGGGATCTAGGGGCCAGCAGCCTGGTTAGTGTCACACAGACTTGAGCTCGTGCTCCTGGGACCCAAGTGTTTCACAGCAGCTCAGGAGAAACTCAAGCCTCTGGAACAAGCTTCCCATCACAGTGTTTCCAAATGAGGCTCTCCATTGCTCACCAGTCCAAAAAGGTACAGAAAATCCATTTCCTTTGGATTTGCAACATGAGATTGCCAGGGATGTGGCTCTACCCACAGTGAGAGCTGGGATAGTGCAAATTTGGGGGACATGCCCTGGCTCCTAGATACCCCTCTCACTCTCTCTCCCAGGCACTGCCTCTGCAGGACCCCTCTGTGTCCCCAGGGTTTGGGTCAGACCCTGACTATGATGCAGCAAACCCCTGCAGTTTAAATTCTGGAGAAAAGATCACAACAGCAATGCCAGGAGCTGGTGGCTGTTTGCATGGAAAGAGCTTTTCCCATGCCACCACAACTGGGAACCCAGCTCTGCACTGGGGTCTGGAGGGAAAGGGAAGAACAGATGTCAGAGAATGATTTACCCCAGAAGTTACACCACAATAGGGCCAAACCCATGTTGGCTTGGGTTGTCCCTGGGTTTGGGATAATCCGTGGGGCTCATGGGAGCTCTGAAAATGACAGAGGAAACCAAATTCTTGTATGAGGGGGTAGGGAAGGAGCAGAAGGAAAAAACTTTCTTCTTTGGTGCCCAAGACTTTTGTCATTAAAACCAAACAATAATTAAGCATCCATAATCATTTTTCTTTTCCTTCACACCTTTCATCTTTATGGAAAAATCCTGCAGACATTACAGACTGCACAAGTGTTTGACTTTCAAAGCAAACTGGGGAAGCATCTCCCCGGCACAGCATTCGGTGGGACAGCAACACAAACCCAACAGAAATATTCATTGCCATATGTTTCGGGAACAACTTCCACAGACGTTCATTAATATCATTGCCATGAAACTCTCCAGGACTTTCCTGCAAGGGAAGTGGCAGTTGCTAATTAAAGTGCAGACGTCACCCCGAGCGAGGAAGGGGAGGCTCACCACCTCCGGTTGAAAGAGCAAGAAAAGGTGATGGAGGATGCTGCAGATCCCCAGCTCTGTCCTGGCTGTCACCCCAGTTATTCTCAACCATTAAAAAAAACCAAACAAACCAGGATTTCCAAGGGAGAATAATGATTTCTGCAAGTTCCACATATTCAGGATTTTTGGCAAGTAAGCCACAGCACGGAGAAACTCTCTTGCCCAACTTTGCTCATGCAGAGTTGCCCAATAAGACACAAACCAAAGTACTCACCCTATAATTAAAATAAAATCACCCTTTGGTTTGTGAAACCAAAGTTGGTACTTTCCTCAGGTTGTTTAATACTAACACTTTCAGTTGATTTGTTACATTTTTAGGGCAGGTGAATATCTTGAGGGACTTGAGATGAGGAGCACTGGTCCTTTTTGTGCTTTTGTGCTTTTCTCTGATGCCCACCAGGACCTGTTCCTGAGACATGTCAGGAAAGCAAAGGCTGGCAGCAGAGGACAACCTCGTGTCTGAACACCTAGAAAAGTTTCTCCAGACAAGCAGAGCAGGGAAACCAAGCACAAATCTGGGATATGTTCCTAGGTGTGGCACAAGAGCCTTCTGAGCTGGGAGAACCAACTCCTGATGGAAAACAAAATTGTTATTCAAAAGTTGCAGGCTTAATACAAACTCTCAGAGCCTGAAACATCAATTCAGAAGGGAATTAGACGTGGGCTGATGGCTTTTCCAGGCAATTTCTTCCATCCTTAGCTGGACTCCCAGAGGGGTAGCACGAACAAGAGAAACGCAGCAAGAGGAGGAGGATGGAGACCGAATCAGTGCTTAGACATGATGACTGATTCTGTCATCTTGCAGCTTCCAGCCTCTCCCCAGGGCCCACCACATGCCTCTTTACTGAACTCTGAAGCACACTTTGCTCTTCTGAGCCCTAGAAAGGAGCACAACCCTGGACAGCAGAACGGTTGGGTTCCATTTCCAAATTGCTCCTGACTCACTGCACAATTTCAGGCTCTGCCTCGCTTTCCCCATGTGTAAAAGAGACCTCAGCAAATTGCTCTGAGACCCTCAGGAGGAAAAAACATCACAAATGTTGCTTTTAATAACTTAATCCGAGCAGTCCTGCTGTTATCCCACTCCAGGACCTCCCCACGGAGCAGCAGAACACGTGTGCGCAGAACTGCAGAACACAGTTATTCTGAGGAGATGGATAGACAGGGAAAGAGACAGGGCTTGACAGCCAGCAGAACATTTCAAAGAATCTCAGCTGTCCAGGAGTCATCCATCATCCCCAGGAACACCAGCGAGCCAGGGCTGTGGGATCACAGCAAGTATTTAACACCTGTGTTCATCTATGTGGGGTCCCAAAGGGCATCTGTGGGCTGGGACCCCAAACCTGGCTCACGGCCACGGTGAAGGCCCCAGGGACATCACCTTGAGCTGGAGAGTGAAAAGCTGTTGTTTTCTAATTTACATCCACCTGCCTATTATGCATTTCAGGTGCATTTTAGAAGCAGCTTCATCCCCAGGTACAAAGCACTGCTCACAGAACAAGGTTAAACACTGGGATGAGCACGCCAAGGTTTGCTGAGGGGAAAACTGAGGCAGGCCTAGAGTAAAGAGACCTGCTCAGTGTTCTGGGACTGAAAACCAAATCTTATATCTCCAGACTGGCCATAGGCATTGCCTTTTGACCCCTCTAGTCCCAGCCAGGAAAGTAATTTAATTTTTTTATAGCACAGAGCAGACCCTCTTTGGTCCTTTTTGGTGGGCCCCAGTGGCAGCAGTGATGAAATGCTCTTCCTTCCCAGCACTGCAGGCAGTCAGAGCAAAGCCTCATGATGCTGATGAGCAAACAAAGACCTGGGTTTTGTTCTCTCCCTCCACCTAAGGAAGCACAACATCACTCAAGGATGTTTGTTGGTTTTAATCAATACAGAAAGAAAATGGTTATATCTGCTCCCTTCCAAGGAAAGAAAACATCCCCTGTGTGCTAAGTCAAAGGAGAGAGCTGGAGAGTGAACTCCTCAAGGGAGGAATCACATTCCCAGACTCCTGAGCCTACCTCCAAAATGAAGGGGGGGAAAAGTACTATTTTATTTTTTCTTCTCCCCTCACTGCCACATCACTCAGTGTCTCCCAACCTGTAATTTTCAAGGTGACATACAGGACATATTACTTGTGGGGATCTGGCCCCAGCCCTGATGAGATTCTCATGTCCCAGGGGTGTCCTGACAGCCTCTGGCAGGAGCAGTTTCCCATCTGGATGGACAAGAGGATATAGAGTTTCTTTGGGATACATTTACTCCTTTATTCCCTTCCTTTTCTACCTTTACAGACTCCATTCAAAGCCACCTTGTTTCCTAGAGCTCTCCAAAGAGAACATGGCCACGTGGAAAGCAAACTCAGGAATGGCTGCAGGCAGAAACATTCCAAGGGTAACCCTGGAAGGGCCCACCAGGAGGGAGAAACCCTGAGACTGCCCTGGGGAAGCAGCAGAGACAGCTCTGCACGAGACATCCCTCCCAAGAAACCTCCTGCAAAACCACCCCAGTGGCTCCTGCAAAGCCTTGGCCTCTTTCTGCAGCCAAACAAATCCTTCCCCACCAGCAGAGGCCTTGGTGGGACAATGTGGTGTCCTGGAGGTGACCACAGCCCTGACCCACTGGTACTTGGGTGAACAGAGCTGTTCCTGCCCCTTCAAACCCCCACGAAAAGAAGGGGTTGCAACATTGGCTGTAAGAAATGAACTGGAAGGGAACAGAAGGACCTGGCAGGCAGGCAAGGTTTGGGCTCTGCAATCTGGATAATCCATCTGAAACTCAGAAAGCAACGAGGAGAATGGAGGAAGAAAAAGTAATGAATAAAAAGAAAAGGAGCACAAATCTGTCTGCAGCCATTCCGAGCAGCAGTTTTACCTCCAACAGACTCAGGAGATTCCCTACTATCACAATATTGGGAGCCAAGGGATCCTTAAGATATTTTGGAAATCACATAACCTGAACACCAGCACCAGGAGGGGTCAGGCTGAGAGGAAATTCACCCAGGATTTTAATCCTACTTGGGAGCTCCATTTTAAGGAGGTTCCAGAGGGCTGATCTATTTCAATTACAACCTGTGATTCTCCCATCTCTTGAGCACCCAAAAAATCCCTTCTTTAAACACCAGCCCTCCCTTGCTGGCCAAGGAGGGGAGGGAGGGAATACACAGAGGGAGGGAAAGGGAGCAGGCATGCCTGGGAGGAGATGCAGCACGAGAGCAGAGAGCAGACCTTGAGTCTCATTTAAAGAGGGGGAATCTGCAGCACAGGCATGGCAGGAAAATAGAGAAAAAGCACATCAGTGCAAGAAAGCTCGAACAGATGGGGCTGGGAGCCTGCAAGGAGAGGCAGGGATGGAGGCTGGTAAACGCATGGACAGCAAAACCTGGGATTTGCTCCTCTTCCCAGCACAAGAAACTCAGCAAATATCAGACACGTTGCTTTACCAAACACCTTTTCCAGGAGTTAAACACAGTGGAGGCTGGAGGAATTCAGAGCAATTTCCCACACACATGTCATTGTCAAGGCTCCAAGCAATGCTTAAAATGGACACCCCAGCTGGAATTTGCTGTGTGCAGAGACAGCACAATTACCTACCTTTGTCTTCTCTTCTGCTGCAGAGAGGAGGAGGAGGAGGAAGGAGAAGGTGAAGCAGCCAGATCCACAGGATGCCTGAGCAACTCTTACTGAGGACAAAGCTGCTTGGGAATCACAGAATATCCTGAGCTGGAAGGCACCCACGAAGACAATCAAGTCTATCCCATTTCACCTGACACCACTTAGCTTTAAAAGCAGAGCCACCTGAGCTATCAGGCTACAAGCCCCACAGCAGTGGAGGTTTTCCAATCAATCCAAGCCCCACAGTTTTTAGGAGCATTATGAAATTAGCAAAAGCCTTTGCCTCCCTGCAGGCCTTACACTCCCACACACTCCAACCTGACCCCCAACATCACAATAAAAGCCCAGTGGTGTTTTGCAGCCCAGAGGAGTCTGCACAAGACTCTAAGACTTGAAGTGAAGTTAGCTGGTCACTCTCTCCCTTTCCCATCAGTGCAGGCACAAAACAAACCACCTGAGCGTGCTAAAACTGTGTTGAAAGCTGCATTCATCCAAAATCTGGGCAGGGAGCAGCACCAGGTACCCACTCCCTGCAGGTATCACCCATCCAAGGCAAGCCAAAGGCTGCATTAAACAGAGACAATGCCTTGAACGAGGCACCAGCAATAACTCAGCCCAGGTTTAAAAGGAACTTTGGTGGCAGGGATGGGACTGGAAATGCAGAGTTTCTCCTCCCAGCCCCACAAGCCACAACGTGCTCCCTTTGTGCTTTAAAGGGAGAGGTGATAGGAGACTTGAGAGGGGAAAGCCCTGCAGGGCAGCACGGTGTTAAAATGCAACAATTAAGCGAGCACCTTTTGAAGGTGGCGGTGACAGGGGCTTCCCGACACACCAAGGTTAGGCGGCTCTCAGAAGTGGTTTTGTTTTCCCTGGGAGATGGGCCTGTTCAGCTTTTGGCTCTTCCTCCACGGAAAAGATAACTGATCTCCTCAGATCACAGCATATTCAGGTTCACTAATAATTTAGATAAGTCCAGACAAGCTGGGTTATTAAAAGTAAAATAAAATTAAAAGAAATCTGGAAATTTAGACCTATAAATCTACAGGCATTAGGGAGAATTGAATTCTTTCTTATACGGATGTAAAATCAAGTCCTTTTTATATGATTCAATTATAGATTGATGGGAAGGCTCAGAAACATGGATTAATGATCTTTTCTTAAAGGAAAAAATTATATAAGAGAAAATAAAAGAGAGCCATATAAAAGAAAGAATTACTACTCCCCAAACCATGATTAAGGTTTAGTAGGTTACGTTCAGAACAGCGTAAAAGGGAATTTGTGGATTCCCAACCACATTAAGAGAGTATAAATGGAGATAAAGGAAGCTGCATGGTACTGTAAATTACTGTCCCTGCAAAGTTGGGGGAAGCACATATCCAGTGCATGGGACCAGCAAGGAGATGGTCATTTCCCATCAGAAAGGAGAATATGTTTTTTTAAGGGACTTAGGAGCTTCTGCAAGGTCTCAGATTTTCACAGACACGGGGCAATTGCATGGATGGCACAGGAGCTGGGCTCCATTGATTTCCAGCAGCTGGGGAGGGAATATCAGCTTTTCCTAGTGAAGGGAAAACGCTGGCAGGGGCACAGCACAAAATAGTCCTGATGTTAGTACTCCACAGCACCTCACTCAGCCTAGCCGCCTCTGAAATTCATCCCAGCTTAAGTATACAAAAATCAATGCAATCCTACCAAAAAAAGCCACTCCAGGCCCTGTGCCCAGAGCTTTCCTTACGCTCCTGATGATTCAGCCCCCAGCCTTTTACAAAAAAGGACAACGCCACAGGGTTAACGGGAAAATAAGCATCTTCAAAAGCCGCAAGGCACTCAGATCCCATGGTAATAAGGGGCATGGAGTACCTGAGATTATCTGGTTTCGAGAGAATATTTCCCTAATGCTAAGTCCAAGCCCCACTCAGCGTGGAGCAGCAGCCAAGCACATTGTTAGGGAAGCCATTGTTTATGGCTTTGTCCGAAAAGAAAGCTCTATCTGGGTCACACTTTACAGGGGAGCGGGCTAGGAGAATGCAGCCCCAGATGAGCTATGGAAATGAAGGCAATAAATGCAGGAAGAATAGCAGGGAAGGAGGTGAGAGGAGCTGGGGAAGGATTGCATTGAAGGGGGAAGGTGGCATAACCAGAGCTCGTGCGCCGCGACACCGAAATCTAATTCACACCTCTGAGCTGCCTGCCCGTGCGGCGCCCAAGCACGGGAGAAACGTGGAGAGAGCGCCCAGGATTACTTTTCAAGCTCGCCTCCAAGGGTAAAAAGCATCCTCAGCCAGAAGGTGGGAAGTTGCAATAATATAAATAAATGTATAGTTACATAAATAAAAGGCTCGTGGCTGATTCTCACGTTTGGCAAGGGGCCGGTGCTTTGCGCAATTAAAAGGAAAATGGATTCCAGCGGAAAAAGAACAACTTCCCCTTCTTCAGGAAGATGTCTTTCTGATGAGATAAAACCTTTACTTCACTCAGTCTGGAGCAGAGTTAAAGGGCAAGGTAGTATTTAAGCTTGCAATTAATTTCCAAAGCATTTTGGAAGGCTGTGATTGGATGGCAGCAGTTGAACACAGCATAGGAGAAGGAAGGGACAGGGGCACCCAGGAAGTTAAATCCACACCAGGACTCAAAGCTGTAAAACCCATGGAGCTGGGAAGAACTTTAATCAGGTTTTTTACTGAGTACTGAGGTTTAGGTTGGTTTTTTTTCCCTTTCTACACCATTATCCACAGACACTGCAAATGGCAACTCCTTCGTCTTTCATCCCAGGGAGCTTGCTCCAGTATCCCCTTCCAACGCCCACACAACCCACTGCTCTCCACCCCTACTTCTGTTAATTGATTTTTACGGATCCTCCTGTCAAAGAAAATTGCCTGGGAAGTCTAAACCCCGAAGACAAGTCACAAATTTTAGAGCCCAAAGATTTCGTGAAATGGTAACGGTTAGTGGGAATCGGGAAACATTATTGAAAATTAAGGGTCTGGGGTTAAATCAAAGTTTCTCTTTCCCTCTAATAAGATGACAGCCCAGACCATTTGACTGACTGCTGAGACACCGACTCCTCGCTGGCTTTAGATTGCTCAAGTGCTCAGAATTTAATCTCAAATGGCTGTTATTGAATTTTCTCTCGGACTAGCTGGCTGACGGGCACAGCACGAGAAGCCAGCCCCTACTCACCTGGGCAGCCTCCCAGCCTCTGGAGTTGCAATACCTGCTGCTACACGAGGGTTTTGCAGGAACTTTTGCTCCAGCTCCTTCTAGGAGGGAACAGCATGGCTCGGGAGGGATGAAAACACCGGGAATAATTTATGGCCAACAGGGTTGCTTCTCCACACAGTGTTCCTTACAACAAAAGGTATTAACTATAAGCAACAGCAAAGAACCATGCAAGAAGTGATCCCTCCAGATGTGTTTAACGCCCGGCGAGGCGAGGCAATCCTCCAATGTACACATGGCTCTCCGAAGGGTAAATGTTTCCCAGCTTCTACCGGCATATTCCTGTCATTTACACAGCGCCGTCAATCACTGCTCTCCCAAGAAGGGGAGCAGTGTAAACTCATGTTTAATGCCAGATTTACACACATTTCTATTCGCCAGTAAATGAGACCATTACATATGTTGTGTCAATTGATTTTTATAGTCTGAGCTGTGAGCGTTGGCACTGGGGAAGTGCAAAGGAACCCAGGCACTGGAAGTTGGAGCCAGCTCCTGGTTTTTCCTGGCATCGCCCCATCCTGAGGCACATCCTGACCTTTACCCTGTGACATTAAATCTCCCCTGGCCATAGACATTCTCAGCTCTATCAGCTGATCCCACTCCTGCTGTACAGACTTTCTCCCTGAGCTGTTCCCCACTGCAGGGAGAGAGGCATCTGTGCCATGTTTCACCCACGGACCAAAACCTCCGGATCTGCCCCAAAGTTTTGCAGCCCTCAGAAACTCAGACCTGCACTAACATTTAGCCCAGGGTTAGTTCTGCTTTGCTTGAGGCCACCACAACCATAGGGCTGGACACTGTCTGCCCTGTGATGCCACCAAGGGAGCTGATGCTCAGCTGAGGAGTTAATTCACCAGCCTTTTAAGTAAGTCCTTTTAAGCACATCTTGCCAAAACAAAGCAACCTTCCTCGAAGAATTATCGTTTTGTAAATACCCCCCCAAGGAGTTAACAATTCCCTTCTCCGAGATGACTCATCCTCCTACACGAGGGACCAGCAAGAAGAGCAATCACGCTGCCGTGTCAGCGCTGCACAGCCGGCACTCAGAGAGAGGTGATGGGCACAGCCCCACCTGCCCTCCACAGCATCACCCACCACCGTGCAAGCTTCTCTCTGAGTGTGCCCCAAGCAGTGCCACCTGGACACGGGGGATGATCCACCTGCAGGCAGCGTTTTGCTGCTGACCTGGGTGCTTTGCCCTCATCAACATGCACGGCAGCACCTTCCAAGGCTGGAGAAAAGGAGGCCGATCCTTGCAAGGGGTGGCTTTTCGCACCCCCCCGCAGCCAAGCAGAGCTTTCTCTCCGTAATTGACTGCTCCAGCCGTGTCTTGGCTGAGCTCCACCAGCAGCACGGCAGAGGCAGTGACCTCCAAGAGCAAAGCCCTGGATTTTGGCGGAGCCGCTGCTCCCCACCACCCAGGCCACGCCATGAAAAGCCAGCCTGCGGATGCGGGAGGCAGCAGAGCCATTCAAACCAGCCACGGGCAGTTTCACAGGAACAGAGCTTCAATCCAACATTAATTTGCAGCATCCTGGGCTGAACACTTTAGATAAGGAGTGCCGGAGCCAGGGAGATGACAGGGACAAGCTTGTGACTGTGGCACATCTGTGCGTGATCACAACACCCTGCCTGGCTCCGCTGTGGGCTCCAGCGACCTGTGTAACACAATAGCAGGATGGTCCTCACAGGCAGACCCCTTCTCCAAATCCCCGGCAGCATCTCTTTTTTCCCCTCCCTGCAGGGCTTAAAACCTCATCCTGCTCCAGTTATTCTGAAAGGGAATTTAGTGCCTCGCCATAAATTATACGAGCATTGGACATAAGCATCGTTTATGCACAAATCACTGTTCCCTAGAACAAAGCAAGTATCAGCCTCCTGACAAAACACTTTTTAGTAGGATTGGCAAATGAATAAAACCTCCCTATGAATACCAACGTGCTGATGAAAAAGTCCTACTGATTTTAATAGAAAATTATCATTTTCCTATAGGATTTTTGTGAACCATCTCGTTGAATTTAATGGAGATTTTCTATTCTGGTCTGCAATTATGCAACAGTTAAAATACCTCCAGAGACGAGGAGATTATCTATTACATTCTATAGGATTGCAGAGTAATTTCCATAGAATCCTGTTATGTTTCTATAGAGCCTGACAAATTTAATCCCTATTGAACTTTAAAGGGACTTTTCCATAAGGGACAAATAGACACTGACATCTGTTAGCTGCAAAATGAGTAATACTCGGAAAATAGAGGCCTTACACACCACTGCTGCACTCGAAATGGTCAAAAGATGTCCTGAACAAGCAGCTTAATGGGGAAAATGCATTAAATTGGTGTCACATGGCTGCATTAGTACGGCTGTGTTGCAACATTTCTTTTATACACAATGTCATTTATCCAACCAACGCTTTACAAATTGCATTTGCTACCAGTGCGCACTTGATCTCATCATCCCATGCTGGGACTTTCCTGTATCAGCGCAGGAAGACTGAGAACAATCTAAATCCAGGGAAAAAATGCCAGTTCCAAGCGTGGAGCTGGCGCCGTATCCGTGCACATTCCTCTGCCCTAATGGTTCTAATAAATGCATCGACTCCCAATCTCTCTCTCTCATTGAACTCCACTGTGGAGCTTGAAGGGCTGCACTTCTCTTTTATGCTCAGTACTAAAGAAAAAAAAAAGCCATTCAGCTGAGCTATCTGGAGAATGAAGTCTTTTAAAGTTAACTGTAAGGTACTTATAATGAGGGACAAAACAAGCAGGGACAGCCTAAGGTTTCCTACACCAACATGACAATTTGTCCTAAACTGGTTCAAGGAACAAATTAAAAGACATGACAGACCCATGGGTCTTTTTCCACCTTTCCTTGTGCATGCTGGCATCAAACATGACCCATCCTTGCATGTGGCTGTCACCCACTCATCCAGTTGTTCCTCAAAGGCCCAAAAGTCACTCCAAGAGATCGTTCAGGAGATCTCAATTTTGAATGCATCACCTCTGCAGAGCTGCTCTGGTTCTTCCTTAGCCATTCCCTCACATTTTTTTGGAGATTAAGGGTGCTTTAAGATCACCCTGGATAAAGCAGTTTGAGAGTCCCTAAGCCAGGCTTGTGGCACCTAAAGACATACGAGTTTCTGGAATGCTCCTAGTAGCCTGCAGAGGAGCCTCAGAGCAGTAGTAATAGAATAGTAACATCCAAATTAACCTTCAAATTATAGAGCTGACAGGGAAAATTATCCTAAAATAGTACAGGAGGCATCTTAGAGAAGGAGGGAATTGGCAATGTGAACCTAAACCCCCTGACAAGCATCTGGCAGTGGTGAAGCTGAGGGGACCAAGCCAAAACTGGGCACCCAGAGCCACATGTCTGAAGACACCACAGACATACCCATGGCAACAAGAAGAACAAGCACCTCCATATGTCTTCCCAACTGCATTTCCTTTCCAAAGAAAAGGACAACGTGGTAACTGAGCACAGCAGGAAAATATATGGCTTTAATATTTTCTCATTTGCCAAATGCTGGCAGGGTGTGGACAGTGGGTGCGGGGAAGGCTGTGGACTGGGTTTGCTTTTTTCCTTCTTTTGAGTTGTATCTGCAAGTGAATAAAGTCCTTAGTGGTGACAGGACAGCTCTTTTGGATAGTTACTGCCCAGAGACCCCTCCAAAACAAGCCCAGACCATGAAGGGGGTGTGTGGCAAAAATCAGTATATAAGTGTGGGGGTACATCTCGCACCCTCAATGCTTCCCTGCCCTTTTAAAAATCAATTCTTGTGTTTCTAGAAATCAAACCCAGCTTCCACATGGACTAATAATGACACCTCATGTCCCTTTTAGGATCCCATTACTGGGTTTGCCAACATCCACACAGAGTAAACCTCATGGACTCTTCATCCTAAGCATTGTAAGACTGGAAAAGTGGGAGAAGTGAGGGAGGCTCATATTTCTAATACCAAAAGGAAGCAACAGGAGAAAGCATTTGATGCCAGCAGCCAGCTGAGGGTTTTCACACACACATTGCTCCTAGGGACAAGGGAGAAGACAGCTCTGAGAAGGAAGAAGCAGACACCAGACCTCAGCACTTAAAAGAGACTCAAAGATAGCTGTTTAAATGAGCATTTAGGAGTAAAACAACAGGATAGGAGTTTCCCAAGGGCTCCACTTAGGTCTGAGCCAGCTCCTACCAAGCCCACGGGTCCAGCCCTCACTGACACCGTGGTCACATACAGGTCATCGGTGTGACCTCGCACTTCAGACTGGCACCACTCAGAGCATTTCACCCAAAGAGTCAGGAAGGTCCCTACAGGAGGGAAGGCGCTGCCAGCCAGATGTTGTTAACAGGAATGTCACTCTGGCTCTAGGGAGCCTGAGGAAAAATTTCCCAGGTGATGGCATCCTCACAGGGCCCACGGGGAGGATGAAGGCAGGGATGCTCCTGTTGCTGAACCCAACAGCGAGCTGGCTGCTCCACCATCCACTGCCAGGGCAGAGCAGCACTGCAAGGGGAAGTTTGGAGCAGTTTCAGCTGGAGCAAGCTGTACTTTGCCTTAAACCCTCCCTCCCCACAGTGTGCCCAGGGCTGCACCGCGCGGAGGCTCGGCATCGCCGGGACAGTGATTTGCAGTCTGCTCAGACACAGCCCTACATCACTTGGGAGAATGAACCTACAGTTTTATAAACTATTTATTAGCCCTGTCCTGTAGCGCTACATCAATATGGCCATCGGTGAAGCAAGGCAGGAGCTATAAAAATACCATCTATCCAAAATAAGCTTCATAAAATCAAACAGAGGCCAGTACAGCCTAGGATGGGATTGTGGCTTGACATATAAAGGGCCTCTCAATCTTTGAGATAGACCATTAAAATCCTCAAGCCCTTTTGGTTCACAGAAGTCTAAAACAAAAGGGGAAAAATAATGACACCTTTTCTGGTGGAGCAGGAGAAGGCAGCAAGGCAGTCGTGCAATATCATTTGTTTCCACAGAAGCCAGATTACTCCCTCTTCCCAGGAAGAAAACTACCAGCTCAAGAAAAAAAAAAAAAATTAAAAAAAAAAAAAGTGCTTGTTTTCCTTTGCCTTCCCCACCCACGAGATGCTTCTCAACAGGCAAAAAAGTTTCTCCTCCGTGTGCCAGCAGTGATGTTCCCTGCTCGGCACAGCAGAGGCGGTGCAGGAGGGGGTGGGAGAGGCACGGCTGGAGCACGCCGATATCCCAGCCCGCGCTCCCCCCGGCTCCCGAGGCAGCGGGGTAAGGCAGAAGGCAGGTCAATACATTGTCAGAGATGATGATTAACATTTCCAGCCAGTGCTCCCTCAAACCACCTCTAAAACATGTCTTAATAAACTGCATTGCAAATAGCCTTGTATTTCTACCTCGCTGCATCTGCCAGGGTGAGATAATACAGCGACCTCAGGAAAAGTGACACACAGGGAATGAGCTGCCGCGAGTTATACGGCACCATGAGACCTGGCTCTGCACGTCGCTCCCAACCCTGGGCGGCTCTTCCTGTGGCTCACCCAGGCTTTTTGGGGCTCTGTAGGAAACAAGGGGTGAGCTTTGAGCAAAGAAAATACCAGCTCACAGAGGGTTTGGGGCTGAAAGGGTTTGAGGGAGAAAATCGCTCTCAATTGCTATTGAGTGTGAAAATCACTGTACGAGAGAAATATTTCAAAGTCAGGCACGTGACAGTTTTTTTGCAGAGGCAGGCACCATGCTTTGAAAGGTCAGAGGGAGGTGAGAACAAGCACAAGCATCATTTTCCTGGAAACACAGCCCTGAAGCTTTCCAAAACTGTGTGACGGCAACAGGCTCCGTGACAGTTTCCAGCGTTGCTGAAATACTTGGCTGGATCGAGCACGGCGTGGCTCAGCATCACCTTCACCTTTCCAGGGGATTTTGAACCTCACACCTTGCTGCACTGCGATGCTCAACCCTGAGGGAGACAGTCAGAGCTGCCAATCCAAACTGCAACTCAGCTCCTCAAAGCAGTGAACTGGAAATGAAGCTCACACACCTTCACGCCCTTCCCCTGCTTATCAGCCTGCCTCAGTGACATCAAAAGAGAGAGGAAACAGCTTGGGTTGGACATGGGGTGAAAAAAGGAAGGAAAAGATTTGGGTTTACCTGACAAGTCACCTTCAACTGGGCAAGGATGTTTTACATCCCCGCTCTGGACCTTCAAGTACTTCAACATTAAGTAAATGCCACTTACCTAGGAGGAAAAAGAAGAAGAAGTTAAAGTTCACCAAGTATTTTAACACAACGCATTTTAAAAGTGATGGAATTTGTAATTCACTTGTAGGCTGGAGGAAACACAAAGGGGAAAACTCCAGGTTTTAATACAGTTTTATAAAGGTCAGTTTGAATGGCACAGGTTCATAAGGCCATCCTATGAGCTGTTTCTTTTCTTATTTGCCTCTCACAGTCGTGGCTTTTTCCAACCCCTATATCCAAGCCTGTAGAACAGGCCTCAGTTCTAGAGGCAAGAGCTGCCTCTTCCTATCTCAAAATTTAAATCCCTACAGAGAAGTGCTTCCTGCTCTTTCTTACGTTTTTTTATTTTTTCCAACAGCAATATTACCCATTCTTGGGCAAGGTCTGACACCAGCCTTTCCATCTCTGCAGTCCCAAACAGGCAATGCCACCAAATATTTCCAACATCAGCCCTGATTCCATACTCCATGGGAAGAAAACTGCTCAGGATCCATCTTTCCCAAGCTCTACCTGCAGCAATTCATCCTTCCAGGTGGGGATGTCCTACCTGATCCCCAGCCCACCAGGCAAGACCACAGACGTGGTACAAGCACAACTATCGCTCCTTTCCTTCCAGAAAGACAAGTTTGACCTTCTCTAGGACAAAAAAACTCCATCTTTCCCAACCTCAATCAAAAAATATGCCTCATGGATACAATAAATATTAATTGCAGATAAACAAGAAGCCCTTCCCTTTTTTCCACAGGCATCTGGAAGCATGAAAAACCAAGCAAGGAGGCTGTGCCCATCCAGCTGTTGCTCCATAGGCTGCTGTAGGAATTGAGGATGATGGGACGGGCCATGTCTGCCTAATGCACGGCTGTGTGTGCTCTAAATGACTTAAAGGGTGCCTGAGGCTATGGACAGATGCTGCTAAAACACACAATTGAATAAATAAATGGAAGGTAACGGAGAGGGTAGCGATGCCATGGGAGAGCGAGTGGCAGAGTTGTGTGCCAAGGTGTTAAAAAAACTCCCACAGAGCTGCCTAAACCTCTTCTGAGACTCCACTGCTACGTGTTTCAGATGCTGAGAAGATTGAACTAATAAAAAAGAAATGAGAGAACTGTCACTGCAGATTACATGGTATTTATTCCAAAATCTGCTCATTATAGAAATTTGCAAGACAAATGGGTTTTTAGCAGGAAATGGCAGCTTTTCCTTAAGTGTATAACGATGAACAGATCTGGTTGGGAGCTGAATCTTTCTCTCTCTTTTTTGAGCTACTCCGGCTCCAAGTCTTACCAACCACCCGAGAAATACTCATGAGGCTGAAAAAAAACCCAATTTTTTTTTTTTTTTTAACATTCTCCACCAGCCTCTTCATAATCCTATAAGAAAGTACGATTAAGAAATATTTGAAGCAAGAAAAGCTCATTTGGCCTAGAGAGTTTCTAGGCAGCGAGAGCTTCTCCTGCTCCTCAACAGCCTGCAATCAGCATTGCTAACACTCCGGATCCTTCCTTCCTCACAGGGAAAGCCCTTCACCAAGAAGAGTATTTGTGGTCAGGCTTTAATCCCCCAGCCTTGATAAATGTTTAATTCCTGGGCCTGCCTTCGTATCTGAATATAGACTGGAGGTGCTTCGCATTCTGCCGTATCCGAGTGCTTCTAATGACATTTTGGCTTCTTTCCCAGTTAATTCCAAGTGCCTGAAACCCAAGCATCTCCCCTCTCTCCCTCCCCGTCGTGGATGCACATGCGGATATTTGACTGATAATATACAAAGCCAGAATGTGTGGTTTTAAAACAAGTCTCTGCAGCAGAGACTCAAGAAGGGAGAAGAAGAAGGGGGAAAATATGCCTTGAAATATTACAGAGTAGGAGCTGTCAAGTTGAAAAAGCTTCTACAAGGTTTTCAATGCCATAACTGTGTTATTTAGCTGGGGATGAGAATTTTCAGACACATCAACAGGAAAAAAGGGGTTTCAGGAGGGGGAAAAAAAAAAAAAAAAAAAAGAGAGGCGGCCTGTCTTATTTGCAGCTCTCCTTTGTTGGAAAGCAATTACAGCCTTACTCAATTTATGACCCAGAATGCACCCTAATCTACTTGTAAATGCGTCTTATTCACCACACAGCACTTTCAGATACAGCCAGGGTAAATAAACGGGAGATTGTTCCTACCTACATTGCGGCACAACTGTTAATTGTAACGCCCCATGAAACTTAATTATGCAAAGCAGAGTGGCGACACTGCAGCCATTAATGAGATGTTTGATTCAAGAATAATTTGTTGTTTGGAGCCTCGGACTTGTTTTGCCTGTCCCTTCCACTGTGCTGCACTAATTCTCAATTCGTGCTTATTTTAATAGTGCAGCAGCAGGGCACAAAATGGCTCGGCTGAGGCAGCAACGGGAGGGCTCCTGGTTGGAATCCCATTTTCCAAGTGTGCAGCAAGGCCCCGCCATATGGGTTTCCCTCACTTCAACAAACTCAGCGGAAAGCCGGTGATGGGACGCAAAGCGTTCTGCAGGTAAAACCCTTGGAGGGCTACCAAGCCCTTTCAGACAAAGGAGTGGCTAAAAGGAGAAAGGCTCAGCTTTGCTAGACCCCCAGAATCTCCCAAAGCCACGCTAGGATGGACACGAGCATGGATCCTGTTCACACACAAACACCCACGGCATTGCTCCCAGCTCCTTTGCGATGGCTGGATCTGAGCAACGCTTTGGGCTGAGCCATCGTGTTGCCTGCCTGGAAATAACATTTTAAAAACCACAAACAGAAGCCGAGAAGAGGTTGAAGAGACAAAGAAAAAGCTGACTTGGAACAAGAAGTTGTAGTACACCCACTGATAAGGCAGGTGATAGATAGAGCTACAAGATGTTGCGTGGAGACTCTCTCTGCTGCTCTAAGAGACTTTCTCCCTAAATGGGGAAAGGAGATTGGTAGTCAGACCAAAGTCTATTATTTAAGCCTCTGGTTATTGATAGAAACACACTATCTTTTTAAATTTACAATCAAGCAAGCAATTCACTCTCTCCCATTTACAACAACACAAGATGTTTGCTCATATCTGCCCTGGAGATACCAGAGTCTTTTCTCCTCTCAGCTCTCTCCCAAGCTCTGACTGCAGAAATCCGTCTGCTAACATCATCTCTGAGCTTTCCCCTCGTTTTTCTTCCTGGTGACACGCTCTGCTCCTAACTCAGGCCGAGCACTGACCCACTTCTCCAGTTGGCTCCATTAATACCTGTGATTAGTAGGCCTTGGAGCCAGCAGCCACCACCAGCCCATGAATCACCAGGATTTCTTCCCTTCCGTGGCACCAGCAAGAGGAAGGAGCCAGGGTACTTTATCTCTGATATATCTGCTGCTGATAGGAAAGACATTGTTGGTCTACTGTAACTGTCTATTTTTTTTTTTTTTTTTTCTTATAGATGTGACTCTTAAAATAGCAAGTCACAAAGAGGGTTTTAGACATATCGGAGGCCCTTGGGAGCGGGGCCCTCATGGCTGCACGAGGTATTGATAGCGACGAGATAAAGAGGAGCCCGGCACACACCGAACCCCGCCGACGCCTCTAATAAGATCAGGACAGATGACAAGGCACTCAACTGTGCCCCAGCAAGGTCATTACTGAGCATTAATAACGGAACCTTATTATGAACAGATCGCTCAGTGGCAGAGCCTTTCCCACCTTCGCTGCTAAGAAAGCCACAGCACCCCAGGCCCCAGAGCGGCAGGGTTTGGGTTTTGTTGCCACTCACCCCCGGCTAAATATGGCCAGGGGAGTCAAGCTGCCTCATGGAAAACCCCTGGGGCAAGTCAGTCTTCCTAAGAAATGCTCATCATAGAACCATTTAGGTTGGAAAAGACCTCTGACATCACTGAGTCCTACTGTTACGCCAGCACAGCAAGGGATGCCTCTAAATCACATCCCCTAGTGCCACATCCACATCTTTTCAATCCCTCCAGCGATGGGACTCCATCACCCTCCTGGTCAGACTGTTCAATGCTTGACAGCCCTTTTGATCAAGACATCTTCCCTAATAGCCAATCTAAACCTCATCTCAAGGCCACCTACTCTTGCTCTGTCATTTGTTAGTTGGAAAAACAGATCAATCCCCACCTGGCTCCAACCTCCCTTGAGTAGTTGTTGAGAGTGAGGAAGTTTCCCCTGAGCCTTCCCATCTCCCTCAGCCACTCCTCACAGGACTTGTGTTCCAGACCCTTCCCAGCTCTGTTGTCCTTTGGACCAATTCCAGCACTTCATGTCTTACTTAATATCTTCGTATCTTACTTGAAAGTCATGACCAGCTAGGTGCATCAAATCAGCATTTAATGTTCTCCTTCCCCCTTGCCTTCTGTGACCCCCTTGCAGTCCAAACCAGCTCTTCCTGTGAACATACTCCCACCAAAGCAGCAGCCAGGCCTGCTGTCCTCTGCCACAGCATCCTGCAGTTGTTCTCTCCGTTTTCGTCTTACAGAGAGGAGAAGATTCTGGTTTGTCTGAACCTCCGTCCATTGCCCTTCTTCCAAGGTATTTTGGAGTCCAAGCCAGGGAGAACTGGCACCACCAGAAATCTGACCCTGGCTCTGTTGAAACTCTGAATGAAATTATGCCAAGCCCACTGAATGGGTTTTGCCTTCTAGAAAAATAAAAAGCATGCCTGGAGAAGGACAGGATTTCTTTTTTCAAACAATTTTGGCTTTTTTTCCCCCTACTGTCTGATATTTCATTTTGGGTGTTACTTTGATTTTATAGAAAAAATCAAAACCAATCTGACCCCAATTGTCCAGAAGTACTACAAAAAAAAAATCTGATATTCACAGAGCTCTGGTCCTATTGCCCTAATTCTCACCTTCTCTTATTCTGTAATTTCCTCCTTCGTAACACGGTGACTGGAGCTGAGTGCAGTGTCTCAGACGTGCACTCAGCGAGGGCTGAGATATTATTGTTGATTTATGGGGGCTGGCTCTGCTTAGGGAGCAGTGATTTACTTTGGTGTGTTTTCACAATGCTGCCATCTCTTCGGAGACAGATCTCACCCTCAGCTTCCCCACATCCAAGCACCTGGTGCTAAGCACTCGGTCACAGATTGCTGAGACATTTCCCCATCTTTCCTCCTCTCTCCAGCTTTGTTTCCAGGAAGGTCATTACCACGTTTTTGCTCCCCTAGGGTTTAACAGCCCAATTAGGGGAGACAGAAACACTTCAGTAGGTGCTGGCCAGAGCATGGCCTTATCCCTGGAAACCAATTCTCCCTCAGACTTAAATATGGACCTAGTTTTATTCATCACTAATCTTCACAATGGAACAGGTCGGGAATTATTCTTCCCAGCTTTATCTGCTATTCAGCTCTGCCTTTTGTTGGTCTCCTTCTTTTGATGCTGTGAAAGAAGCAGACCTTGCACACAGAGGTTTCCCAAAAGTACTTATTTTCCTCCTATAGGAGCAGGCAAATCCTGCACCCAAAATCCAGCCAAGTGACCATGCCAAGACGAAGCACGCTGCTCCCTGGGTAGTTTTTCCAAGGAGAACTGTGTCTGCAAAACACTCCTGGGAGACAGGAAGAGGAATGGGAACAACTCTACAGCAGGACCTGGCCATAAATACCTGTTAAAGGAACCTGTTATGGCTTTGCCTTCTGCAGTGGTTTTATACATACATAGATCAGTAAATACTGTAATAGAGGCAGTTTTCTGTACAACACCTTTTGCTGCTATTTTGCAAGTGCAGATACATCAGCGTAGCATCAGGCTCTTAAATATGCTCAGGAAAAGCTGCTCAGGAGAAGCTGCTGGTGCCATTACCCAGCACCCACACACCAGAACACACGAGCACTCCTCAGACTCACATTTCTGCTGCAAAAGAGGGGAATCAAGACACTTTCAACAGCAGAGCTTGGGACTAAGTCTCCTATGGAGCAAGTCCCAACACCCCACTGGGAGACAGGAATCACGATCACCTCTTTGTTTCCCACCTCCCTTTTCATCCTCCCTTTGCCTCCGTTTCCCTCGCTGCAGGAAACCTTGAACGCCAGCTCTCTACCAGAGGTATTGAGGAGCTGAACAACTGAGCAGCGTTCTGAGAGCCTTTGAAGGAGCTGCACAATGTGGGAACAGTGGTTCAGGCTGAACAATAACGTGTCCTCGCTCGCGGTGCGGCCCCCGCGATGACTGTCCTCAGCACAACTGTCAACTCCACTCCCGGTGAAGGATCTTTATTATTAGTGATGAGCTAAGAAGCAGGGCGAATGCAGCTTGGTTTTGCAGCTCCAGCACTTAGGGGAAAGGAAAAAAAATATATTGTGTAAATCTGTAAGCAAAACCACGGAGTAAGAACAAGCATGGAATTCCATCAGGTGACATCTTGCTTTAGGTCCATGTTTGCCCCTGCTGCTCCCCACATTTCTCCTGTGAAAGAAGCACCAGCTCCTCTCCCCTCCCATGGGCCTTACCCTACAATTTCTACCCTTTATATCCTCACACATTCCCACATTCATTGAACTCCAACACTCTCTTAAGCCATTTCAGGCAGTTCCTCTGCATGCTCATAAGGATAAAATCTTCTAGTGATGGTTGCAAAAGGCGAAATCAAATGACAGGTTGATTTAGTGCAGCTCTTACTAACAGCTTGCAGAAATTAGAAGTAAATAGGAGGTCAAACAGCTCGCAAGCAATTTGACATTAGCAATTTCAGCTTAGTTAGGCTCCTCTGGTAATAAAGAACCACTGTGTCTTTCCTTTACCTCAGTGCTTGGCAATAGAAAGGTCATTACCAGCTAAAGATACTACAAGAATAACACTTTAAAACCTTTATTATTTTTAACAAGACATGGGTATTTTAAATGGTGTCTGTGCAATACACTGGTGGCATGCTACAATAACTGGAAATGGCTCAAAATAATCATAAAAAAACCAAGTGAAATTGGAAACACAATATGTAACCATCCACGGTTCTTAAAGCTGTGTCAGTCAGTTAAGCAAAAACTATGCTTGGGCATAAGTGAGCATGAAATTCAATATAAACATCCTGAATGTGGTAGAGAAACAGATGAAATATGTGTACAAAATGCTAAAGTAAAATATACAATGAGCTTTGTATAAATAAACAATAAAGAAGTAAGAAGATTAAAAAAAGCTGTCTTTATGATATACAGGATTGGTGGGAATGAACCCGTTCTGCAATTGTCTGACTTCAGATGCTTTGGGGATGTTGATTATGCTTTTAATTCTCCTTCATCAAATATAGAGGTAATTAGGGACAAAATAATTCCAGTAAATGTCAACTGCCTAAGACTTGAGAAGACTCAAAAGAGGCAAAGTCATACACAAACGTTTTGAAGTGAATAATAAATGAATTGTGGGCTCTAAACAATTATTTTTTGAAGTATCCCTAATGTAAACTAACCAGATGTCCTGGGTGAAGAGGGTGAGAAATTGCCTTGACAGGCCACTAATTCCTTCACTGCAGATCCCTTCTGTGAAGCGGGGATTATCAAAATAAATAAATAAACAAATGAAAGCAAACACAAGAGGCACAACATGGCTTAAAAAGCCAGAGAAGGCCAGTGCAGTTATTACAAACAACTGCAGCCCTCAGAACATTTATGGAAGTTCCTATCTGAACTTCAGTACCTGTTTCAAATGGGAAAAGCACATCCCTGGCTTTTCAGACCCCCTCACTGCAAAGCACCACGTCCCTCATTCAGAGATGCGTGTCCCCAAAACAGTGACAGCATCACTAAGCCCAACTTGGCTCCCGACTTGCCCACACCTCAGTTTCCCACCTCTCTAATGGGAATAATAGCACGGACCCATTTCCCGAGCTGGAGCGTTGCAGAAGCACTTAGATGCCATGGAAACGGGCGACATTCCACCACCCACGCTCCCCCATGCCAGCTCCGTTATTCAGCAGAAATGCACATGGACCAGCAGCTGGCCCAGAGGATGCCTCCTCCTCCTCCTCCTGGGTGAAGGACTGGCATCCTTTGGCAAACCTCTGCTCCTAGCTCTGTTTTATCAGCAGCCACTGACTGGGTTTTGTCCCCTGGAAACATTCCCCAGCCCGTGCCATCCCACCAGGACACATCACTGAACGCCACCCTGCGGGCTCTCCTCTAGATAATCTCTGCTAGGACCCAAAATCCTGCATGCAAGTGCAAGGGAGCACATCCTCAAGGTGCAAAGGACTCCCACAGTGCACAGAGATGCTAAAAACCCCAGGCAGGATTACCAAAACAGCTGTGGAACAAAGATGTTCCTCTCCTGAAAGCTGAGTCCAATCCCTTCTATGTCTCCTCCACTGCC
The DNA here is from genome assembly GCA_013397245.1 of Thryothorus ludovicianus. Classification (NCBI taxonomy): domain Eukaryota; kingdom Metazoa; phylum Chordata; class Aves; order Passeriformes; family Certhiidae; genus Thryothorus; species Thryothorus ludovicianus. The sequence goes on from VZTB01010587.1 coordinate 121,427, forward strand.
CTCCTGGAGCAGGGAGAGACACTGACCTGTAACTCATCCCACCCTCACCAAGCTGCAAGAATTATTCATCATCATGCCAAGCTATCAATTTCCCAAATACATCCCAACTGGCCACACCACAGGTAATTAGAGCCCACAGCCCACCAGTGATTCAGGGGGGGTGAGCACTGAGCCACAGCACCACATCCCTGAGAAATGATGGGACCCTGTGGGTCACCCTGGTTCGTCTGCACATGATTGGTTTAATCAGAGATAAGACTGACAATAGAGCAGAAATTTGAGCTGCAGACCAGGTGACACAGGCCAGCTTGGTAGGAGACAAAGAAAATCAGAAATGTCAGTAGCAGGTCTATAATAATTGCATAACAATTTCAGGTAATAGTTTTACAGCAGAATTTTTCCCCGGGTTCGTACCCTGTGCAAATCCCAAATCTAGGCTAAACTGAGGGATTCAAATGCCTGAAGATTTTGCATAATGCAGAACAAAACCAGTGAGGGACACCCTCACACTGATCTCCACTGGGATGAGGGGTCAGGGCCACCAGGAGCCAGAGGCAACAAGAGAAAAGCAGAAACACCTCCCTGGCTAGCAAAGAACACGGCTCCACACCACTTTTGTCACCATTTTTGTCATCTTTCCCCATTCAGCAGACAAGCTCCTTGGTCACTGCAGAGGACCAGGGCCTTGGAGAGCAATTCTGAGTCGTCTCTGCCTACAACCTGTATTTGTTGCTCCCTTGAGTGGCTGCCTCAGACAGGCTTTGCTGTATTTTAGACCTGACATTACCCAGCAGGCAGTGAAAACTGGCTACTCATTAACTTTGCTGAGATGGGAGCAGCTCCCATAAAAGCCACTGAAACCACTCCAGCATTCGGGGTGTGTGTCATTTAGCTGTGATGTGTCCCTCTTGCTGTTTGGCTTTTCCCTTTCCCTTCAGTTTTATTTTTACGTGGTGACATTTGGAAGAGAAAGCCATTGAAAGCAGCAATATTGGACACTCAATTCCTGGCTCCCTCGCTGTCACTTAGCAGAAGACATTCAGAAATTTAATATTTGATCTTCCACCTCCTCTTTGATCACCTTTTTGTGCCTCTACCACTCCAAGGACAAAGTGGCTTAATAAATTGGAGAAATGGGCTGAGGAGGCTGCTCCAAGAGGGATTCAAAGCAAAGGCAGAAATCAGATGTACAAATTACTTGCTAGCCAAGATTTTGGCAGAGATGTCAAGAGATTTGTGTACCTGGTGCTATTTCAGGCCAGATTTCCCTGAGAGGGACTCTGGCTGGTTAACAGAGAGTTAAACAAAGCTAAATAAAGGCAAATAGTTAGTAGGTAATGGATTGCTGAATATTCAGCCGATGAGGCAGTGCTCAGCTCATGTCCATAGCCACCAGCAGCATCACCCACTGATGGATTTATCCCAATCTACCACTAATATCTGCAATATGCTTCTAACATCTGCTAACCACTTATTAACTCTATACAGACTCCTGAAGAGCTATCAATAACCCTAACTTTAATAAGAAGGGTGACCCCGTAGCCAGCATCAGGACAGAAATGTCATTCAATCAACTTTTCTGGCTGGGCTGTTTTCCTGTGCCAGAAATCTCCTGGGAGCACCAGGCAGGACAGAGCAGCAGCGCGTTCAAGGTCAGAGAGTCCTCAACCAGCCTTGTCCTTGGGACTGCAGAGCTCCAGCCCCAAACTTTGAGGCAGTGCCCTATATCAGGCAGCATGTCCTTCCTTTGAGCTCCTCGGTGGCCACTGCACAGTTGATATTCACCTTTCAACCATTAAAATAAAACGTTCATGATGAGATCAAGCGCAGTGACCTCATTCTGCATGCACCAGCTTCCCATGTTAGAGCAGATATTTTACTCTTTGCAGATGTGAGGTGAAAAGCGTGTGTTGAGGGGAGGCACCACAGTGAGAGCTGTGGGGAAGGACGGCACAGAAGTCACATTTTCTTTCCATGAAGGAAGAATTCTCCTTCTCCACAGCCTGCTCAGCTGCATGGGGAGCTCACAGGGAGAAGGACATGGGGCAGAACCCTGCTGCCTTCTCCACACCCTCACAGATGGTCCCTCCTTGGTGCTGTGGGTGCCAGCACATCCCTAAGTGCTAACATCACATCACAATGTGCTACATTCCATGGAGCTCCCCTTGCACACCTGCATGACACTCCCCACTATACATACGGGGAAACTGAGGCAGGCTGGGTCACAGCAGACGGGTTCCTGCTGCCTTCGCTGCTGCTTCCAGCTCATCTCCCAAGGTCAATGTGCCAGCAGTACTCACACACCCTGCAGAGATGGAATTCACAAGCCAAAGCCCAATTCCTCCACTGGCCTGAGTCACAGGCAACCTGCAAGCCAATGGATTTGGGTTCCAGCAGAAGTTGGAGCCTCACACTAACACAACTGTGCCCCATCCTGTCCAAAGAGGATCCTATGCCAGCTTACGGAGCAAACACCCCATTTACCCACCGCTACTCCTTCCAAAATAAACAGGTTTATGGTCACGCCACCATTCCATCGGTCCAAGACCCTCATGGAAAAACCCATCCTGCACCGTGGCCAGCACCACCACCTGGCTGCGGGTCTGTCTCCATTTCAAGAGCCACTTTCTGCATCCCGGCCGTCCAACGCCACTCTGCCAACCTCTGCCACCTGTTCTGCTTTGGCCTGCGCCACCGCGGCCCTGGGTGGGCAGCGAAGGCCCTGGATCCTTGCAGGGTTTGCAGCTCCGTGGCAGCGCCGGCGGGCACAGCTGCCTGGATGCTGCTGCATCCCACACCGCTGCGCCGGGTAATGGCCATTGCAGCACCAAATTAACGGTGCATCTGCTCCTCGCTGCAGACGCCGCCGAGAGTGGGCTGTAATTTCGTCTCCGATCCCCCAAATAATGTTTGTTGTCGTGCTGTAATCTTGGCAATCAATGTAACAGCTGAACAGATCGTTTCGGCTGAAATATTTGCTAAACACGCAAAGACCTTGAAACCACACCTCAGCGTGCGCGCATTGTGTGCGGAATTACACGCTGAACTAAATAAGGACTGGGTGGGGGGAGACATGGGGAGAGCTGCCAGCCAATTAAAACACAAAAACAACGAGTGAAAAAAAAAACAAACAAGCCCAAAACACCAAACCCTTGTGAGTTTATCTGCAGCACCTTTCACCAGCAACACCTTATTTCCTGTAAAGCAGGCAAAACAAAGCTTCAAGCGCTCTTTGGAGCACTCCTCGGCCCAAGATGGATCAACTGAAATGTGTATGCAAGGCTCTCAGAAGTGGAATTTAATGGTCACAAAAATCAATTGGCCAAACCAGCTGCACGCATATTAACCTCCTGATGTCCCTCTCACTGAGCGCTGCCTTCACTCAGCCAGCTATAAATAGGCTAAGCCACAAAATGTTTTTATTTAGGGAATTTAGCAAGAGCTGCTTTTTTTGGTTTCTGTGTTTAACCTGCTTGAAATGCCAGCCTGGGAAATGAAAGCAGCAGATTAGCAAAGACAAAGCCGCAGGTGACCAGGTTATACTCATGGCCACACTATCAACCACCTGCACATCCTTCTGCAAGTCATGGTACTGTGATATTTCCCTTTATCCTCTTCAAGAGCTGTGTTTATTTTGAAATTTCTGAAAGAAAGGATCTTACTTGGATACAACAGCTGGGCTACAGGACCCTGACTGAGGCTGGGGTCCCCAGGTATTAACTTAACATTTACCTGAAATAACACAAGGTCTTTGGGGACAAGAAAGAAAAAGTTGCTCCTTTTTTTGGGCAAACTCTTGTGCTTCCAAGGTTTTGATTTCTTCTAGCACTGCAAAGCATTTGTATAAATTAGTGCAGACATCTGAGATACATCAAATTTGACAGGCCTGGGGCAAGTTCAAACTTCTGATCACAACATCCATCACAAGCACTGAGCTATTTATCAACAATTGATCAAAACAAAGAGGGAGAACAAAACCTTTCACTTCAGGAATTGATACCTAAGGACTGACAAGAGCAGGTCCACCGCCTCCCCCTCAAGACTGCAGATTGCTTAGCTGACCCCCAAGATGTCATTCCATTAGAGCACCTCACCAAATGTGAATCTTCAGGAGATTCGACACCACAGAAGGAAAAAAAAAACCTCTTATGGACCTGCTTAAGCTCCACCTTTGACCCTGTAATTCAATCATGCATAACCCCTGATGACCTCAGAGTAAGAAGTAGCTGGAAAATGTTGGAAGAACACAGATGTTAGTGATGGAAACAGGGTCTGGGATTTTGGATAAGAGGGATCACTCTCTGCCCTGCCAGAGCCTCCCAGGGAGGTCTGACACATCACCCAGGCTCCCTGCTCTCATCCCCAGTGTGGCTGGTGTCTCTTTTAGGGGAAAGAAAACACATTTGCAAGTCTGGGGTGCCAAGATATGACAGCAAAATGGGCAAAATCCTTTCAGCGAGACCCAAGCAGCCTTTTAATCCTGCAAGCAGCAGATCACAGCTGCTGAATCGCAGCACTCTTGACTGGGATTCAAGAGAGAGAATCTGGGGTCACTGGGCACCTCCGTGGTGATGTGTCAGGCTCAATCCTTGGCTCTGACATCCCGTCCATTTCTAAACATCTCATTCAGCGAGGTTTCAACCATCTGCACCGCACAGGGACTCAGTCTCCAGCCTGGCCTGCAAATTTGGCTTGGATAAAACCGGCGGGAGCCAAGCAGTGAAGCCAAGGGGCCAGCGGCCTGGAGCCAGGAGAGCCACACCAGCACAAGCAGCACCATGGTGCTGCCATCCCAGGGACCGGGCACTTCCCTCCCCAGAGGAGAGGAGGGAAACTCTTTGCACGTCTTTATCACGGCACAGGCTCTAATCCTGCAGCGGGAGCCAACCTGGCTCGCCCGGATCCCTCGTGGAGAGGCGAGCCTGCCAACCTGCTGAGGAGCAAACGGCTGCCAGCGCTCCCAGCCTTGGCAGCTCTCCCAAGGTGGAGCAGCAATGGGCTTTCCCTGGAGGCACCCGGCACACAAAGGAAGCTCCGTGCTTCCTACAAGGCCCTTGCCAGGGGACACGTGTCCCCAGCAATTCCCCGTCGGGCTGTGACACAGCCTCACTGCAACACGGCTCGGGGAAGCCATGTGTGCCGACAAGGGCAAGAAGAAACGTTGTTTTCTCAAAAAAAAAAAAAATTAAATTAAAAATCAGCTCTTTTCCACACATTTGCTAATTACTCATCAGATTTTCTAATGAAGGTGCTGTGCTGGGCACTGGGAGACGGAAGGATTTTCTGCTAAAATCAAACAGGGAGTAAGTGCAGCGTTTACCAAGGGATAGGCAGCTTCAAAGCTTTCCCTTCCACTTAGATTTTAAGCACTTCTACAAAAGAACATTGATTTTGGGTTAAATTGACTGATTTTATTCATAGCTGGTTCGTATGGTGTATTCAAAAGACAAATTGTACGAGACTGCAAGCTATGGATCAGCTCTGATAATTCAGAGTCCTCTTTCCTCTTCTTTTTCTTTTTCTTTTTTTTTTTTTTTCCCCCTAAATATTTTCCATGCTTATAATTTGCTATTATTTGGCCCCTGCCTGGACAGAAAAGGCATTTTCACAGTATGGGAGCCTGTCTTTGAAGGGAGGGTATTATATTTTAATGCCAATTACAACAGAAGTAAGAATCAGACATCTCTGCAACCCTTTAGAGCTCCTGCATAGCAAATGGCCTATTTGGGGAGGGGATGTGTGTTTTGTTCAAAGAGATTATATTTATGCAGAGAGTTTATTGACTCCAATTTAGCTGAAATATATAATAAACATGTGTATCAAGCACTAAACACTTGTGACAAAGATCAGCTCTAATCCCTCAGGTACACTGCTGTAGCTGTTAAGAGAAGTGCTCTATGAATACTCCTTAAAAATATCACACACCAGGAATATTTAAGGCTATTGCACAAATCAGGGATTAGGCAGCAGGTCTGGGACATACTGCCAGGTGCCTTTGGATCAAGACATCCTTCCAGGCTGACTTCAGCACATCCCTCCTCACACACAGCTGGCCAGCTGCAAACAGCTGGATGCAGAGCAAAGCAACCTTACCCCAGCATGTCTTGGTCTGAGGCTGAGCAGCTCAACCACTGTGACTCGTGGAAATGGAGATGATGGAGATGTTGAAAGCCACTGGTGAGAGGAAGTCAAGGGGGGGGATTGTTTGCAAAATGTATCTGGGGAATTAAGACATCAGCTGCTAAATTAACATCTGCATCATCCCTCTTGGAAAAGCCCTCCAAGACCATCAGGTCTAACCTGTGCCCGATACCCACCTTGTCCCCAGCCCAGAGCACTGAGTGTCACATCCAGGCATTCCTTGGACACCTCCAGGACTCCAAACCTCCCTGGGCAGCCCCTGCCAAGGCCTGAGCACCCTTTCCATGGAGAAATTATTCCTGGTGTCCAACCTGAGCCTGCCCTGGCCCAGCCCTGAGGCCGTTCCCTCTCCTCCTGTCCCTGTTCCCTGTTCCCAGAGCCCGACCCCCCCGGCTGTCCCCTCCTGGCAGGAGCTGTGCAGAGCCAGAAGGGCCCCCCTGAGCCTCCTTTGCTCCCTCTGAGCCCTTTCCCAGCTCCTTCATCTTCTCTTGACAGGATATCCAGACCCTTCCCTATTAACTTTGTTCCATTCCACATTTTCTTGCAGCAGCAGCACAAACCTCAAATGGCAAAATTCTTCCATCCCTGCATCATGAAAGGCTGCAAGACTCATTTTCTTAACTAGGAGGAAGAGAAACCTAAACTACCAAAAATCTTTCTCTAGAAACCAAAAGTTTGGTGACCCCAAACAATTCTTGGGTTGAACCCACTGGATTGTTTCAGAAAGGGGAAGAATTGAACAACTTCAAAAGATGCTGAAACACAAAAACATACAGAGCATTTGGTTCAAAGGCTCATCACAGGGTTTCCTTCTGTTTTATTCAAACCCTTTGGGAATATATTTAAATAAATGAAATCTAAACAAAACAGTGGTGTTTGCAGGGAGTGGGGCTGAGCTTTCCAACCCTCCTTTTTTTTTTTTTTTAAGGAATTTTGTCATCCAGCAAATGAGCAGAAAAATGTGTTATTCACTGAGCTCTACTTAATGTGCTGAATAAAAATAATAATAAATAAATAAAAGGAGTACAAGTGCATCAATATGAACAGATAATGAGAGCCTGGTGGCGATGAACTTGAGGGATGCAGGACAGACCACCACTGAGAATTGTGTAGGGATCAGGACTCATTGTTGTGCAGTACACACACTCCCCCAAAGGATGCTGAGGAATTAGGGATGCCTTCTGCAGCTGTGGACAATCCAGAGGAACGTTTCCAATGAGCCTGTTCATGACACACCCTGAATGTGGAGGAAAGGAGGGGGAAGAAGGCACAGACTGCAGAGCATGAGGTCAGGAGTGCTGCTCCTTTGGCTGGATTGTCTATTGATCTGGAATTACTGAAGTAAGTGCCTTAAAAAATGCCCAAGCATCCCAAATCTCTCTGCATTCCAGTACAATTAGATCCTCAGCATTCAACCTCTACAACCACCTACCACACACAAGAGCTACAACCCTGGACCAGGAGATGGGATTTGGACCAACCCAGGAGCATCCCTTTCTTTCTTCCCCACAAAGTCCAGCTCATGAGTCCAGCATCCTCCCTTCCCCAACAGCCAAAATCCCACCAATTTTTGCCACATCCTGGCACCTGCTCCCTCAGTTTGCAGCCTGGGATGCCAGGCATGTGTGGAAAGCTCCTCTGTTATCATTTCAGGGCATCCGATGCTGCTAATTGATACACCATAATACTCTCATTTACTCAGCAGCAAGCTGGAGCGTTGATAATTGATGGATTGGTTTGCCTTTGATGATCTGCAAAATTAAAAGCCCCAACTCTGCAAGATGCTGAGGATCCCACGTGAGAGCCTGCACACTCTTGAGCCCCCACTGCAGCTGAGCAGAAAGGCAAAGCACTCAGGACCAGGCAGGGCTGGACCTTAATTCAACAACCCCCATGACTTTGTGGAGCTGTATCTATTAATATGGATTTAATTGTGGGTTTGTATCTTATTATTGCCAAGTGAAATGAAATTAGGAGGAAGGAGATGCTGGTCCTCCAGGGAGCATCTGTATTTCCAGTCCCAGAGAGCTTTAGCTTCTGGAAGAGGGCAAACAGACCATAAATGTCAATAAGATGTCTCTCTTCTGCTCTCTTTTCATTAAAAAATGCTTCCTGCAAAAACCCACAAAAGCGAGGGGACTGCAGGCATGGAACTGTGCACTGCTGCCCAGTTTCATGATGCTTTTCTGAGAAGAGCTGCTCTATTCCAGCCCAGCTCCTCTAGGACACATCTCGGAGAACCCCAAGTGCAGCACACAGCAACCTGTGCCACAAACCAGTTGCTGAGTATTTTTCTCCCAGCACGTTCAGCAAGGCTGGGTATGGAGGAGGGGGGCAATGTCTGGCCACGCTGACATTAATCAAAACAGGATTTCTCGAGTGAGTTTTACAGATTTCTGACCCAGCATCGCACAGCACATTCACGAGGTCAAGGAGACGTATGCTTGAAGGATGGCAGTTGCATGGCTCCTCTCAGACTCAGGCTCACTCAATCCAGACTTTCCCTCAATATATTATTGCTTCCTCGGAACAACTCCCCCATTCGCAAATGATGATTAACACTCTAATCTTGGCATAATTACTCCTGCCTCTCAAACCACACCAAAAAAAGAAAGAGAAAGGGGAGGAGTGCTGAGGAGTCGGTGTCCCACTGTCACGCCACCATTTCAGAGGCAGCTGTCCACGAGACAAGTCACGACAGCAGCACTGTCCACCTGCTTGGGAACAATGTCACAGGAACTGAGGAGGACACTGGCCATCTGCATATATTCCCCTCATTACTGTCTCTCCAGCTCAAGTCACCGTGGCTTATCAGCTTTTAAGACACAGCAAGGTCATTGCGACCAAAGTTCTGCCGTTCACTTCCCAGAATTTGTTCCAGTTATTCCTATCTGGATACTCATATTATTGCCATTAAATTATGATAATTTAAGCATCCTGCATTCTGGGCAAAGCAGACAGAGATACCCAGCCAGGATTCCTGCCAGAAACACGGGCTGGCTGTACCTCCTGAGTATCTCTTAATTATCTCTTTCTCTTTCTAGTGGGGAAAGGTCTGAGCTCAGGTGAGTGCTCCCTGCTCTCTTCTATTTGATTCAATTCTCCGGCTCATGAAATATGCTCTCGCTTCCTTCGAAGGACAAATGAAATGAAACAGCCTCTTGGAAGGAGACAAACGACAGAGGATACAGGTGAAGACATAATTCAAGAGACTTTGGGAAAGTCAGATGGTGATTTTAAAAGGTACTCAAGGAATTAATCCAGGAATGAAAGAAACAGAAAAGAAAGTCAATTAATTCACTGCAGCACTGCATGGACCTCTGACTGCAAGTCAGCTGCAAGGAGTGCCCAGGGAGGCTGAGAGGCACTACAGACACTGTATTTTTTTAAAAAGAGGCTGAAAAGTGATTTGTCATGCGCAGAGAGAGGATATGGAGCTGGAACAGCACTAAGGAAATGGGCAAGAGCAAGAGCCACCAAGATTCACCTTTTCTCCTCCTTTAGGTGAGCCCCACCTTGGCTCTGAAGGGAGGTCCCTTGGATGATGGCATCTGGCAGCACGGTGTGCCTAAGAGCAACCACAAAGAACTGTGATGCGACTTGAAGTACAGACAAAGCAGGAAAAAGGGGTCTCTAGGAGGCAGGAAAGGACAGCTGGGCGCTGAGCAGCACAGGTGATGCAGGGCTGACAGAGGAAGTCAAAAGGAATTTGGCAGAGGGGTGAGTGGACAGATGGCGTGTCCTCAGGGCAGCCAGGAGCAGCCACCACCCATGGAAAAGTCCTCCACAAGTATTAAGACCATCACGGGGGGAAGGAAACAGCAACACCTGGGATCAACACTGGCCAACTTTTGTCCCTTGAGATCTCTGGAGATGCTGGATTCTCCCTGGAGCCAGAACTGGGTCATCTCCAACAGCACAGACCAGAAATCGAAACCCAGAATGGTTTTGGTTGGGAGGGACCTTAAAGATCATCTTGTTCCAATCGCCCCGCCATGGGCAGAGACACCTTCCACTAGAAGGAACAATTCCAGGGATGGGGCAGCCACAGCTTCTCTGGGCACATTTTAGTGGATACCCCTTTAACCACCCTCTGTTTGTTCTTTGAGGTTCTCCAGAGCCCCTGCAGGGACCAGAGGACATCTCTGTAAAGCGCCGAGGAAGCCGGAGGTAATTAAATACGAGGGGCCTCCCATTGTCAGCGTTGTGCCTCTGTTTTGGCAGCCAGCTCCAGCAGAGCAGAAGAGGGAAGATTTGATTTTAATCACACAGATTTCAGGTTTTATTTTGCTCATTAAAATTTCTGATAAGGATTTAGTCTGACATTATGCAGTATTTTGGAAGAGGATGTGTGGCAGTGGGGGGGATTGAGGCAAACCACATTTCCTTGTGATGAGAAGATCTTCCTGCCTCCCCATGACAGATACAAGGATAGGAGCAGGTGTTATTTCAAAGGGAAGGGATTTGGGGGGAAGAGGGGAGCAGGAGGGACTCATCCACACCAAATCAAGGATCTAAGCCTTGGATTATGGAGAGAAAAGGCCCAAAGTCTGAGATTACAGAGCCCATTTCAGAGCCGCCTCCCGGAAGCCACGATTCCTCTCCTAATGCCTTTTCAGGCCCTATCAGAGGGAAGGAAACATTTTCCCAGAACAGAACCAGAGATTTCCAGAGTGTCCCAGCCTCCCCACGTCCCTCCAGAAATTGCTCCAGAATAGGCTGGCACTCCCTGCTCAGCTTTGTCCTGGCAAGGGGAAAAATGATGGAGTACAGGAAATGGAATTGTCAGCATTTCACTGCTTTCGGGAACACCATCAAACACTTTTGTGGAGAGGAAGGGTGACAGCTTGGACAGGGGAGGGAGCAATTCCCTTGTTTGCTTGTTGATTAGGATCCAGCAATTGCAGGCAATTTGCCTCCTATTTCTTCAGCAGCTTTACACAAATACTACTTTAAGACATAAGTGTTATTCATCAAGAACAAGAAGTCTGCATGAAGCCAAAGTCACCTGAGCAAGAAATAAATGAGTGAATGTGAGCTTCACCCAGGCCTGCCATTGCCAAGCATTTGGATTTGTCCCCACAAAAGCATTTGGAAACAAGATGGATTTCTTTGTCCCCAGAGGATGTGTTGTTCTTTTAATAAGCCTTAAACCAAGCGAGTTGTGCAGCGTGAGTCGTGCAGAAGATGAGATGAGCTTTTAACTGTGGTTCCCTGGGTGCTTTCAGCCTGTGTACCCACCAGCTACAAGCCAGGCAGGAGATCTGGGGAATGAGCAGAAATCCAGGAAACAGATGGAAAAAGAATCTATGAAATACCCAGTAATTCCCACCAAACCAAGGGCAGGCAGAATGACAACAGCCAGAAACGCTCAGACAAATATTTCCAGGGTATCTGAAGGGCTTGTGCCACCACAGAGGCTCCTGGTGCATCCAAATCAGCACCCAGAGCAAGAAAATTCCTCTGCAAAAGGGATTTTACTGGGTGAGCCCTGCCAACCACCCCACTGAGGCAGCACTGAGCCTCCCCTCGATGGTGACTGGGCCTCAGTTGTGTGCACGGTGCTGCAATTACAAGGCAAAGAAAATAATGCAAATGACACCATTCATGTATTTTTAACTTCTTCTAATGGAAATCAGTAGCTGGGAATCAACACATCCTAAGTGTAGTGAAGTCCCAAGGGCCCAGAAATCCACCCTGGATGCCAGGAAGGGATTTGATTTACTGTGCCAGCTATAATACATGACTGCCCAGGGCTGGATCTGTCCTTCCCACCATGGTGCTGGCAGCGAGTCCCCAAATCCTCCCCCAGGAGAGACAGAACACCCAAAGCAGCAGCAAAGGGCTGATGTTCATCATTCTTTGTGGCCCCATCCATCAGGTGGATGCTTCAAGCCCCTCTGGTACCCATTAAAGGATTCAGTTCCGAGTTAAAAATCAATTAAAAGGCTTGGGCTGAGCCCTGCCCTGCCCCTGCAGGCCTGGCACATCGTGGGGGGTAAAACAGGGAAAAAATCCATCTGCATCCATGGGAGTGCTGAGCAGGACCCCTGAGCCTCCTCCCCCAGCAGCGAGGCCACCTCTTCTCAGGTGTTGCAACTCATTTATTAGATCTCTCCTCTCTTTTCTCCTCCACCTTTCACTGTCTTTATTATCTTTTTCTTTTTTTTCCCCAACCAAAGGGAAAAGGAAGAAAAGGAAATCTCTCCACCACAATAGCATGTCAGGCTCCTATCATTTTCAAACCCTCCTCTCCCCTCCCTTTCAACTCTCCTTACTTAGCAGAGAATTTTTCTTCATTAAAATTAAGCCTCATTTCAGGCTCATCTTCTTTTCTCCCTCTCCTTTTCTCCAAATTGAATGAAACGTGATCTCCATCAACCTGGCCTCCCCTCCCTCTCCTCTCGCTTTCAGAACCAAACCTTCCTCACCATAAGAAAAAAAAAAAAAATTACCCAACCACTCGTCCATCATCCTCATCCTCTCCTCTTGCTGCTGCAGGAAATCAGCCCCACTGAAGGCGACTGTTTCTGGCAGGAGCTGCACGATTCCCCCCCTTCCCTCTCCCCCCACACATCCCACTTTCAGCTCATTCTCCTTAATTGGGAAGTATTTTCTCCCACATAATGGAATGAGACCTTCTCCTCTCATTTTCTCGCCAGCGTTTTTTACCTGCCTTAATAATCCTGCAGCTCCCCTGGAAAGCAGCAGGAAGGGACTGGGGGGACCCTCCCATTAATCCACACCCTGCCAGAGATGCTGAGTGGCTCAGCCCACGCAAACCTCGGCATCCTCTTGTTGGAAAAGCAGCCAGATGGCTTTTGCAGGACTTTCCCCTCCCTTCCAGGTTTCCAGTGTCCTGTGGCACCACTGGATGGTCAACAACTGCTTCAAAGACACCTTGGAGATCACACCAGGCACAATCTGCACATCCAACCTGACCAGAGACCCACCTTGGCTCCATGACCAGTGCTCAGCAGGGACAGCCCTATCCCAGTTTCCCAATTTCTCCCACCTTTGCTGTCCTTGCCTCCCTCCTTCTTCCCAATGCTGCTTTCTCCTCCTCACTCCAGCTTTTTCCCCACCAAAGAAATGTATTTAACATTCTCTGATGCTCAAGGCCAGCCGGCTCGTTAGCTCTGCTACACCTGGATCAGGATCTGGAGACAAATTGCTGCTTCATTATAGGAGCTGAGGCTCTAATCCATTTTTTTTTTTAGGCTGTTTAACTTGTAAGGACAACAGATGGATACAGGGCTGTATAATGCAGACTCCTTAAGATCCATCACACAGTCTTGGAAGTGCAAAAACACAAGGCTGAGGAATGTGAAACCAGAGCAGATCTTCGAGCGGTCACCTCAAATTAGGCACAAAGAGAAAATGTGCCAAGACTGGAACTGGACTGAAACTGCCAACTTGTATTGCTGAAGATTAAAGGAAAACCAAACTTTTTCCCTCCACATCCCACAAAGTCATATAAGTGTTTTACTTTTGTCTCTCCAGTGAAAAAGAACAAGGAAAAAGTTCAGTAAAAAATTAGCTAAGAAATGAACATACTCCTACTTCAGTTTTGTAAAGATGATGGACAAGAGCCACAGCCTGAAAAGCTCAGGTTTTGCTTTGGGATTTTTCACAGAGGTAATGGAAAACTTTGACCTACCAAAAGACCTCCTGCAAATGTTCTAAATGAGAAAACATCCAGCACCATCTTCCCTTCAGCATCTCAGACAAGAGCTGAACCCACCTGCAGAGCTCTCAGGCAGTGCAGGAGGCTCTCAGCTGCCTGCCCCCCGCCCAGATGTGCAGCACATCTGCTGACCCTGCCAATCCAGCTGTTTGCTTTCTGCCGTGCAGGGCTCCAGAGACCTGGAGGTGCTGTCCTGGTGCTTGGATCCCCCAGAAGTGCACACAGGCACCTACACCTGGGTATGGCCCTGCTGGGAGCAGTGCCCTGTGCCCATCCTCGCCAAAATCCATCTCTCCCCAACCTCTGATCAGGCAGAACACAGTGCACGTACTGGGAACACCCTCTCCCTACCAGATTAGGGAGAAGTGTCACAGAATTTGGCTGAATTTCTAAATATCGGCCGTGGAGAGGCATTTTCACTCCTCGGTGGCTTTAACTGCTCCTCCCTCCCTGCAGCAACAGGTGCCTGGGAGCACCCACGGAATTCCATGGTTTCCCAGTGGAATGTGTTGTTTAGGGCACGAGAAACGCTGGCATTTCTCAGGTCTTTGAACGCTCTAATCACCTCGGAGGGGATCCTGCACTGGGCATTTACCCTGGCACTGCCTGATCCTCCCAAAGGAGCCCCTGCTCCAGCCAAGCCCGGGGCTGCCAGAGCAAACCCAGCCTCGGGGCAATTCCCTCCTCTCCTTAGAACACATCCCAGGGGCAGTTTCATCCTCAGGGCACCAGAAGACTCAGAAATCACGGAGCTCATGCAGGGATGGGCAGCCATCCCCCCCAGAGCCCCCGGGAACACTCCAGCTTTGCAGAGGAAGCCTTGGACGCCTGCCACAACACGCTCGCCACCGGTTTGGGGATTTGCTGGGACAATGGCAGGACAGCAGCTCCTACCCAGGGGCAGGAGGATGAATAGGCACAAGAATGCCTATTTAACACACACAAAAGCCCAGCCCGGCTGCCCGTGTAGGTTCACCCTGCATTTGTTCACGATTCCCGCTCCTTGGACTCTCTCCTGGTCCCTCCCAGAGCTTGGAGGCAATAAGTTGCCTCCTTATCTGACCCAGAAGGACAGCCAGCTGTCAGCACACAAACACGGCCTTTGTTTATCCTGAAATGAAAGCTCAGTTAATTAAAACCAGAAATCACTTTCTCTTATCTGCAGCCTCTGGCCCCTGTGGCAGGCAGGAGGCTCTGGGGCCACGCTCATGCCCCAAGCTGCTGACAACAGCCCCCACACAATGTCCCAAACTCCCTGCCAGCGCCTGTTGCATCCTCCTTCGGGACTCGCTCATGGGAAATGGGAATTTGTAAGGCAGCAAGAGCTTCTCCACATTCCCAGACAGGTTAATGCCACTCAGTACCACCCCATTCCCTCTCCACGGAGCTGCAGAGCCTTTGGCTGATGTTCCATGAGTTTAACGGTCCCAGGGCTCTGGCTTTTCAATCCTGGGGTGATCATGTCCATTGTGCTGTCCCCTCACAGCCCTGCCCTGCGTTTTTTCAGCCTCATGCAGAGATTTCACCCTCCTCTTCCCAGCATCCCAGCCCACAGAGTCACCAGAGGGATCAGCCTGGCCGGAGCTCCGAGGCAGAGGGTGCTGCCCACACCCAGCCCCGCTCCCAGCACGGCTCTGGCAGTGCTGGAAGCCCTGGCCAGCAGCAATCATGGCTATGCAAGGCAGGAGCTTGACAGAGTGCCAGTTCTGCATGCTGAAAATTGAAAGCGATCGACTTCCACCTTGCGCGTAAGGCAGAGAAAATCACATTCAACTCATTGAGAGGCTTCAACAGCAGAAAGATTGATCAACTTGATGAGAAGTGACTCTCTCTCTCTGCTGCCCTCCTTCCCCCCACACTCCTCTCCGGTGGATCTCAATTTCAGCACAAACAGGGGAGCCAGGGGCCCCAAAAGGAGCCTGAGAACTGCTGGCTGGGTCAGATGTATGGGAAAAGTTCTTCCCTGTGAGGGTGGGGTGGCACAGGGTGCCCAGAGCAGCTGTGGCTGCCCCCCACGCCTGGAAGTGTCCAAGGCCAGGTTGGAGAGAGCTTGGAGTAACCTGGGATGTGGGAAGGTGTCCCTGTGCATGGCAGGGGTTGGAAGGACACGAATTTTAAGGTCCCTTCCAACCCAAACCATTCCATGGTTCTATCCCAGGTCAATTCTCCCTAAACAGGTCAAAGCTGCACCAAACTGCAGAGGGAGTTTGGTGATGATCCTGGGTACCACAGAGGATGCAGCAATGGGCTGCACCTCACTCTGGGGACACAGGGACCCCACCTCCCTCAGCTGCCTGCCCACCCCCAGGCTGCTCCCTCCCTCCCTCCCCTCTCGCCTGGCACTCCTCACTTCGCCATTTACACGTGTCACACCAAAATCTTTCTCATTAAGCGGAAATTGAATTTCGTTAATTAAAGCAAAAGAAATCAATTAACCTTATCAGCAAACAGGAGCCATTGGAAAGGGAATAAGGAGAAGGCATTCCTCCCTCTCACCCCGAGCCTCCCCTGGATGCTCACAGCTGTGCACGGGCAGCTCACCGTGGGCTGCAAACAAGCGAGACGGGACTGCGGGGAAGGTGGGGAACTGCTGACGAGAGGAAAGGGATTTCAAAGCAATTAACACCCCCAAGATTTACCATCAGGTTGACAAGCTCTCAGAGTAGCCATCACTCAAACCTAAGGATTCAATTAATTTTTTTTCCTTCTTCCCCCAACTCCCCTGGCAGCTTTGCACGTAGTAGCAGGATGACTACAGTGTGGAAAGAAGATTTAAAAACCAAACAGAGCAGAGTGATTTTAAAGGAGATAAAAGCACAGTTTCCCCGTGTCCCCCAACAGCCCACATTTGTTTTTCCTTCCTTTGCTGTTCGCCTCACTGGCACAGCTCAAATGCAGCCATTTTGTCACTACCCCTGGATATTTGTACGTGTTCCTTTGCTTTTGCATCTTGCAGAACCTTAAATCCTAGACTAGAGTCTCCTAGGGAAAGGCTGGCTACTCTGGGAGGTTTAATCCATATTGATGGTCCCAGAAAGGACCTGGCAGTGGCTCTGCCACAAGACCTGTCCCTAGCAGAGGTGATGATGCTGAGGTGACAGGAGACACCCAGGCTGGAGCACTTTTAACTTCATTAAGACCATTAGTCAATAATTGCATGATTTTTTCCCGGCCAGGTGGGACAGGCTTTACCTACAGGCCTGTGAACAGTCCATGGGACCTCCTGCTTTCAACACCACCCTCTGCAAAGGCAGGGAGTGAGGGAAGCTTATCCCTGCTTCCCGTGGGCAAGGATGCTCCAGTGGAGAGCTGACACTCAGAGTGCTGGTGGAAATCTGCAGTCTGAGCATGAGCCTCTCCTCCAACCCAGGCAGATGAGCTCAGCCCTTTGCTGCTTCAGGTTGTCTCTTGGGGTGGATGTTTGCACCCAAATCTGCTCTGGCCAATCTTCTCTACCTCTGAAAGCCTCAGCTGAAGGAGTCCTTTAATGTCTCAGTCTCTCTATGCAATAAAAGCATCACAATAATAATAGCTTCTGCTGAGCACCCTTAATCTGTAGAGATCCAGGCACTTTAGAGAGGAGCAAAGCTATTATATCGAGGGGACGGCAGAGAAAAGAACAGGAACACGGGAAAATATAATATTTGCACACAGAAATCAGCAACTCAGGCAGCACAGACCCCCAGTCTCCCACACCTCCCTCCAGAACCTGGAAAACAGAGACACAGGCCCCCAAAATGAGGCAGGATGAAGGAATGAGCAGTCAGCAATGCCCACTGAGGGTGGGTGCTGAGAGCAGGGGGAGGGAAGGGGTTCCCCATCAGCTGGAATGCTCTCTGCTTTCCTCTGTGCTCCCAGAGGTGATGAACTCTCCCTTCCCCATGAGAAAGGGGGGTGGCATCCCCCAGTTTCCCCACCCTTAAAAGGGCAGGGAGTTGTCCCTCTCCCCCACCTCCCACAGCCTCTGATCCTCCTGGAGCCCAATCCCCACACCATCCTTCACCCACCCCCAAAACACCACCCAGGGGAGGTTCCCCAGCTCAAGAAAACTTTTGTGACCCCCTCCCCAAACTGCTGTTGGCTGCAGAGACCCTCAGATATCCTAGGAGGGATTAAAAAGACCCATCATTATATCAAGGAGCCAAAAATCCCCACTCCCTGCCAAAAATTTACTGCAGTCTGCACCTCCTGCTCTGTCCTGCCCTTAAACACCCCCAGCCAGCTCCCAAACCACTCCCTCCTGCCTGCAAATTCCAGAAAACCTCTCCTTGAGCAGCCTAATGAATGAGGTGGGTTCATGCAAAGCCTGAGCCCAAGGATGAAATGAGATGGAGATCTCCCTGGCTGATTCAGGGATTTTTTTTTCCCACAGATCAGGATGCTCAGTTCTACCTGGCAGGATGCTCCTCCTGGGAGCAGGACTGGCAGACCAGGAAAGCTCAGGAGTTAGCAGAGATTTCCTGAAGGAATCTCAGCTGTATGAGGAATCCTTGGGTTCAGGGCCAAACCAGCACGTGTTTTCAGGAGCCCAGACAAAATTAGGGAAGAAAAAGATGCAAATATGCCAGGAATGTGCCCGGCAGTCTTTTGTGTGAGCACATTAGAATACAATAGAAATGTGACTAAAAAAGACTCAACAGAATAAATACTGCACTTATAATAGGCCTCAGGGAGAGAAAGAGATTTAATGGCAACATATTAAATGTAAATCAACACAAAAGGTAACTGGAAAGGGAAGAGATATACCAGCTTAGGGATTATAGCACAAAGCTGTAATATTTACTCACGAGATTAAGGCACTTATAGGAAATGAAATATTGTCCTTTGGAAATAATTCAATCCTTTGCCTTTATCCAGGAGGATTGGATATATCAAGCTGTTTGAGAGATGCAGACATAAATTCACACTTAATACTAGTGGAGGGATGGGGACCTGCATCTGTCACAGCTCTCTACAAGGGCTCCAGGTTTTCCAGGGGAAACTCATCTTGGAGCAGCAGCCTCTGACACCCACAGCTGCTGCGAGCAGGGAATTTTGGATGGCTTGGATGAAGCAGAAATGACTGCTGACCGTTTTAGGGAGGATCATTCCTCCCCACATGTCCCAACCATCCAACACATCCTGGGATCTGTTGACCTGCTGGTCCCCAGCTGGATGGCAGGACAATGAGGGCAAGACTGCTTCAATGTCCTTTTGGTCAAGGGGATCCCCATCCCCCCGATCCTCAGTGTCTCAGTTTCCACATCTGCAATTTGGGAATGTTTCCCTGCTGTGTAAGAAGCTTCAGCCAAAACATGCTTGAGGAATGCGATGTATCATCACCACACAGAAGTTATCTCCCAGTGTACTGTAATTTTTTTTTTTTTTCAGGCAAAAATAAAACTCTAACAACTCAATCTGATTTCCAGGTGCCAGGCAATAAAAAAGACAATCTTCTGATTTCGTAACTGCACAGCTTCCCCTAAACCTGATACCTCAGCGGCTTGTATAGCCCCAATCAGCAAAGCATCTTTAGCACCTCGCAATCTTTAATAGACTCGTCCTCTGCAAACCCCCGGTGAGGCTGGGAAGTGCTATTATCTCCTTTAAACAGGCAGGGAACAACGGCTGGGAATCGGCCGCCCACGGCGTTGTCTCGCTGCATCGGAGACCTGCCCAAAAACCTTAAATTTAAGCGGGGCACTGCCAGGCAGCCAGGCCGGGCTTAACTGCTCCTCACTGCGGAGAACTTAGCGCTGCCAAACCTAAGGCATCCTGGCGGCTGAAATGGACAGTTGAAGGTCAAAAATAAAATCAAAAACACAAGCCATACTCCCAACTACAACGGGGAAAAAAATCAACCAACCAAATAAACAAACAACACCAGAAAACGGTGGGAAAAAAATGAATAAAGGAGGGGGAGAAATAAAAAAGAATGCTTAAGCTCAAGCAAGAAGCCTTCATCATCCTTTTAGCCAGACAGGCAGGCAGGAAAGCCAGACCTCCCCGTGGAGCTGTCGCCAAGATGTGCTCAGCACAGCACAGCTCCTGTCCCTTTCCCTGCATTACTTTTTTTTTTTTTTAATAACCAGCTCCTGGTGGAGAAAACAATATCGGCGCTGAAGTGCTGCTGCCGGCTCGGGGGAGGGAGCCCAGCCGGGCTAACGGGACCATTAGCGCTGGAATCAGCCTCCGCTTGAACGCTCCCGGGTTAATTCCTCACGATCCGCAGCATCTCCAGCGGCCACGCCTCGGGTGTGCTCCTAAACCAGAGCATCCCACGGCCCTCAAGTGGTTAATGCCGCTTGGAGAGGCTGATAGACACAGTCCCACTCTGCTCTTTATTTAATAATAATTACCCGGATAGTAAATGCGACCCTGCTGTTTTGCTCACTTAAATTTTTTTGTTTCCCCAGCTATGGCAGTGTCACTTCTCCCGAGGCGGCCTCCCCCACTTGGCAGAGTTAAATTGCATTCTGATTCTATTAAATGGTACTAAATGTCTTCGAAATCAAAGAGCAAATATAATTTAAGTGCCATTTGGGTCTTCCCACAGGTTCTCAGCTGTTCACTCTGCAACCAACCTGTAGAAAGCTGCCTGGTGACAGGGGTATAGTTTAAAAGGAAGCACGCAGCCGGCATATACAATACAATTCCCTTCCACAACACGTCCTTTATGGAAATTCACAATGCACCGTGGTTACAGCCTAAAACACAGCGACTGCTCCGATCAGCAGAGAGGAAGGAGAGGGAGGACAGCAGGAGAGCTGGGGACAGCGCTGTGCATCGTGGCACTGGCATGGGAAAAGCAGGAACCCTACGAATCTTCCCTGGATCCAGATCTCACCGCCATACCAAACACTGCTGCCCATGCTTAAAGGCCTGGGATCCCAAAGCACACCCCATTAGTCTCAAAACACCCCCCTGACCCTGTTTTTACAGACAGCCTGGCAGGAAGGAGGGGCAGGAAGGTTTCAGCAGGGATGGGATGTGGGGCAGCCCTTCCAGAGAGATCCCCAGGAGATTCCAGTAGGAGCAGTGGTTGGCAAGACGGAAGAACAGGCAGAAGTGATTGCTCTAGCAAGAAAGAACCTGTAAGCAGAAAAGTTAAGATGATAAAGCAGCCTTAAGGTGTTGGTTATATGTAGCAATTTCAAGGCTGGTTTTTAAGGGCAGGGGCTCAATAGAAGCAAAAAGCACTTAATTATGGTGTTCAGAAACACCAATTGACCTAAGGTGCTTTCATACTTCCAGCAGCTACCAACCAGGAGTGTTTAAAGGCAAAGTGCAGTGCAGAGAGAGGAAATCTCCTTTAAGGCACCTGGAGTTGGGTACCAAACTGGGAATAATCTCACACAAGCATCTTCTTGGCATGGCACTGGCTCCTGATGAGGCAGAGCTCACCTGCAAAGGAGCAAGGCTGCAGCCAGCACACCTCTGCCAGGCCAGGAGGCAGCCTGCCAGCTGACAAACCTGCTCCTTAGCTCCTGCTGAGCAGAGAAACAGTCCTGGGGGCAGAGCCCAAACCATCACATCCCCACCAGCCAGAGAGAAGGGAATACAGCTGTGTACAGCCTTTCTCCCACTCTAGTGAACAAAATAACAACCTCTCCCTGCTGGATTTGGGCAAGTCAGTTTTTTATCCCCCTTCCCTGCTGCTGTTGTGTCGTGGATGAACCCAGCTGGCTCCATCAGTGCCCATCCTCTGCCTCCAGCACCTCACCCCCACACCCAGGGCACAGCTGCAAATCTGAGGGTGCTAAAAATGTAGACACATAACACAGAGCTCGGTTTGAGCATCGCTAACAAAAGCCACCATGAGGCAAAGCTCATCTGGAGCTGTCCAGACCAGGAGGACTCACTCTTCTGCTCCCTCAGCACAAAGCCACAAATAGTTCAGGCCCTTGCTCTCCTTTGAGCTGGTGGAAGTGACTAATTGTATTTTGAGAGAGAAGCAAATCATCGCTCAGATCATCTGCACCAACTCCAATAATAGCTGATCTTCCTGCAATGATCTGCCACGCAGCTCTCGGGCTGCTGCCTAAGCCTCATTAGGCAGCAAATGCTGTGCAAAGGCTCTGTGAGGTCAGAGTCCAAGGTTGTGCCCTGCCAGGCCACAGCTCCCTCCTCGAGCCACAGCAGCATCCCCTGAAACCACTGAACTGCCAGGAAATGCAGCCAGAAGGAGAAGCATTACACAAACACCTCGGCTGCTCAAATCCAGTGCACCAGGAGCAGGAGGATAACAGCTCTCTAAAAAGTCCTCCTGGCTGCTGAAGACCTCTTCAGCAGTGACTCCAATGTGCAGCTTGGGAGGCTGGAAATGGAGCATTCTCTGGAGACTGCAAGGTTGTGGCATTGGTTGCCAGAGTCTCCCCCAAGCAGGACAGTTCAGGGAGGGTGCATTGCCAGCACCTTCAGGACAGCAGCTCCTGATCCTTGGTGGTCTGTCCAAGCTTTTATCCCCACCCTTGGGGATACTCAGGCACTGCTGACCAGTCTGAGAACCAGGCAGGAGTTTCCTAAGGAAATCAAAGGTTTAGCAGGGGTGAATTCAGTCCTGACTCTTGTCCCATTGCTGCAGAGCAGCCCCAAGCCCCAGGGATGCTGCTCTAGCCTGAGGCACTTCTCTGAGTGACACCACAGGAAAAACCTTTGGATATTACACTGCTCCCTGGCACCCAAGGGTTTGCACGGTGTCCTTGTCCTCCCCCTATCCCCTGACCAGACACAGGAAGAACCAGACCTGTTTTTAAGCCTGCATCAACTCCCCTGTAGCGAGAGCAGCCCAGGGTTTTTAAACATTCAACACCTCCTGGCCAGCCTGGCCTGCACTACAGAGCAGCTCAGATCAAAAGATCTTCAGCTCAGAAGATTAAAAGGCTCCAGGGATGGGTAAGAGGATGCAGAGCTCTTCACCTCGAGGTGGCTGGCCCTGTTTCTAGGTCAGGAACAAGCACAAAACCTGTTTCTGCTGCAGCAGAGGAAGCAGCCAGCTTGGCTTCAGCCCCTGGCTGTCAGCTGTCCCCTTCTAGGGGACAAACAGGAGCTGGGCTGGCACCGCTTCAGCACACAAACACCCTCAGGGACTCGAGATGGGCTGAGGTCATCCCACTGCATGGCCATGAGGAGGGGATTGGTGAACAGGGGATATTTTGGAGTGCATGACTCAAAGCCCACACCTGGGGTGAGCAGGGATGTCCCTGCTTGGTGCAGGAGCGCTCATCTATGGAGGGACACTCCAATTCTCTGGGGGAAAAAATAAAAAAGTGCTGCACGCTGAATTCACGCCTCGGCTCCCTCCCCGACAACTCGCAAGCCCGGAATTCTTGGCTGGGCTGGCAATCTGGCACTTTTCTGCCGGTGCTGACTGCACGTTTGGGGAGCAGCGTTAAAAATACCCCGCGTGGCCGCACCCTCGCCGTGCCACCGCCCACGGGCACGCTCAGCTGTGCCCCACAGGCTCAGGGGGCTGCCACAATCACCGCTGCCCTCCTCTCCGGTTTCCAACGAGAGGTGGGCAACAGACAGAAGCACCTCTTCATCTCTTTCTCCATTTTTAACCCCAGCACACGCAGCTGGGGAGGTGCTGTTGAGGAAAGCGGTGGCGCTTTCCAGAAAGCCACGCTCAAACCGCGGTTGTGGCGCTCTGGGGTGTGTTTAATTCACAGAACAGGAGAGCAGGACTGTGTCTGTAGGCTGAATTCAACAGCCTGGGCTCAATGGTGTGGATGAGAGAGGACTTTTATGAATTCAGGGGAGGTTCTCATCATCTTGGTGTGAGTCATCTGTTGTCACAAGGATGATATCATAGTTACTATGTCCTGTACCAAATGTTTCTGTTGTACGCCGGTTAAATCATCATCTCAATCCCCTTGAGTTTCCCAAGCATGGGACAATTCCTTCAGGAGCTGATTAAAATCACCTTCAAAATTTAAGGGTAAGAGACTGAAGGGAGCTCCAAGTTGGTCCCTCTGTTCAGATTTTGCTCAAATGCTAAGATATTTTCCTAAAACTCCAGCAAGCATCACCTCAGGAAGTTCTTGCCTTTTAAAAGGTGGCCAGCCAAGCAAGTCCTCCAAGTTTCCTCCACCACCACCAGAGAGGTGCAAAGAGTGAGCAGTAACTCTTAGGTCCCCCATCTGTCTTTCGTGACCATGGAGAAACTTGGGCATCTACCACAGCTTGGTTTTCATGGAGTTAACAACAGGTGCCATGAATAACTCTCTGTCCCCAGAGAAACGATGTTTGTTAAGAGTTTCTCCAAAGGGTGCATTTATAACCAAGACTTTGACGCCCGCCTGAAGTTGCAAGAAGCAATTTATGAGGCAGGGGGGAAAACAGTTTGACTGGGCTCAAGCCTGCTGAGCTGCAGCAGATGGCTCCTGCAAGAGTGGGGAAGGAGGAGAGACATCTCTACGCAGTTACGAAAGGTTGCCTCCTCTTCTTAGTCTGCTCTTCCCCACCTCCTTCCCCACACTCCTCCTCCCCGAGACAGAGAAGATGCGGGAAATATGCCGGTGAATCCCACACAAGGCGCTACTGAACTGACTTCTCCAAGTTACTTCACTCCCATCCAATTTATCCAAACTTTGCAGGCAAACCGCGGCCTGCTGAGAGGAAACTTGGTCTCCTCATCGGCGTTCACATCACGTCAGCCTTGCCTTGCTTCACCTCGGCAAGGGCTCGCCATGTTCTTCGCAGAGGCCTCATGCAGCTCGGCAGCGCGAGGTGAAACCAAGAGGCTCTGAAGCAGCATGGATCAAACCCAACAGAAATATTTGTACCCGGCTCTGTGAACTGAGACCGCCAAGCTTCTCACGGCTTTAATTATGGCTGGCAGCCTTCCACGGTGTTAATAAAACCGGTGGCTCTGTGGCACCTTTCCCCACGCAGGTCCCCGAAGTCACAGCCCTGTGCAGACGTGGCGGGAGCGTGTCCGCCGAGGGTACTGGGATGCAGCCACTTGTGGAGCGTGGTGCTCCAGCTTCCAGCTTCCAAGGCAGCCAGCAAGGCTGGCCAGGCCCCATCCTGCTCCTGCTTTGCAGGGACACACGGTGGGACTGGCTCCGTTATCCCTGGGCTGACAGGCAGCACCAATCCTGTCTGAGCCAGCTCAAAGCAGAAGGTAACGGCTGGAACTGGAAAACGAGAGGAATATTCCCTGCAGCAATCTGATCTCTTGACTTGGGTTCTTTAGTGGCTTGTTTCTCATGCCATTTATCCTCCCACTTTCCAGTTTTTTACACGCCCTTTCTCTCTTTTGTTGAGAAAGCTGATCCCCCCTCAGACTGCTCATTCTCTGCACTGCCCTGCCTGCTAATGAAAGGCAGGGGTGAGGGGGTTCAGGAACCCCCACTTTCCCCTACATTGCAGCTTTTCTCAGTACAAACAAGCTCCAAAACGGGACCAGGAAAAAATATAAGGAATGCCCTCTCCATGCCTTATCCCAAGGTCACCTGCAGCCGCATTACATCTTTTACCCAGGCATCTCCCGGGCAGCCACAGCCTCGTTTAGGCCACAGGTCAGCCTTTCCAGGAAGGAAACAATTTCCTCGATGGCAGAGGAACACAATTCTCCCTTTGGAAAAACGGCGCCTCCTCAAGCTTGACACATACAACAAAGGCTCCATCCTCCCTGACTGGTGGAGGCACAGCAGGCGAGACGAGCGGAATCCCACAAAACATCATTTAGAGGTATAAAATATTCACCAGAAATTGCGAGGCCACTCGGGACCTGGCATTCAATGAGCAGAGAAGAAAACAGAGCCTCAGCACTGACATTTGGCTCCTGAGCTCAACTTTCTCCCAAAGCCCTGAGGGGAGATGAGAGGCTGGACACAACGCTCCAGCAGCAAAGATCCACTTCCCATCCCAGGCTTTTAATCAGCATTTCCCCCAGAGTTTCACCAGGAGTATTAATACCTTTAACCCCATTTTACTAGGCAGAAAGGGAAAAAAAAGACGTTTTAGAGAACAGCTGCCTCTCACACATCCCAATCTGGATCTTCAGCCATTAGGCAACACTTCCAAGAGATAAGGATAAATCAGGAGATGAGGAGGCAGAAAACTTCCACCAAGCCCCAAAGGAAAGAATCAAGGAAACGTTTTCTTAGGGGTGGGGAAGCTGCTGTGTATTGATGAGGTTGCTTTAATAGGGAGATGAGGCCAGTGTTTGATAGCAGGGATGGAGCCAGGTGCCTGCACCCTCTGAGCTGAAGGTGACCAACACCCAGTCCCCCAGCAGGCACCTTCCCAGTCTGCATTGCCCTGGCACTGGGGAGGGGGGACACTTCATCCATTGCTCAGCATAAAAACTCCTTAGCTGCTTTCTGACATCTTTCTTCTCTTCCTTCTTTCTTTCTTTGTCTCCTACCACAAGCCCAAATTTCCCTCAGAAGGTGAACACTTCCTATGGAAATTTCACTTTTGATGAAAACCCAAGTTTCTGTCAGAAAACAACCCTGATTCCCCTGAAAAATTTTCCACTAACTCTAGGAAGAAACAATAACACTTGGATCTGAACCGCCCCTGGCTTGGTTTTGTTGTTTGCAAACGCTGCTGGAGGCTTTGCCCACCTGTAGTTATTATTTCATTGCTTTGTTCCTGGCTGTCAAACTTCATCTCTTTTTTTTTTTTAACCTTAACACCATATGCTTCCTAATGAAAAACGTCTCCATATTCACACCTGAAATTAGAGTCTTGTGTCAGCGCTCTTTCACAGAGCCCTTATGGAATATCACTCCAAGGCTCGAGGAAAATGAAAAGGCGAGAGAAGAGCCTTAAAGAAGAGAGAGAGAACCCTTTTTTTTCTCATCTCCCCATGACTGTGCAGCAGAAGACACCTTTCACCGGAGGTCTGGGCTTAGCTTTATGGAAAATTCATATTTCAAAAGGGGGAGAAGAAAAGGTTTGGGGCATCACTCACCGCAGCCGTGAAAACCATCTGGGCTTTTCCCTCAGAATGGAGGGTGGGGAGGTCGGCAAGGCTGCCTGCTCTGAGCTGAGGAACAATTTAGCTGTAAAAAGGTGCCCAAGAGCCTCTCCATCTTCCCTGTTTTTGGAGGTGACCTTGCTGTTTGAGAAGATTACCCGATGATATTGGATTTACTGATTCCCCTCATCTTTCTGGAGGGTTCAAAAGCAGACACCACCCCTCAGCCTTGGCAGGTAAATCCAGGTAAAGCTCCTGCGATGGGAGCAGTGTCCCCACAGCCAGCTCTCCCTGGGGTACCGCACCCACAGCGTCCCAAAAAGCCCTGAAAGTTCCCCCTGAGCAACACTCAGGTGCAGGGAGAGCAACACCACAATTCAACAGCTCAACCCACTCTGCAGCACGCGATGTCCTCAACGCCACCGAGGATTCACGCCAAGGACAGGAAGTTTCAGAAGTTTCCAAGGAAACCTGACATGCTTTTGCAGGAGAACTTGAAAAAGCAGACAGTGCACTGCTTGCAATCAGGGCTCAAAGAGCCCGCACGGCTGGGAAATTGCTGTTTATTTTATTTCTCTTCTGCAGCGCCGGACAGCTGAGTGGGGGAGAGGCTGAGGATGCTCTGGATCCCAGCTCGTGGCTTGGGGTCGGACACACGCTCGCCATCAAGCTGTGCTTGGCCTTGAGTCATCTCCACGGCCCCTGCTCCTGCCTGGGCTGTCAGTGAGGCTTTCACTT
Source organism: Thryothorus ludovicianus (assembly GCA_013397245.1). Classification (NCBI taxonomy): domain Eukaryota; kingdom Metazoa; phylum Chordata; class Aves; order Passeriformes; family Certhiidae; genus Thryothorus; species Thryothorus ludovicianus. The sequence goes on from VZTB01010587.1 coordinate 148,906, forward strand.
GACTCCCTGAAACCACTTAATGAGCCAGAGCACGGCGTGTTTAATTACACCGTGCTTTGCATGTTTGTCATTCCTGAATCCCAGAAAACTCACCGATCCAGAAGGGGCTGGCGGGACCTGCAGGCACCCAGAGCTCCAGAAGGACCACCCAGCTCAAGCATCCCATTTTTTTCCAGACCTCAATGTGGCCCCAAAAATACTTTGCAAACGAGGGTCCAGTGTTCCCCTGTTCTGTGCCAACAGCAGGCCCAGTTACTGCACCTGCTCTTCCCTGATGGGAAGATGTAATCCCAAGAATTGACAGAAAACATCACGAGGATAATTAAGATTGCATCCTTCCAGTCCCCAAAGCCAGCAGGCAGCAGTGAGAAAGAGAAGCTGGGAAGGAAGAAAAGCAGCTTGACAGCAGAGCTCCTGGATACAAGACAGAAAAGTGAGCTGCTGCAGAGGAATTTTTGGAGGTATTTAAGTCCTGGATGAAGTCCTGCAAGAAATGTTTCTGTTTTGACAGGGAGGATGTGCAAGGTGGGGAGCAATTATGGTTTTCTCACATGGATTTCAAAGCCTGAGGCAGAGGTCAGCGAGCAGCGACTGAAGCGATTCCCGCAGCCCCCGCGGGGCACGGGCACCCTTCACTTCCCACCACCACGCTTCCACCAGCAGCCCACGAGGACTCCTGGCAAAAACTGCCACTGTGCTGTCAAGGGATAGAGAAAGAACAGGTTGAAAATGCATTTTGTTTTTGTGTGGGCAGCTAGACTAGGGAATAGATTTATTTAAGGCATTGGGAGAGGTTTTGAGCCCTTTTTCCCCTCCTCCATCCACTTAGCAGCAACCAGGAATTTTCCTTCCCAGCTTGTCCCTTGACCAGGAGTCAAATTGGTTTTTTTGCTTCCCCCCTCAACACCTAAAAATTTGGGACTTGTGTGCAGACCAAAGCAAAAGTCTGAGGCCACCTCAATTTTAGGCCCCCTGCTGGGGCTGCACCAGCCTGAGCTGCTCTAAAGTTAAACAGGAAGAAAGGATAGAGCAAGAAAAAGAAGGGAAAAAAAATGTAAAAACCCAGGAGAAAGAGTGAAAATTGGATCCATTTATTTTACTTCAACCTTCCCCAATAGCTGCTGGTTATTTACCATTATCTCTCCTTGCAGTGCCAGTGTTGAGCTGAACTCCCCTCCTTAGGCTGCTGACAGTCCATGATTACCAAGGAGCACAGCAATTCCTGCACAACCTGCCCGAGGGAAGCCCCTCTGTGCCAGAAACAACCAGGCCCCCTCAAGGGAGAATGGGGGGAAAGGGGACAAGAGAGCCACAGAACCTGCTGAGATCACACCAGGAACACAGGGGTGAATTTTACTCCCAGGGACCCAGCAAGGATCCCCCTGAGCCGCTGCTGCTCCCACCTTGCACCCACGAATACAGATTTGGAGGTGTCATGCATAAATTTTCCCCCTCAGCAGGATCCTCGCCAAGGCAGAGCTGTTTTCTCTGCTGCACACCACAGGGATGATGGCAGTGTTCAGGTAAAGGCCAGTGCCTTTGTCACCCTTCCGTGCTCTATTTGCCCAAGACACAATTTGTTTGGCCTGAATGGGAAGGGGTACACACAGCATCTTGTGTTTTGGAAGAATATATTGTCCTTTGGGAAGGGCTTTAACCAGGTTGTACCTCCAAGCACTGGAAATGACCCCACAGCACAATTCATCTGAGATTTCCTGCTCAGCTTTCAGCAGCAGGACAAGGAGCTTCACTATCCACCCCAAGTTCCCAGGGTCATGCAGAATGCTTCCCAAACCATTCTCAAAAAGCCACCCCTCCTGCTGAGATGAAAAGAGAGGGAGTTTGGATGGGTTCCCCTGCAGAAATGAGCCCGTCACCTCTCCCTGTCTGTGCCAGAGGCAGGGGATGCTGCTCAGTATAAATAACTCAGGCTGAGTGACCCCTGCCCCCAGAGCTGAAACACAGGCATGGGGAAATCAAGTCTGACCAGATGAGGTCAGGGGAGCCAAGACAAGGGGCTGCTCCTGGGTCTGCCTCAGCTTGGTCTTGTTTTTCAAGCAATTCCTGGCCTCTGCCTCAAAGTCAACAAAATGCTCCTAAAGCCAGGATTTTCCTGGGCAAGTTGCCATCTGGGGATATCCTATACCTTAAAATATACGTCCTGCACCCTTTCACCCCTGAAAATCCCTCAGGTCCCCTCCCCAGCATCCTTAGAGGGTACATTGGCTCCAACATCCTCCCATCTGTCTCAGGCAGGTCAATGCTCTGTCACCCTTCAACCCATCCCCACAAAACAGAGGGCTCCAGAGGGAGCTGCGGGTGACTTCCTAGATTTATGGCCTCTTTATTTATTTGTATTGATTTTTTTAAAATGTTTTTGAAAGGAAAAAAAAGAATAAATAAAGGCACAACGACTCTGCTGCTCCCTGGAGGCCTGGCAGTGATTAGTGCTTAATGCATCTGTGGTCATTCCCTGCACCTGGGGACACCCCAGACATCCAAACTGGGATAAAAACACCCTTGTCCAGCTTTCTGGAGGTGAGAGGCCAGCATGGGACCATCCCCATCCCATGGGTGGCAGGGTCCTGCCACCAGTGGGTCCTGCACAAGCTCCCAGCTTTCCTTGTGGCTCCTGAAAGCCCCTTGGAAACGTCTCCCTTAAGTGTAGAGCTCACGGGTTATGGCAGCCCTGCCGTGGCTCAGAGTAAGTCATTGCAATGATTAATTACCCTCCCTTCAAAAATCGGACACTGCTTCTATTGTAAATGAGTCCAGCTTCACCTTCCAGCACTGGATCCTGACACACTCTTTGCTGCTAGATTAAAAACCTGTCCATTTTCAGCAGCTTCTCCCCCACAGAGAAATATGTAGACCACAACGAAATCACCTTTTAACCTCCTTTTGATAAACTAACCAGGCAGAGATGCTTCCCTCACACTCCAAAGCGAGCCTTACATGCCTTAATTTACCCACACGTTTTGTTTTCAACTTTCTGTGTTGGCTTTTTTCCCGTCTTCTTTTGAAAAATGCTCCCTTGGAGCTGCACAGAGGCCTGTTAAAAAAGGTCCTGCTCGTACATGTAATTCCACTTCCAAACACTGGTTATTCCTCACGTGTTCCCAGAGACACTTCTTGCCCAAAGGAGTTCATATTTACATTGAAAGAGTGACAAAAACTGAGAGGAAATAAGGATTATTATCCCTGTTGTCTAGATGAAGGAATCAAAGCATGGAGATGAAGAGATTTGCCTACGGCCATGGGGAGTTGAGGAGCTGCCTGTGCTCACCAATGCCAATAATTATTTAACAATCAGAGTATCAACAGACAGCAAGAGGAACACGGTTCAGGTCCTGGATCTTGCTGCTCTGGTGGCACTCCAAGAACCCCTCTGACCTTCGCTGCCCTGACAACAGGATTTCAGCACAGAGGAACACAAGCTCCTCGGGGTGGGAGGCTGCTCAGAGAGTTTTCCATCACAGGGAAGAAAGGAAAAGCCCTGTTTGAGCACCCAGGCCAAAGAAAAAAACAAAACAGATTTCCCACAGTACCCAGAGGCAGCTGGCCCAACATCTCCATCAGCTGGAAACACTCAAACCAAGGTCCAGGATCCGGCTCAACCCCCACTCCAATTGGGCTCCCTGCAAATTCTTGCCTGTGCCCTGTCGGACTGAAGACAGGGGCACTTTTGTACATCCAAAGCCTGTAAAAAACAGGTTGTGACTCTTCTTGCCCTCTGCAAAACAGGGACAGTCCTATCTCCTCCCCAGCTTTTCACAACTCCATGACTTGGGATGGAAAGATCCTCCCTGATTCCCCTGCCTCCAAGAGAAACACCACGTTATGGTTTGTCACCTTCCTGGTGACAGGGAAGTTGAAAAAGGGATTTGCAAAGTTTTGTGTTTATTCCCACCCAACATCTGGCTTCTCCCAAAGCTTTCCAGTGGCCAAAGATGAGGGAGCAGCGTGGCAGCCACTGGGGATGGCAGCCTGCTCCAGCTGGGTGCTGAATGAGCAGAGCTAATTCCACTCCTGCCAGGACACTTCCGATGCATTTGGGGATAAACACAGCCATCGTGAGCAGTTTCTTCACACTGCCAAGTGCCCGTGGCCAACATGGCTCTCCTCACTTCTTCTGACACAGTCCCCACTCCATCCCCCTGAGCCACTGATCCGACATTCAGAGGGGACAAAGAGAAATCCCAAGGTGCAGCATTCCCTCTGCTCGCTCCTCTCTGGGAAGCTGACACGAAGGGATCCATCCCACTTGCCAAATGGTGAAAAACAAAACAGCCCAGCACAGCACATCAAAACTGCACTTTAATTAACTTGGGATTGTTTTCCCTCTCCCCCTCTCGCCTTTTTTTATTCCTTTTCTTCTCTGTCTCCTGGCATCAAGAACCAAATTGAGATGCAGGTGAATTCATTTTCATAAACTATCAGTTTCCATCAAATCTATCTAATCCATCTCTCTCTACAAAATCCCTTAAGCAGGAGATCTCGCTCCCACTCTGCCTTCCCCAGCTGTGTAAGCCTCGCAGAGCCGGCAGAAATATCAAGCGTGGGTGGCACTACAAGTTCCCAGCTCTCTCTAGATGTGAATATCACTGAGCTTACACGTCCTCGCCGTTCCCTCTAAAACATATGGCTTTAATGTAGCACCAGTCACTTCCCATCAAGATCAAAGTTTAAATATATCTGGGGACCAGGATGGGTAAAGCAGGTGCTGCTCGTGGGTCCAGAGCGAGGGGCTGAGCTGGGATGGAGAGGGGGTGAGCCACAGCTGGAGCACAGCTGCAGGGAGAAACTAGGGATGGATACAGAGACTGGGCTTTGGAAGGGGGTTGAGCCAGGAACACACATCTCTCAGTCTCTATCCCTCCACAGATACGGCACAACACCCCGAAATTCCTTCATCCAACTGGAACATCCAGAACAGCTGATGCAGACAACATGCCCCAGCTCTGAAACCACTAAAAACTCACAATCCACAGTGTGAGCAGGGCAGAAAGTCGGCTAGCCCTGCCTGGAATGTCACACTGGCTTTTCCACAGACTCTGCTTTGAACCTCTATCACCCAGGGACACAGCCTGCCAGGCAAAATGATGGCAGCGAGCAGGATTAGGGCTGGGGAGGCAGGAGGAGATACTGCATTTCTTTCAGCATCACCCAAAAGTGTTTATCAGGGCAACACACAAAGGTATTGGCCGCAGATTGAATGCATCTCATGGCACGTGTTTCCCAAAGCTGCTGGGAGTTGGAGGGCTCATCAGAGAATCTTAATTGGTTTTCTCTTAAAAAACTCCAAATGCATAAATTAAAGCAATATAATAAACTCCTGCCTGTTTCTCGTTATTAATAATATGAACACAGCAAGACAACACTGCAAAGAAACTTTCTCCAAATTCTCTCTCCCAAGATGGAGCAGCCAGGAGTGGGGGAAGGCTCTGACATCCCAGGGCAAAGAGGGACCTGGAGAAAGGAGAGGATCCTAACTGCTGGGATAACATCCTGGGGGATAAGATTGGGGCTGCTACAACCTCCTTTTTGTTGGGGTTCTTGTCTTGCTCCTGCCAGCCAGGTCTCTCTCTTCATGCTCATCTTTCATCTCCCTCCTTTTATTTCCTCTCCAGTGCAGGCATTTGCTCCTAAGAACTCGGTTTCTCTCCACATTTTGGATGCCTCTGCCCTTTCATCCCGTCCTCCAGAGGCTCCAGCAAAGCTCAAAAGTCTCACCCTGGCCCAGGCAAAGCAAACATCAAAGCACGGAGCTGTGCTCAGGCTGGGGCTCTGATGCCCATCAGCCTGGCACCTCCCAGGCTGTCCCAAGGCCATGCCAGCTCCAGTGGGTGATGAATCCTGGTGGGATCAACCAGGTGGAAGGTGGCCAGTGACCTCCAAGACCTGGCACTCAGCTGAGAGCCAGAACTACAGCAGCAATTCCAGTTTCCCTACTTCTGGTGGAGTTATTCCCTGATAACTTTGTTTCAGCTCAACAATCACAGAATCCCAGAATGGCGTGGGTTGGAAGGGACCTTAAAGAACATTTAGTTCCACCCCCTGCCATGGGCAGGGACACCTTCCACGAAACCAGAGCCCCATTCAACCTGCCCTTGAAAGTATCAGACTTTATCTCAGTGAAGTCTCTGGTGAATTAATCTCCTTTTGAAGTGCTCACAGATTCCTATTTCCCAAGCTACGAGGCCAGAATCCGATGGGCAAACTGAGAAAAGGAGCCAGTCCCCTGCACGTAGAGCCACATTTAAAAAAGAAAACACAAACCAAAACAGACCTTGCTGCTTTTGTTCTTTCTCTTTATTCCTCCCCAAAAGTAGGTTATTTATATTTTAATTAAAGTGAGCACAATGTAACTCCGTGAGTTTGGCCGCTGAGCGTTGTCTCAGCTCAGGCTGGAAGATAAACAGGCTCAAATACTCTCAGTGTGGCCCTTTTCTGGGAAGCACAGGGATCACGCTCACAATTCATCTTAAACCATCACAAGATGATGCCCATTAGAGGGGAGAGAAGGGGTGTTAATGAGATGAAGTGTGAGAATGGGGGGGAAATGAATAAAAGCAACAGCATGAATAGCACATGAGAGGCAAATGAAATAATTACTCCATTCACCATTGTTACAACAACACAATAAATTTAATGTAATTTCTAAAGGCCAACCAGTCTTCTTTCTTACTTGCTGCTTCTTTTTTCTGCCCCCCCCCCCTTTTTTTTTAAGTTCCTTTTTACAGTTTCAGAATTATGCTTTAATTAGCATAACATTTAAATTAGCGAATGGAATCTTAATTAGCTGAGGAAATAGACTTTTGTTGGAGTGGTTGCTAAAACAAATAAATCCTCTTCCTCTTTCAAGAGCCATTTGCTTATGGCACATTTAATAGCCTAGTGTACCATAAACAATTTGAGACAAGGATAAGTAATTAAATTAGAAAACATGCCGACAGAAGTAGCCCAGCCTGGCCTTCTGGAGCTACAAGGAGATAATGCAAACCTCCCTTCAGGAGGGAAAAGTGGCCATGCTGGGATGTTCAGTTTTTGTTTGCAGAATTCCAGTTGCCGAATGTTTTGGGTTGAATATTGGAGCCTCGGGGGTGGTTGAGCCCTGACTGAAGGAGGGAATGCAAGGAAAGGGTTGCAGAAAGTTCAGCCAGAAAGACAAACCCATAAATGATGTTTTGTCTTGAAGAAAGGAAAGCCCACAGTGGTGAAGGTCTGGGATAGGAGCCACAGGTTGCAATGCCAAGAGAATTCCCTCCAGAAATTCTTTCAGCAGCTGCATCTGAGGTTCATCCACCACAACACAAGACCCAGGTCAGGGATCATCATCTGGGTGTGATCTAACTTTGCTCCCAGCCTGGTCCCTCTCTCCTGGGTAGGAAACATCTCCCCCAGCTTCAGCATGGTTGGAGAGGGACCAGCCCCTGGACAAGGTGCTCAGTTCACCTCTCCTGAAATTCCATTCCATGAAAAATGCCCTCAGCAGGCAGCTCTTCTCTCTCCCTGTGCCAAGAGAGAGTCAAGTCAGGCAGCTCAGGCTCCTGCATCCATGTTTTGTCTCCCTCACGTTATCAATATGTGATAAATTTTTCCCATCCCTAAAAAGGCAGAATCCTTTTGTTAATGTTTAATCACGAGGCTTGTGGATGAAACAGGAAGAGCAGCACCACCCAACATTCCCACACAAACCCTTTGGAGGGCACGCTTCCAGGTCCTCATCTGCACAGGCAAGATGCACAGCAGGTACTTAAAAACCTGGGTAGTCCCAGGATGCAAGAAAAATAAGAGTCTTAAGCCTCCTGCACTCTCAGCTTTTAAGGATGAGCTGGGATAATGTCAGTCAAGAGAGGTGGGAAACAGCAAGACCCAGGGGAGGATGTATTTGTAGATCTTCCTCTGCCTTGCAGAGGATTGTGACAACCATCATCACATCCAAAGCATCTTCCAGCTGATGAGCTAATCCTCGGGTGGCCCTGGGAGGCCTCTCCCTGCTGCCCCTCCTCTCCAACACAACCCTGGCAGCTGAAGATGGAGAGTTTCCAGCAGCAGGGCTGCTCTATCCCACTCCGGCCAGGCAACTGCAGAGAGCAATAAAAGTTTAATGGCTCCCAGTGGGTCGATTCCAAAAGAATGAAAACGCTATAAATCCAGCATAGTGCTTATGTGGAGCTTAAAAACAAACTGCTCCAATCACACTTAGCGAAGTCGTCCAGTCTTCACAGAAGACAGGGATGAAAAGGAAAGATTTAACCTTAGCCATGCCTTGGGCAGAATTCAGGTTGGGCAGAAAAACAGTTGGGCCTCAGTGGGAAGATTTTCCTGGCTTTGTTTTTATTTAATGTGATGTAAATCCTTGTGTGTGCATCCCTGCCACTAGGGCTCACACTCCCAGGCATCACCAGGGCTCAAGGTACACATGGAAAATTGCCAGGATCAGGCAAAACCCAGCTCCTTGCTTTCCAGACAAAGCCATGCTGAGAAGCTCCTTTTAAAAGCCTTGCTCCATGATGTTTCCCCATGCAAAACTATTCCATCCCCACTGCCTCATTCCTCCTCCCCGTGCATTAACAGCCAGCAATTCTCCCTAACAGCCTCTCTCAAGGAAAATTCTCCATCACAGGTCCAGCTCATTCCTTGTCACCACTCTCTTCCCATCTTATCTCCCTTTGTTCCCTGCTTCATTACACAGCTGTGGGCTCTGGAGCTTCTTGGAAGGATGGGAAAATCAAAGCTCCCTGTGTGTAATCCCATGTCTCATGGCAAAAATGCCTCTGGAGCTGTGCCTCTCCCAAGGAGGCCAAGGTGCAGCACAGCCCCATCCATCTTGTGTCCAGCTGCTCCGTGGTGCTGATGAAGCCAGGGATGGGGATGGCTGCAAACAACAATTAACCTCTGCTCCCCACTGGGGAAAAGTGGATCAGAAAAGAGGAGTTAAACCCTGGCTTTTTTCCACCTGTGTTCTGCTTTTCCAGCAGCAGTGACAGTGCCATCCTCTGGGTTCTCACTCTTTCAAAGCTGCTCTGCCCTCAGCAAAAAGAGCTGTTAGGTCTCCAGGAGGCTGAGAAGAGCAGCATTTCACAAGAACACTCACACTCTTCTTCTGCTGACCTCAATGGCTGGGAAAACCCACGCCCCAGGCAACAAAACCATCCCAAACCAATTGAAAATTATCTAGGGAAGTCAGATTCTTTCCCATTTGAAAACAACTCATCACCCAATCCTCATTTCCTATTTCTTACACATCCATTATCAGCTTTCAGGGCAGAGTCATAGAATTGTTTAGGTTGGCAAAGATCTCCAGGATCCTCCAGACCAACCTTTGAGTGCAGCCAAACCATCCCACACAATCAAATCAAATCCCAGGAAAAACCTTGCTCTGCCTTTAGAGGAATGTTGGTAAATCAAGTGATCTTTGTTTTCTAATTCCTGTGAGGACATCTTTTATATAAAGAGGATGTTTTGGTAGTGCTGGGATAAGGACACCTGGCCTAAGGACAGGGTATCCTCCAGCATCTCCCATCCACAGCTTCTCTGTGGGAACCCCAGCACCTACAGACCATTTTATTTATATAAATATAATATTAATAAAATATTTATAAAATATTTTATTTAATATAAAACCCTGTTTACTATTTTTACCTATTACTTCTAAAGCCCAGAGAGCTACTGAAACACCACGGCTGGAACACTGCACCACGTAAACATCCCTCAGCCAGGAGACAGAAACACCGAGTCTAATTACTAAAATTGCATCTACATTGCAGTCACAGAAGCTGAGCTGGCTTAAAACAAGCTATGCCCTCATCCCTAATAGCACTTTTTATGGACATACTTATACAAGAAAAAAAAACAACAAAGCCAAACAATCCACCAGTAAAAGAGGCTCTCTTCTGGTAAAATTCCAAATGGCAGTCAAATTACGTATTACAGCTACTCAACCCTTCTCCTTAGGATACTTCTAGTCCTTCCCTGCTTTCTGAGGGCAGGGAATGCTCAGGATATGGATCAGGATGAGGATACTGGGTAGGATTGGATGTTGCAGCAGTGGCAAACACTTGGAGCTGGAGGGACAAAGTGTCTGATGGAGACCAAAGTAAAACCCCCACCCAATTCCTTCACTCCTTTCACAGCATCGGATACTTCTTTCATTTTTTTTTAAATACATTTCAGCCCTCCGGAACTCAGACACCCCAAAATGGTCCAGCTTCATCCTCTAAGCTATTACTCCAGCAATATTTATAGTTCTCCAAGAACAAACAAAGCCATCACGCCGAAGCCTGCGCGTTAATGGCACAGCCTGGGGATAGATGACTTTGGGGAAATCACTGTGGCACTGCGGAATGGTGATGGATGGAGGAGGAAAAGGGGGAAAAGGAAAGAAAAAACAGCAGTCTGCAGGAACAGGGGGGCAATTTGCAGACTTGAGTAGAGTCACACCTCCTTGCTCCAGTGACAAATCTGTTCCATTAGGCCTATAAACCACACTTTGCCATCACCATGCTGCAGAGAACGGCTTGCACTCAGTAATGGGCCTCACAAGGAAAACGCAAGCCCAAAACAAACACTTTTCTAAACGCCTCAACTTTTTTGTTCCACCTGACTGCAGTCAAACCTGAACTCCGACCTTGCTGTTTCAGCCACACGCTTCAAACGTCCAGAAAAAAAAAAAACCCCATCAAACCTTGTAAGACCCTCAGCTGCATTCCTGGGCTGCACCAGCTCACAGTGCAGCCCTCTGATGCTCAGCACAGAGAATTTTCTTTCCTGTGCTGCATTTATTTAAGGAAAAGCGAATGGTCGCCACAGAGGTGATGGGAGTCAGGAGTCCAGCCACCCAACACTTCAAGGAGGTGATTTCAGAGAACCATGGAATATCTTGAGTGGGAAAGGACCCACAAGAATCACCGAGTGCCACTGCTGGCCCTGCAGACATCCCAGCAATGCTACCCAGTCCCTGAGAGCAGTGTCCATCCACTCCTGGAGCTCTGGCAACCTTGGGACCGTGCCCATTCCCTGGGGAGCCTGGGCAGTGCTCAGCACCCTCTGGGGAAGAATCTTGCCCTGATCTCCAACCCAAACGAGCCCTGGCACAGCTCCAGCCATTCCCTGGATCCTGTCCCTGGTCCCTAGAGAGAAAAGAGCCACTGCCCATCACAAGGAAGTTTTAGGCTGCTTTGATGTCTCCCCTCGTGTCTGATTTCCCCCAGCCCCAGCCTGAGGATGCTGACCTTGCTGTGCCTGGCAGGATTAACACATCTCGATATCCACTGACGGAAAGATGCTGCAGGTAAGGGAAAAATGCGATTCCCTCGGACACAAACTCCAACATCCTATCTTAATCCTCAGCTGCAACAGGAGCGTTACCCTGGGATCTCACCCCGTGTTATTAAAGCACTCCAGATGGTTTTGATGGGGAAGAGGCATTCACTGCGATACCCCAGACACCAAGCTGACATCTCAGCGGCTGCAGGAACATCACAGAGAAAATCGGTTCCCCACCAGAGTGTTTGTGCAGCAAGAGGGAACTCGTGAACTGAAGCAGAAAATCCTCCACGACTGCTCTAGACTAATAATTGCCCAAACTCCGGGTGGTGGCAAAAAAAACAACCCACAAAGCGATGCCTGGCTTTGAAACGAGCCCTGCTCCTCGACCCGGAGGCAGCGGCTCTGCTGCCGCCCCGAGGGGGCGAGTGAGCCGCGGGACACCGTGTCCAGCAGCAAATTAATGCCAACAGAGCCTCCTGGCTCAGCCCGGGCACCCCGCGGGCAGCAGAGATGAGCTGGCTCCGGCTCTCCGGTGCTTGCTCCTCTCCAGTCCCCTCCCGTGCATCCATCCATCCATCCTCCTCTCCTCTCATCCCTGCCACCTTCCCCTCTCTTCCTCGCAGCTCCTGAATCTCGCCCTTGCCGGGGGCTCTGCTTTCCTCTCTCCCCTTGCAGCAGCGGTGCAGAGGGACAGAGCCCGCGTGTGCTTCGTGGGTATTTAGAGGCGCTTCTCCTGCTATCTCCACCAGAATTCCAAAGGAGCACAGCCAGCCGGAGCACACCTCGGACTGGAAAGGCAGCCAGGGCTGCTCGTGTCACCACTTATACCTCGCACTGCTCAGAGGCTGGGCTGGAAAAGCCAGAGGGGAAATGGCTCGGGGGAGGTGCTGCAGGATGATCCCTTACCCCGGGCTAAGGCTGGGCGCTGGGAAGCGTCCATCCCTCTTCCCAATGCACTGCCACCCTCCATCCTCACCCTGCACAGAGCCGGGAAAAGAGATGTCACGAAATTACCGCATCACAAGTGAGCAGAGAGCCCGGCTGTAAGCAGAGGACTCAGGGACAGCTCCCAGCAGGGAGAGGATGAAGGGGAAAGGCGAGCCCAGAGCCGGAGGAGCGGGCGGTCACAGCAGCCTAACCTTCAATCACCGCCAGGCATCCGCGCTTGGCTGCGAGCAAAATAAAAGCGATCGCTGCGGCCTTTTAAAGAGCAATATAATCTGGGGTGATTACCATACAGAGCGGCACGGAGAGAGCTCGGCACAGCGGGAGACTTATGAGGAGTTTGGCTGCTCCGCAGAGCGCAGGCTGGTGCTTTTTGAACCGTGCTGGCACTGCATCCCCCCGGCTCACCGGCATCGCTGCCCAGTGCCCTCTCCGGGCAGCCCCGGAGAGCCAGGGGAGGGTTTCCAGAGGTGAAGCTAATGAGGCCGACCATGGGCTGATGTTGCTTGGCAAAACGCTGCGGATATTTTGCTGATTTACACCACCAGAGGGTCCTACCCCAGACGTTCATTATCATTCTGGGGTTTGGGCACGCTTGCTGGCTTTGGTTCCCCCTCCTCCACACGCTGGACTGTTTCCCCCTCTGCATCAGCGAGGCTGGAGCTGGTCCCTCCTGCCAGCTCTTGCCAGCACAGATGATGGCACACACTGCACAGAGGGAGGAAAAATAATAACCAGGACCAAACCACTTGGCAGAGTGGTGCCAGAGCCATATTCTGTCTCTCTCCTTCACATGGGAGATGAACGAGGATCTTTTAGGAGATCACTCATGTGTGGGGGACAGAGAGATGCTTTTCTGGCTAAGAAATCCTCCCTGGAGGCAGGAAAGAACATCACTTGGAGGGGCACCTGGGCATTAGAAGGCACTACATGGGTGCAATGAAGATCATCTCCAGCCAAGAGCTCATATCTGAGCCAAGCTCTCCCAAGGTATCCACCTGCTGTGAAACCTTCTCAGCCACTTGGGTTTTGCCAGACCATAGGCCATCAGAAATAACAACTATTTGTGATGTTATCACAACCATAATAGTGCAAGTCACACTTCTGGAAAAAATCTGCCCCTGTTCACATGAGGTATATCCCCCTTTGAGAAGCCCCGGGGCTTGGAGGGCTCCATGCTTGAACAAACAGCTCTAAACCCTGCAATGTCCTTGGGTGAGAGCCCATCTCACCATCTGGTGTTCAGGTATTCATCACCAGAGAGGCCAAACCCTCATTTTTGGGGTCCTCTCCCTTCCACTGTCACCAAAATGAAGACTAATGATGATGGTCCCACCCGTCCACACCGTACAAGAGCATCTTCTCCTTGAAGGGCAACAACACAAAGGGAGAACAAGCCCATTTAAAACTCTGCTTTCTCTGCAAGTCAAGCCCACGTCTGACCTGGCAGTGAGAGAACAGCTCAAGGGATGATAAGAAAAACAGCAGATCTGGCAAATTTAGTCGGATAGGATTATGGGAGACCAGCAATCTCCAGGTTCTCCATAGAAGAACTACAGTCAGGAGTCTGTGGTGAGCTGTTCCAATGAGAGGCAATAATTGAATTTGTTTTCATTTAATTTGAAGGACCTTTAATTAAAAGCCAAGCCTGTGTGTGCAGAGAGATAAAGCTGAGCACGTGGAGAGCGGGGGTAATTTGGGTGCTGAATGCAATAATTAATTGTAAACGTGGAGGTCAGGAGCTGGGCTCTATCTCCCTGCAATCAGCTGGCCGGCCGAACGGAATGGGCTCGCCAGCGCCGGAAACGCTTAAGTGATTTTTGAAGCCTTAATGGCAATTACAGAGCAGCGAGGAGGTTAATTTGCAGAGTTCATTAATCAGAGAAATAAACACGTCAGCGATCGCCACGGAGAGGGGAAGCAGAGGAGCCTGCCTTGGAGATGGAGAAGGCCGACCTCGGCACCGGGGCTCTCCAGGGACCTGCGGTGGGGTTTCCCCCCTTGACTTGGGGTCAGCCCTGGCTTTTCACACTAACCACGAGGTGTGAAACCCTTGGCTGCTCACCCTCGGTCTGCTGCTAACCAGAGCTAAATATTCCCCAGCTCCACGAGGTGTTAACTGGATAACGAGACCACGTCGCTCTCCAGCTGGAAACTCCAGTCCTCTCAGCCCTGCTACTCCCCTGCAATCTCAGCTTCTCCTGGGTTGGGATTTTATTGTTATTGCTGAAAAGCTCCTCAGCTTCTCAATAAACCTGGCCACCAGCTCGGAAGTGACAACAATCACCCTCAAATTAAGAACTCATCCCACTGTAGGAGACCTAAAGCCCAGCCCTCCCAGAGCATCCTTTCTCCAAATCTTGGAAAAATGGAGCTTTAAAACAGCACCTTTGATGTTATGTTAGGACACAGAGTGTCTATTAAGGGAAAACACTTAGAAATAAAGGAAATGGCTTGAATCCTAATAGGCATTAGTGAAGTTAAGAGATGTGTGGCTTCCTGGACATGCATTGTGAGACAAGAGTGATGCATTGTGGAGGAAATATCTCAGCAATGAGGTAAGGATTGTCCCAAGCTGCAGCAGGACAGAAAGGGGACAGGAGTCAGGGGTATCTCTGCTGCCTCACACAGCTCAGACAAAATGGAATTTTGCAGTGGGTGGAAAACCACTACAAGGAGTGAAGGGGGCTGGAATCCCCCCGGGCTGAGCAGCAGGAGAGCTTCAGCAGAGTCCTGGCATAAAAGCAGAGCAAGCCAAGGCTGGAGACCTCCAACAGCTCCCTGTATTCCTGAGGACCTCCTGACTTTCCTTCCCTTTCAGGCTGAAGAGAATGAGGTGAGGCTTTAGAGAGGAGCTCCACACTCTCAGGGGGGTGGTTCTGGAGGAGCTGGGTGCCCCCTTCCCAGGCTGGTGGCTCCTCCTGTCCCTGCTGCTCTGGGACCAGTGGGAAGAGGATGCACACAGATGGAAAGGTGTTTCAGGGAATGCAGCACCAAGAGCTTTTTCTCAGGCTGGTAATTGCTCCCTGGAGAAAGGCTGTATGTTGCACCAATTTATTTTTTTCCACTCCTTCCTTCCTTCCTCACAGATTATTTCAGGAACTGATTTCTGATGCTTTTTTAGGATGTACCTGCATGGAAGACCTGTGCTTCCAAGGCAATGGACAAAAGGGCTCCAAACCCAGCACAGATAGGTCTTGCCTTGCTAATCCGTCCATCCTAGTACAATTAACACGAGCCAATTAGTCCAGCCATTACTTTGGCTCTTCTGCCTCTTCAAACGCTGTTATCCCGGGGACCTCCATATGGAAAATGAGTTTTAAACACCTCAACAGACTTCAGGGATTTGTTTTTACAGGAGCAGCTGTGTTCTTCAAAATATTGAAGACTATCTGTGACATCAAGCAGAGTGCCAAGCTGAGCACCTGGAGCAGGATAATCCCACACACTGGAACAGGCTGGGAGGGGATGAGCTGAGCAGGAGAGCTGCTGAGAAGGACCCGGGGGTTGTGTGCAGGATGAAGAAGATGAGCCACTGCTTTATAAAAAAAGCAAGGAACCAGCCTCCAACTGCAGGAGATGCAAGGAAGCTGCCATTCTCCCCTAACTGGACCAGGGGGAAAGGAATAAGCAGCACACAAGTGTTCCCTGTGACTTTGTCCCTGTGACTTTGTCGCTCTGTCCCTGTGACCAGGTTCACCTCCTGCCCTTCTGAGCACTGAAGAGAGTCCATGGTGTTAGTGACAGGCAGCTGGAGCCATCTCTCCCACCATCTCCTCCTCTCCCCTGCTCCCAGTAACCCCAAGTCTGGGGACTGGCCAGGATCAGTGTCAACTTTTCTGCCTGCTGGAACTGTGTGTAATTAAACATTTTAATTAAAATCTGCGGGAGTGATTGCCCTGTCATCCTCTGAAGGGAAGGCCAATCACAGTCTTTTTATCCAATCCAACGAGTGGCCCAAGAATGTGATGCTGGGGAGAAGTTTTGGGTGGCAGCAGAAGTGTCTGCACCTGAGCAGAGCCAGAACCTGACACGGACACCAAACCTGGATATGTGGAAGCTTGGATAAGGAGATAGGAGGATGCAAACCACCCAGGAAAGCGCATCCATCACTCGCTGCATCTCATTCCCTCCCAGGATTTAGACTTTTGGAAAGCCCTTCAAGAGCTGTTTCCACACCACAAGCAGCCTCCGTGTCATCGGGGCTGATGGTGCAGAGCAAGCCCACCTTGCTCCAGCTCCATCCATCCTCCCTGACCCTCCACACCCTTTTCCTGCTGCCCCTCCCTCTCCCTGGCCCAGCGCCGCAGGGGCTGTGGAGGAGCAGAGCATCCTCAGAGTGCTCACCCTGATTGCAAGTGAACTGTTTGAGCAGCGTTTCAAAAGTTTTCCCCCCCAATGCCCGTCAAGAACAAACAAAGTATTTGTTGTTGTTGGAGTAAAAAATTCATCAAAATAAAATAAAATAAAATCGGGAGCAGAAATGCACACATCTACATTTGACTAAGTGGGGAGAGAACACACTCGGAAACTTTTTGATCAGAGCAGAGAGCCTCAAATCCTGACAGAGAAAATGTATTCATAATTTATTAAAAAAATAATTTATAATTTATTTTAAAATTCATCAGACTCCTCTTTTTCTATTTTTTTTTTTTTTTTTCCTTTTTGCCTCCCTTCTGACAAACACGATTTTCTGTAATTCCCGAGGAGGGCAATCGATGGGGACAATATTGCTGAAGGCTTCTCAGCTTTCAGAGGCTGGGAACATGAAAAGACAGAGCAGCAGTGCCAGAGACACCCCTGACCAGCACCCCTGCTGTCCTAACCCCTCCCAGGGATGCTGCTGCATCTCAGAGCCTCTCTCTCCTATTCAGGGGCTTTACACACTTAAAATAGGAGCTTCCCACCCTCCCAGGCTGCTTCTGAGTTCCACCACCTCAATCAGCTTCACCCAGCGTTCAACCCTGGCTCTGACAGGTGAAAAGAAACAGCCAGGGCAGAGCGCTGCAGCTCAGATCCCTCCTGCTGGACTCCTTATCCGGGAAGATTATGAGGTTTACTGCTGCTTCTCCATTATCCTAAATAAAGCAGCCTTTCAAAATTGCTTCAGACATATTAGATCATGTACTTTTTACACTTCCAGAGACACTGGTTATAATATCTTTTTAACAACACTGGGCAGAATCTATTTTCTTCTTCCACTGAGCTGAAAAATACTGTTTTCTCAAGGAAGAAGAAAAAGGAGGAGGGAGAAAAAAAAAAGCTATTGATTTTGTTTAGGGTCAGAATAAAATATCATTGGAGTGGGTGTTGAAATCCTCAGCCACAAATTACTTCCAAAGTGACAGTTTGGGCTGTGAAGATTTTTCTTGTGAAATAAAACAAAACAAATGAAACATTGTGTTCTTCCTCTCTATGTGCACGTTTGAGGTTTCCACCGGCTCCAGCTGGTTCCTGCTGGGTATATTTAGCGTTTCAATCTATTCTCTTCCCATTCCCATCCCTGCTGGAGCTGTTGCACGGCCAGCACCGAACCCTGCTGCCCAGATGGACTGAGGCAAAGAGAAATGCTGTGGGTGGGATGTGGAGGGACAAGTCCCAAAGTCACAAGGACAGGAGATGTTGTCCCCTCCGATGCCTGGGGGATGTTGCCAGCTCTCCCTTCTCCCTCCATCCTGCCCCTCTGCCATGCAGGAATGAGGATGGTACCCAGCACGCCGTGATTCAGCATCCCCCTGGACAGGACTGAGCTCCTCTCACGCTGCTTTTGAAATCAAAAGCGCCCCCAGGAACCTCCAAACCCCCAGAGCTCTCAGCCAGGTTTCACTTCTCCAAAGAGTCAGCAAATTAACCCCCATTTATATGCACAACCCACTTCCCTCTAATCTATCCATCTATCTCTGCTCTCTGCTGGTACAAGAGATGAGTATTGGCTTTAAATACAATAATTTCTTTATAAATAAAGAACAGGCAACACTTGTGAAAGGGAAACCAGATGTCTACCTCGGGCTTCTGTGCTTTCTGCTCCTCAGCATTGTGTGTGAGAGATGGGAACACGCCACCGGAATGAAGAGATCTGCAGGTCCCTGCCTCCCACTCTCAGTTTTATTTTATTTATTTAGATTTATGCAAATGCAAAAAAGAGGTCACCTACCCATATGCTCTCAATGCCCTTGATGTAACTTTAAAATGCATCATAAAAATGCCCTGTACACTGCAGTATAATTCAGTACCACTCACCAGCAGGTAAGAGAAAAGCCAAAATCTCCCCCTGCTGCAAAGAGACACATTCCCACCCTGGCAGCACTTACACAGACAGATTTCATCTTCCATCAGTTCTTCCCTTCCCCACCACCTTCTGTGTGCAGCCACAGCCTTTTTTCCCCACACATCTGCTTCTCTGCTCAACATCTGTCCCCCACCCATCTCTCCATGTCCCACATCCCCATCCAGGAGCCACTCCTGCCATCCCATGCCACAGCCAAAGGGATCGTCCCAACTCTGACACTGGATCAGGAGCCCCTGTTCTTGTCCACCCTTCTGAGCATGGAGGGCTCAGAAACCTCTTGGTAGTGGGAGAAGGAAGAAAAATGCTGCAAAAGCATTAAAAACCTCATTCCAAAGCGTGCCCTTGTGGCACTGCCAGACTGGTGTGATGGAACCACCCTGCTCCAAGCAGGGCAAGATATTCCCAAGCACATGGAGGCGGTTGTGGCACCCGGGAATGGTCTTGGACCATTGTTCCTGCTTGGGACACCACACCCACCGACACAGCCCCACCTGAGCCACCAGCCAGCCCAAAACCCAGCAGCACCTTGGACAGGAAAGACCTGCCCATGATTCAAGCCACCATGAGGATGTAAATTTTAAATTTCTGGAATTTTTCATTCCTGAACCTCACAGAGCCAACCCTGACCCAGCAGCATTCCCAGTGCTGCCTCCTGCCTTTAAGATGCCACAGGATTTCTCCACAGCAACTCTTCACGGTTCCCGGCCATCCTCCCCCGGGAACGCGCGCAAAGAGTGAACTAATGAGTCTATTAGACTTAATTAAGCTAATGTGAAATTATTTACTTAATCTGGGAAGATCTTATGATGGCGAGAAATCCCCGTGGACAAAAGCTTCCAGCTGCCTTGCACGGGCGGGAGAGAGGCTGTGGAGATTCAACCACAGGGCACGGGGACAGTGTGGGGAGGGGGCTCAGCCACCACCACAGCCCAAAGCATCTGGCTCTTGCCTGGCACTCCAGCTTCACCAGGAAAACCAGCCAGGAAGCCCCAGCCTTCGTTTTCCAAATGCACATCTCTCCCCAGCCAGCAAATCCATCCAAGGCTGGCAGCTGGGAGGGAAAAGTTTTCAGGAGTGGTTGGCCCCTGTCTCCCATGGATGGCGAGTGTCCCTCATCCCGCAGCTCCTGCAGCCAGGCTGTGCCTCAGCGTGGAGTGGGAGCACCCAGCCAAGGGGATTTTGCCTCACGCATTTTCCTGGCTATTTTTTTCCCTCCCTTAATGTCGAAAAGCTTAACGCTCGCTTTGAATTCCTAATACGACTGAGTTCTTTTTGCCACTTATTTTGTTTTGTCATGCACTACATACAATTACACATCTCTAATCCGCAAATCCTCCCCCGACGCTGGAACACGTGCCAAGCCTTTCCTTTCCACGGCCGCTGCATTAAAAGCCTTTGGAGACAAGCTGACATCACGGAATGCCGGGATGCCCTGGCATCACCCACAGCCACGATTCTCCAGGCATGGAAGCCTCTGATCCCCAAGGATTGGTGTTAAAAATTCTCCATCCCTGCCCTGCCTAGAGGGAAAGTCTCCAGCCCTGGCAGGGCTGGAGTCTGCAGCCAGGAGGCCTCGCCAGGACTAAATCCCAAAGAAGGAGCCCCCTCCATCCTGGCTAAAGGAGCTCAGCTCAGCATCTCTGAGACAGAAATCACATTTTGTAAATCTCCCACAGTGAATCAACTCCCCAGTCAGATATGAGCTCAGCAAAAACTGGCAGGCAAATGATCTCATTAATAATCAGCACTATCAGGAGTTTCTGCTTCTCTCAGGCAGCCAAACAGGCGAGAATTTATCTGGGAATGGGAGCAGATACCTGGAACACAATGTAATTATTGCCCCAAGGTCAGACAGTGGCAGCCGTGCTAGCAGGCAGGGCCCTGCTGACAAGTCTGGCCACCTGCAAAGGGGACACCAAAGCTTTGGTGGCCCCTTACGATGCCTGAGCTGCTTCAGACCCAGATTCCTCATCCATGGGAGTGGCCCCTCCACCAAATCCCATGAAAGAGGAGTTGAAAGCCCTCCCAGCACATAAACCACAGCGTGGGCTCTCACCTGCAAGCACCAACCCCTCAACCAAGGCTTGGAGGGGACCAAGGGCCTCTGTGCCATCCCTGCTGTGACACCCAGAGCATTTCAGTGAGGTGTCAATGAGATTTCGGTGAGATATCAATGAGATTTCAGTGAAGGGTCAATGAGATTTCGGTGAGATATCAGTGAGATTTCAGTGAGGTATCAATGAGATATCAGTGAGATTTCAGTGAGGTGTCAATGAGATTTCAGTGAGATATCAATGAGATTTCAGTGAGGGGTCAATGAGATTTCGGTGAGATATCAATGAGATTTCGGTGAGGGGTCAATGAGATTTCAGTGAGGTGTCAACGAGATTTCTGTGAGGGGTCAATGAGATTTATGTGAGGGGTCAATGAGATTTCAGTGAGATATCAGTGAGATTTCAGTGAGGTATCAATGAGATTTCAGTGAGGTATCAATGAGATTTCGGTGAGGTGTCAATGAAATTTCAGTGAGATATCAATGAGATTTCAGTGAGATATCAATGAGATTTCAATGAGATATCAATGAGATTTCAGTGAGGTATCAATGAGATTTCGGTGAGGTACCAGTGAAATTTCAGTGAGATATCAATGAGCAGCAAGGGTGCAAACAAGTCTGAGAGTTTCCCTCCACACAAAAAGCCTCACTGCAGCCTCGGAGCATCTCCTGACCCCGCTTGGGAAAAGAAGGAGTAAGAGAGACATCAATTTCCAGAGCTCTGCGCCAAAATCCGGCCTTCGCTTTTGAAAGCCTAATTTATTCAAGCTGCTTTATTATTGCAGAGCCCAGCATCGACGGGGGATTATGGAGAGGTCACAGCTGGAGCAATAACAATAATAAGAAAAAATAGTGAAGTCGTGAGAGCATCTTGTGTGAGTTCACCGTGCAGCAGGGACTCACTTTTTTCGGAGCCATGGTGTTGGAATTCACAGGAAGAACATCCCACGTGCCACCAACTTAACACAAAAGTGGCATCCAACAAATCTTTGGGGGAGCAACAGGGACGGGGGCTTCACACCCCCTCTGTTTGTGAACCCAATTAGGCATATGTTGAGGAAAGGGTGTATGTATATTAGATTTTAATTAAGCAGTGTTAATTATAATCTATGAGATGTGCTTACTGCTTATCTGATAATTATGAGAAAGCCAATTTGGCTGCTGGCTTGTGACTAATTAAGTGGAATTAGTAATGATAATTATAGATTTAATTTTTGTTTGCCTTTATTGGCAATGGGGGGGAAAGTGGCTTCCAGGACTGGGTAGGGCAGGGATGGGAAAAGTCTTGGGGAAAGGTTACCATGCCAGGAATTTGGCCCACAGAATGATGATTTGACCAGGACTTCCCAGAAAAGAGGGATTTTTGGTGAATAAAACCCAAGAATTTGGCACTAAAAAAGAGTTCTGCGGGAAATTATAATGGAAACAAAGTTCTCCTAAAAAGCAGCAGTTCAGTGGAAGATTGGGCTGGGTTTTGTCAGCTCATTGCACAGGCAGCCAGAGTCTTTAGAGAAAAATTGAAATCTTGGGCAATTCAGGGAGTTTGATTTTTCCAGCCCATACAGGAAAATTCCCTGGTGATCTCTCCCCTTCCTCCCACACCCACCATGACCCTGACTTCTCAAGAAAAAAGGAGCTTTTTAGCACTTCCCCCCCTCCCAATGTAAATTGATTAAGGTATACAAAATAAACTCCAAATCCTGCAAAAACTGCCCAATCCCTGGGAATGGGACTTGCATATTTTAAACATGCCCACAGGTTGCTCTGCCTGGCTGCAATCCTTGAAATACACATTTTCTGCCCTTTCTGAGCATGCACTGTGCTCAGGGGCTGCCAAATTGACCCAAAACATAAAAGCAAAGCTTTTGTGTGAGGCAAAGAATAAAAACACAAAGGGAAAAAAAGGGAGGGGGAAAAAAAAAAGGGAGGGAAAAAAAAAAGAAATAAATATATTGCAGCTGGATTTTTAAAAGGCCCAGCTAAACTTGCAGCTGCACGACAGCACGTGGAGCTGTGCAAGCTCAGCTAATGATAATTAAATCTCCTGCTGCAGGGGTGAACAGCAATTTCGCGCTAGGTCTGCTGCCCGGGATGAGAGCTCTCCCGGGAAAAGCCACGGCAGCAGCACGGGGCCGGAGGGTCGGACCATGGACGATGCTCTGCTCGCTTGCCAGGCAACACCGGGAGCTGGGGATGCTCTGCCGGGCTCCATCCCCCCCCAAAAAAAAAAAAAACCAAAAAACGGAGCCTCGCATCTCCAGCGCCTCGCTAAATAATACATGGCGATGGCAGGGATGGATTGCGTGGAAGACAATGCCGGCTGAATGCATCAAGGCAGCAAACCCCGCTGCAGAGGGGGGACCCCGCTGCGGCACCCCCGGCTCCGGAAAGAGCCTGACCTGACTGCAAAGCGGCTCTCGGCATCCAGAGCCTTTGCATCCAGAGCCTTTGCATCCCTGGGATGCAGCCTCGGGAAGCGGAGCGCTGCTCCCTGCGCGCCCGCAGTTCGGCGCTGACCGAAATAGACTCTTTGCCCAGCTACCGCTCGGCTAAATTTGGTGCCCAGCCCCTCGGATGCAGGGAAGCGAGCACAGGGCCATTAGCCAGACCGATTGTGTCACAGCAGGAACCCTTCACCGTGGCAGGCAGGGCCACAGCGTGCCACGAGGAAGAGGAGGGCACGCAGGTGATGCTTCTTGCTGGAGGAAGATGGAGTGAAATAAACATTTAAAACTGGCTGCCTGTGAGCATTAAAGATTATTTGCCTGGCAGGCTCTTGCCCTGACCTCTGTGGTGGATGGTTTAAAGAGATTAAATGAGAGCAAACTCACAATTTCTGGTTGTTTTTTTTTTTTTCTTTTTTTCCATTTCAGCAGCTACTCGAAAATAGTCTTGTTTATAGAGGGAAGAATTCCCTACAAGTCACGCGCAATCCAGACCAAAAAATACTGCCAGCATCATCCCAAAGTGACCAAAAGACATATAAATGGACAAAATTTGACCTCATTCCTTTTGATGCTCAGAGTTTGTGCAGCCATGGAAATCCCTACAAACCCCCTCCAAGGTTTCCACCTGGGATCCAGCAGCATGTCAGGATCCATTATAACAGGGCATCACCCTTAAGAGCAATTGCTGAATCATCTATTCCAGCTCCTGGACTTAATTTCCCCATGATTAAATACCTTCCCTTCCTGTCCTAAAGAGCTGTGGGATGCACTGGGAGGAACTCAAATGGTTTTGGCTCTGACTTGATGCTCAGCTCTGCAAGGGAATTGTTCACTTGGAACTCCCTGATGAGCAAGAGAGCTAAGAGAGGTCAGTGCCCAGCCTCAGAGGGATAAATAATACTCCAGCTCCACGCCAGGACCTCCTGTTGAACACTTCCACCTGTAGTTGGCAAAGGATGAATCACTGAGTGCTTACCCACCCCTCTGAAATGAGGAGTAATGGAGTTTTAAGAGAATAATGCTTCATAACACTCGGCATTCTGTTGGATAAGGAAAAGACAAGGCAGAAGCCAGGAGCTGATAAAAGCTACAGCTTGTAATTCCATTGCACCTTCTCTACTCAATAAATGGGTTTCAGTCAGAGCATCTCTTCCATCCAACCCAAAAAGGACCTGAAGGGTAAGTTGATTGCATTGATCGTGCATGCATTTTCCCGGCAGGGAAACTGGCCCAGTCCCTGGCTGCTCCTGTCCAAAGTACTCCACTTACTTATTACGGGAATATCGCCAGAGACTCCAGGGCCAGGGAGCGGGACGCTACAGGGAATTCATTGCTCTCTGCGTGCTGGGAACATTAAGTGGGAAGGCAGAGCAGGGGGGTATGGCAGCGGCTCAGCTCAGCCTCTTCCCCATCACAGCCCCTGGCAGACAATCTCTCCTGCCACGGGTTTTGCCAGCCCCGTGGGATCCTTCCCACAGGACTGCCATTAACCCTTGTGAGAACAGGAGGACTCCGGGGTGCAGTGTGTGCTGAGACAAACTGCCCTCAGGCTGCCCCTGTCCCCCACAGCCCTGTCACCATTCACACCTCACATGTGCATCCTGCAGGCAAGAAACTCCCTCTCTGTCCTCCCTCGATCCCTACACCAGCTGTGACACTGCCCAGGGGTCCAGCCCTGAGCCAAAACATCTCCTCTGCTGCTCCCCAGCTGCCCACCACTGTAGGGTCTGCTGGTGTGACCATGCTCATCCCTAAAAGCCTGCCTGTCTTCCCCAGGGAAGAGTGTAAATCCCTGAACTCAGTACAAAGCACAAACTCCCCTCACTAGGATCAGAACTGCTGTTGGGACCCACTGGTAGGAGGGCGCTGCCAAACCAGCCACAGGGAGAGCTGCTAGACCCAGAAAAAAGGGGTCTGAACCCAAATTCAGCATCAAATCCCAAAACTGGAGCAGAAGGCATTGCACAAGCTCTGTGTCCCAGCTGCCATGCCCTTCACCTGGTCGTGTCCTCCCTCAGGGGTGGCACACGTGTCTGGGAGGTGGGAAGGGGACATCCCAGCACTGGCTCCCTGAAGGAATGACAGGTAGGACACAGGGCGAGCTGGCAGCTTCCCAGCAGCGCTGCCCAGCCCGGGGTGATGGGCCGGGGTACCTGGGTTTGCTAATTAACCCCGAGGCAATGCCCTGCCCACACGGCAGCGCTCCTCCAACAGAGCTGCCCCCACCTCTCCCAGCAGGAGGCTGAGCTGTGCCTTGCCAGAGCATCTTCGAAGGAGAAGGCTATCAGCTCCAAACAGCCGAGACCTTTAGCTCAAATCCATTAATCCTCTTTATTAAACCCGGGTCACCTCTGAGTCCTGGCAAATTAACCAGCATCTCCCCACTGCAAGTACATCAAGAGGAAACGCGCTGTACAGCGCCTGTAATTTTCATGGACCAGGGCTCTGAGGTCAGAGGGCTTCCCGGGCTCCAGTCTCTGCCTTTGTCAATTTAAAAGGGAACATCGGCTTGCGCTTGTATAAATTACCAGAGAGGCAGAGCAGGGTCCTGGGGCACTCTCAGGGCGCTCTGCCAGCTCCAGCCGTGCCACTGCCCTCTCCCCTGCCTGGGGACAGGAGCAGGGGACAGCGAGGCCACAAGCACCGAGTCCCCTGGGGGGAAAAATGATGCTGGAGACATCCTCCAAACAGCTGGGCAGGCAGGGCACGGCGCTTGGCATCCTCCAAGGCTACCTTGGCCACGTGCCTTCTTACTGCCTCTAATAAATTGCACATCCCTGGTGCCAGCCCAGCTGGGGTGCAACAGAAAGGGAGACTGGAAGGGCTTTGCTCCAGCTCAGAAGTGGGTGGAAAATTGCTCCCTTGTTGCCTGAAATTTCACCATTTGAAATATCTCCCCCCTTCTGCGCTGTCCTGTTGGAGCCACTCTACTCTGAGTGCTCACCAAGCCAGCACCAAAGCGACAGCGGCTCTGGTTCTGAAAAGCCAAGGATATTTAGCTGGGCTGGGGAAGACCCAGGGCCAAATCCCTTATAAAAACTAATTATACACCCACTAAAAGAGTTACAAAAGAGAAAGCCAGCCCAGCCTGGCCTGGAGAAGAAGATCTCTGTGTGGGCTGTGGAATAAGGGCAGCACAGGGATCCGAGGTCACAGCACTCCCTTCCTCAGATGGGTCTCCTCCTGCTCCTAGAAACAGCATCCTCAAGATAAGCAAGCTTCCCAGAGCCAAGCAAAGAGTGCTGCTACACTCTGTGAGTGAAGATAACAACAAAAAAAAAGAAAACATTTTTCATGGGGAAAAAAAAATGTGGGAAAATTTCCAAGTGGCTCCGTAAGAGCTCTAAGCATCACATCTATTCCCCTGAGACAACTCCACACCTGGCACTTCCCAGCACACTCTCCATCCACAGCTTTATCACGGGGCCATAAATCCACTGGCTTTGGCTGAAGTTTCTGTGGTTTTACACCAGCCTAAGCCAGTGGAGACTGAGCTGGGGCACCACAATCCAAAGGCCAGGATGCTCGCCCTTAACTCAGTCCAACAGCACAAAGAGTTTTCAGCCTGAGGTTGAGATACAGGTAGGATTAGCACACATCACCTCAAATCTCCCAGCCATCAGCTTGTATCACAGCTTTAGTTTTTTATTAAAAACATCACTTCTTGCTGTATTTAATCACGGCAAGGTCATTTCAGTGACAGTTGTCAGCATCCCGGCCAAGGAGCCAGAGGAGCAGAGCCCTGGCCTGCTGGCCAGATAAAAGGAGGAGATGCTGGGTTTCATTTCCTTGTTTTCAGTTGAGAGGTGCCCACCTCAGTGTGCAGATTAAGGCGTGGGTGGGCCAGTGTCAGCCCCCCATGGGCAGAGATGGGAAGCTGCCGCTTGCTCTGCTCATCAGGAGCCCCGAGGAGAGAAATTGCATAGTTCTCCCTGCGGCCCTCTGCCCACCTCGAACCAATTTCTGCTCCTTTTAATTCAATTCAGCTCCTCCTGACCCTGGCTGGCTGGAGTTGCAGAGTTTCTCTCAACAGATAGCACCAATTACAGAGGTGTGAAAATGGAAGGCTTTCAATTCAGAGAACAAACCCAAGAAACTGGGACTTTATCGAACTGAGAACCAGGGGATGGGGAAGGGGGAGTAGGCAGGGGCATGGGCACAGCAATATCACCTGTGCTCGCCCTAAAAACCAAATTCTGGGGCTGATCCCTGCAGGAGTGAAGGCATCCCCAGTGGCTGGGGAGGCAAATGCCAGGAGAGGAGCAGGTTGGGGTGTGCAGAGGCGATGGCACCTGGGGAGGAGGGATGCAGAGCCCAGCGTGAGCGGCTGCGTGTGCCAGCATTCCCCACCGGGCTGATCCCGGCCCCTGGGAATCAGAGCCGACACATCTGACACAAACTGAGCCTGCTTCCCTGAAGCAGATCCCGGCTGGATCCACTCTGCAGCATCTGCAGCCCAATCCAGCCACAGCAGCACCTCCCTGCACACAGCTCTTGGTGTGACACCACTTTCTGTCCTCCCACAAAGCCAAGGACTGTGGGTCGAGCCTCTGGAAACTCACGAGTGGCAGCATGAGCCCGGTCAGATCTGGGTAGGAGGGCTCTGGCAGGATGGTGGAGCCGCCTGACAGCCTCAGCAGCAAGATCAGCACATGGACTGACTTTATAAAAACTGCACAGTACAGCCTGTGATGATCAGAGAGTCCCCAGAAAAAAAGCAGGAATGTTCAGTTCATGGGAAGGAGGCAGGGATAAGAGGGATAAGCACTTCCCTGAGCTGAGCTCACTGAAGCTCTTTGCCCAACATGCCCTGATGCTAAAAAAAAAATTTAAAAAGCTGAAGTAAGAAGTCCTAGATGCCAAGGAGAGAAAATGGGGTTACTCTTATGGGAAGCAGAACCACTGAGTAGGGTTCCTCACCATCTCTGGATACTTCCAGGTACCTCACAGGCTGTAAGAATGCAAAAAAGCCTCCCCCAGACCCGAAAATTCCCCTCTCCTGTCCTGTTTCCACCTGACTGGTCAGACCAGCAGCACAATGCCCATGTGCCAACCAAGCCCAGGGGCTCCCTTTAATCCAAACACTGGAGACTTCTTCAGACTTCTCCCCATCCCTGGAGATGTTCAAAACCAGGCAACTTGGCCTAGTCAAAGATGTTCCTGCCCATGGTGAGGATGTGGGATGAGATGACCTGAAAGGTCCCTTCCAACCCAATCCATTCTGTGATTGTGTGATTCCCTTCCTCAATGAGGAAATACACAGCAAATCCCTGCCTCCCAGGCCAACACACAACGAGCAAGGGAGCCCCTCTCAGTCCGAATTTTGAGCAGCTGCCCGTCTGGCTGGCACATGGGAGCAGGCTCACCATTTCCTTTTGGAATCCTAGAAATAGGGATCCACCAAAACAAGGCAGGGGCTCATTCCTGCCTCTCTCCTGAGTTCCACAACTCGGAGCAGCC
This sequence comes from Thryothorus ludovicianus, assembly GCA_013397245.1. NCBI lineage: Eukaryota > Metazoa > Chordata > Aves > Passeriformes > Certhiidae > Thryothorus > Thryothorus ludovicianus. Next base: position 177,374 of record VZTB01010587.1, read on the forward strand.
AGGACTGTGGTTTGCAAGCCAGTGCACGGCACCTCCTGTGCCTCCAGCCAAGCTGTGACCGTGGCTCCTCCAGCACTGCCCATAAATCCCGCAGCCCGGTAAACAGCGGAATTACGGCGCCCCGCCATTGCTTAGCTGCCTTTGACACTAATTGCTCTGCGGAGTGTGTGCAACTGGCAACACCTTATTAAAAGTGAAATATATTATACTGTCCACTCATTGCCACTTTATAAAGATAAAGTGTCCCGAGGATACGGGGAGGCTGGCAAAGGCAGCGGCTCTCGGAGCGGACGCTGCAGCGCACGCAGCCCAGGCAGGGCAGGCACTGACAGGACAAATGTGTGCTCTCCCTGAAATTCCAAAGAGCATTTCCATCTGGAGGCCGAGGGCTGAGTGGAGAGGGTGCTTGAGAATTTCTCCTCTGTTCATCTCCTCCTTTCAGCTCCGGGATCATCACTCTCAAGCCTCAGGGGAAAGACAGGCAAAGATGCAACGTGAAAGGGCAGGGGGATCAATCACGTGCTGCCCTCCTGCCAGCCTGGAGAGGAGCAGAGGGTGCCCCTCAACTCACAAAGCCAGGCTGATGATGAATTCACATTTTCCTTCTTCCAGACATTGCTGCCTGAACTGTGGTACAGACTCTCCTGCCAGGACACAAACTGGGGTATCCAAGTGCAGGTCCGAGAGCCTGGTGATGCTCCAGCTCCCTGCCAGCCCAGTACAGAGATTTTAGCACCCAATGTTTTGGTCCTTCACTCTTTCTCCTGTGTTTGTCAAAGCAGGAAGCTGAACTCCACTGTTTCACAAGGAAAAACGCACTTCAGATTTGGAGCTACAGCAAGGACACGTCTCTTAACACATGTCTCTGCACATGCCTTGGGCAAGTCATTTTCCCTCTTTATTCCTTGGCTCCCCTGTCTACAAAAACAGGTACAATGAAATTTCTCTTCTCCGTGAAGTATTTTAAGATCTACTGGAAACAATCACTGTGTAAGAGTGAGACCTGGTATCACTGAGTTTCAGTAATAAACGTTTTGATCTAGGCCCCCCGGCCTCGTCTCACCAGTAATTTTGGAAGAATTTTCTGGTTTATTTTGAATTGATGGACTATTTCTGGTTGGGAACACAACAGACAGGAGAAAGGCAGACACAGGGGGTGCCATCAAAGACACTTCTGCAGCCTGCAGCACTCAGAAAGAAGTGGTGAGCAGAGAGGGCACAGAAAACCCACCCACGTGGGGTAAAAATCAGCTTCTGAGAACTTCTTCCCAGTAAAATTGAGATACTCCCAGGCACATCACAACAGTCATTATGTCTACATCCCCCCTGTACTGTGGAGAGTACAGAAAATATTATTTATCACTTATTGGTCATCTCCTTTGTGGCAGAGAGGAGAGACCCACCTCCAACAGTTCATGTGGTGCAGAAACACAGCCTGCATCCCACTTTGATTCCTGAAGGAAACGGCACGTCCTCAGCAACGGATTTGAAATATCCAGAGTCTTTGGTTCAACAAGTTCAAATCCAAGCAAGATCAATACCTTCTCACTCCTGAGGTATCAGCAGGTAATTGGGTATCGTGCAGTGATGAGTAACCTAGTTTGCTCAGAAACTGCAAACTTTAATCTTCATCCATTCCTGGTACATAGAATAGCGAGGGAGGAACAGATCAAAGGAGAACAGATCAAATTCAGCTGCATTTGGACCCAGATTGCAGAAAAAAGAACTCATTCTTAAGCAAAATGGCTCAGGCTTCTGAGGTTCAGCACCTTGAGAGACTTGAGTGCAACATAAAGCTGAGAAGTTTTCACTTCTCCAGTGCAGCCACCTGTGGCCCCAGTGCCACCTCCCCTGGGGTTTAGGCTGCTCCTGATCCCCCAGCTTGGACCAGAGCCCTCTCCAAATTCACACACACCATCTGAGCACCTCAACCTCTCCAAATCTCTAGGACTTCCACCCAAGCCCTCTCCCCTTTTCACATTTCCAGCCCTGCAATGCCCATGGCACCAGCCCTGGTGCAGGCAAGGAGAACTTGGTCCAGTTTTCCAAGCAGGAGGGTCCTACCTACCCTGCTGTAAGAAGTTCCCACCTCTGCCAAGGAAAGGAGAAATGCCAAGGTAGACTTATGGGCAGAATGAGACAGAAAAAGCACCGGGGGCAGCAGAACGACCTATTTGACAGATTTCCCCGCCGATCAAAGCTAACTTTGCTGAGAGCTTTTGACATCTGATTAATTACGTGGCTCTGGCTCGCCTGAAAATCCCGAGTTTCCGGCAGCCCTCGCTTTTTCCCTCGCAGCCCTTGGCAGCCAAACCCGCTCCCCTGGTGCCAGCAGAGGAGAGGATGGCAGGAGGTGGCTTTGCCAAAAGTCCTGGCCCATCCCTGGGAGGAAGGAGATAAGGAGGGCGAGGGACAGAGCCCCTTTGTCTGAGGTGCCTTTTGTCATGGGGAGATAGGAGGAGGCTGCCGTGCGCTGACATTTCGGTGACCAAATTAAAATGCACCGCCACGGAGACTAAATGTCATTAGCCTCATTAGAAGTGATCGCATTAAAATAAACAACCAAAAGAAAAAAAAAAAAAAATTCAAGTGGAAATTAGCCAATGCCATTAAATAAAATAAATAAATGGGGAGATCCTTTGAGGATTGTGCAGCCAATGCCAACGGAGCTGTGAGTTGGGAAGGGGCAGGGTAGGAGCAGCCAACATCTCCATGGGTTCTGCTGCCACCCTGGACTGTGATGAGACAAAGCCCACTGCTGGTGTGGCCCCAAATGGAGCCATCCCCTCTGGGAGAAGTCTATGGGGGTCTCTGGGGCTTCCAGAAAGTTCCAGCTTGGCTTCTACCCCAACGCCCAAGTCCCCCAGGGCTGGTGCTGTGGGCACTGCTCTGCCAGCACCTCTGCATCCCGAGGGATGCACCCCGTGTGCTGCTCTAACAGGAAGGAGGACTTTTTTAGCAGCATCCAGGTTTCTCCCAGATCCTTCCCAATCAATTACTGGCCAACACCAACCGCATTTGGCTGATGCTCTGTGACAGGACCGCCACACGAGGTGGAAGGCTTGGTGAAAGAAGTGCCACTTTGTCCTTGCAGAGAGAGGAATTTTTCCTCCAACCCCTCTTGCTATGCAAACGCCATTTCCTTTGGGGCGGGAGAAGTCATCAGAAGGCCCTTGCAAGATCTTGCTTATGACAGAGCAGATTTGAAAGCCCAGAGATCTCCTTCCCCCTCCTCCTCTTCTGTCAAAAATTATAATCATCATTTTCCAGCTTGCTGAACAATCAAAGTGTGGCCTATATTCGCTGGAGCTCCTTCCACATGCTGCATGCATAGCAACAAGTCCAGGAAACAAAAGCCAGAAGTAAACAGTTGGGAGAGAGGAGGCAAAGGGCTGGCAGGGGTACAGCAAGAGGACACTGCTCAGAAAACACTTAGGGCACAGCCTGGCTCAGCCCAGTCTCACCAGTTTGGAGCTGCTCTGAGGGACAAAGCCCCTTGTGAAGACCTCCTCTTCCATGCCCTGCAAGAGGCATGGGAATACACATGCCTGGGAAGCTTGGTTAGTGGAAAAGGCAGTACCAAAAGGAAGCCCAACCCCTCCTGCTCCAGGGTCAGCTGGTCCTTGTGTGGCTGAGGAGCCAGGAGGAGCAACCCATGGGGTGAATCACAGGACAAAGCCATGTGGAGCACAGGTAACCCCAGCTGCCCTCCTGGGAATCCCATTTCCACTGGAAAAGCCCACGAGTGCCCCAGCTCTGCTCAACACTACAGACATCCCCCATGGCTTTGCTGTCCAGGCAGCCTGAGCTGATGAAGTCCAGCCCCAGCATCCCATCCTGAAGTGCAGAGCTCACAGGGAAGCTTTCCTGGTTGAGCCCTCCCCTGCACCTTGCAGCCCGCTTCAGTCTCCAGAGCAGTCAATCCAGCACTTTTCACTAGCGCTGAATTCACAGAAAAGTAAACCTAAAAATATCTCGTCTTTTTCCCCCTTCCTTGCCTCATCTCACACGTGTCCCCTGGCTCACATGACTCTGCCGCACAGGCAACAGGTTCAACTTCCCAAAAGCAGCTCCTCCCTCCCAAGGGGGTGGCTCTCCACACCGAGTACCTGAGTGTCCCAAAGCGCTGCCCTCAGCTGCCCCACGCTGTCTGAACCCAAACTGGGACTAGAGGGAGGATCCCCCATCTCCCACTCAGCCAGACCCCCGAAAACACCTGGGCTCGCGTGTCCATCCCTTCACAAGGGTGACACAGCCCCTGCCACTCCCACCGGACATGCCACCTCGCCTGGTCACCTGCAGAGGGTGAAAACATGATCCCAGAGCTTTGGAGAAGCAGGCAGGAAAGAGTTTCTTCCCTGTAAACATGAAATGAAGAGGAGCTCCCTGGAAAAACCCACCCACGGAGCAGCAAGTGTCAAAGCCACCTCTGTTATGTGCTGTTGCTGCATTGGTAATTATAAGTACCGTGCCTTCATTAGGGAAAGATGACTGGGAGGCAAGAAGATTTGCAGCAAAGCTGTTATTATTTTTAAGTTTAAACAAAAAGGAGGAGTGTGACAGCTGAAATCACTCCCCATCCTGCACATGCCAGCAGCTGAGAGCATCTCAGGGGATGCTCAGAAGGTAAGAAGGGTTCAAGATCAGTGCCTAGCTTTGCCTAACTGGGATGGGGAAAGGCAGGGCTGGAAATCTGAGGGTGACCTCAGGGTTATGAAGGAGATTACAGACAAAAACAAGAAGTTTTCATCTATCTCCACCTGACTGCAGCAGAAGGATCCTCCTGGTTACCCTGTTCCCCCCCAAATCTGTCGGGGTCCATCTCAGTGACTTTGGTTTCTTACCAAGCAAAGCACAAACTCTGAATTTCATATTCAAGTGTAAAATATGAACACAGCTGTTTATGCAGCTCAAAATTCGCCATAACCAAATATTCAAGCCTTTGGAGAAGATTTTCAAAGGCGCCAGTTAAGGCACAGAGCTCCCATCGGTGCCTTTGAAACATCTCTCCCTTTTCAGTTTTTCACAGGGATTCACACCAGCAAAAGCTCCTCCACTCGGCCGTCTGCAGCCGCGGAATGCACAAAGGAGACGCTGTCAAAGAGAAGCTGCTGGAAAACGCAAAGCAAGGTTCAGCACTTTGGGGCATCCTGAAAGGCAGCTGCCAGAGCCACTGGCCCTGAAACCCGCAGCCCCCCGGGCAAATTGTTCTGGGAACTTGCACTGGGGGGATTTGCAAGGAGCAAGAGCTGTGTGTGCCTCCTCTCCCATCACACTCCCTCCCCACATCCTCTGGAAATGACAGCGAGTGCTGCTCATCCCCAGCAGAATTAAAACATCCTCTGAGAGGCCAACACCAACCTTCTCCCTGTACTGGGAGCCAGGAGATGGAGAAATAACCCTCTGACAGGGAAACTACAGGCCAAGCCTCAGGGGGAGGCAGAGGAACACCAGGCAGTGTTTTTGGGCTCACACCCCATCCTGCTGGGACATCTTCCCCAGATTCCCTGACTCCTGGAATACTGATGGTTGCAGTGCATTATCCACACCTATCCCCAGCCTTTGGGAAAGCACAGAAAATCCCTTTAAGCCCCTCTTGCTCATATTGAAATGACACTAAAGCAGAACTAATGTGCTCCAGGTACTTATTCTCAGGCTTAGCCACAGGGATCAGCAGCCCTCCACCAGCCCGGCATTCCCCACTGGAGAGAGGTGACAGTCATGTCACAGGCAGTGGGAAAAGTGTGCTCCTGCAGCAGGGACCCCTTCAGGAAGGGACAAGAAGGTATTTTTAATGCCTGCAATGTCTATTTTGTAAATTTAGATGGGTTTTGCAACCACCACCAAAGCCAGGCTGCCCCAGCAAGGATGAAGTGACCCAGAGTCTCTGGGGGGATGCAGAAAGCAGGTCCTGGGTGCAAGGGTGACAGTGGAGCATGGGGGGACACTCCAAGCCCTACAAGCTTTACCTTGATCCCAGTGCCCTGGAGCAGTGAATAACAAGATTGTCCATCTCCCCCTGCACTGCCAGATTTTCTGACCACTGCCATGACAAGTAATTTCCCCCAGCCTGCAAAGGCAGCGATATAAATGTCTGAAGAGGCTGATGAGCATTGATTTTTGCCACCTGTAGAGCCATGATGTCACCCTGTAACTGCAGATCAGACAAATAGACTCCCCCTGCCCCAAATTCATTCTCCATCGCAGCCCACCCTCATCTCAAAACAGCAGCACCCACAATGCCCAGCAGTTCAAAGCATTTGCCAACAGCTTGACAATTAAATTACCCACTCACCTCCCTATCCTGCAGTGCTGGGCTCATTAAAAACCCTCAGCATCCTTCCCACCTCAGAGAGCAACCCATGTCCAGGAACCCGCCTTCCCCAAGGCTCCAGATGACAACAGCATTAAGCCTTCGAAATTATTTTAGATAGAAACTTGTCTTACAAAGAAATAAAAAGCTGCAGAGTAAGGCGCTCTCCATGACCAGAGGGGTCAGGGTTTCATTATTGCATTAACCTTTCGTGTCTTTAGATTCCACGAGAGTAAATTGGTAACGAGATGACACGAGACCCAATGGGAAAAATGCATCTTTCCTAACAAAAATAAGAGAAGGAGGGAAGGACAGAGGTGGGAGCAGGAGAAAGAGGAAAAACTGGCAAATAAGCTATTACAGCTAATAATAACTTTGCGATGCTATTTTCTGCAGGAGCTTTCAAGTTGTGATGTTTCCCTTCACTCTAATTACACCTTCTAAAAGCAGGTTCCCTTCTCACTTTAACCACCCCGTGTGAAACTCCCGCAGGATTCGGATAAAAACGGAAAGGGAAAGAGTTCTCACTTCAGAAACAGCCTCTGCATATCCCAGGGGAGAGTCACCTGCATAAACCCCTTGGGATTACGCCTGCAAATAATAAACAGCTAAAAAAAAAACACTTTGGGAAGGTTCAGGCTCTAAAAGACAGCAGGGACCATTCACCTTCCCTCTGCCATCCACGACTTTGCCAACACGACTCGTGTTCCAGCCCACGGCAGTGAAACCATGACTGAAATCACTGCTGGGACAGGTTGGGCAGGGAGGGAAAACATCCAACCTCTGCAAGCCAGGCACAAATAAAAAGGATTGGAGATGTTCAAATCCAGAGCAGGAAGGCAAAGCAGTGAGCAGCCCAGAGTATTTCCCTTCCTCTAATGCAGGCAGAAGGGTTTGGCTTGATGGATTAAGGGCTGAGCCCAGGCAGGCAAAGTCCTGGGCTGGTTCAGCTCAGGGGACATCCAAAGCCAAAGCAGATATTGCTGCTTAATAGAAATAAGAAGGGAAAGCTACAACCGCAGAAGTGTGGATCAAGAAGCCACTCCCAAGTTTCCAGGGGCTTAAATACAGGTGCTTTTTCCTTCCCTGCCACACACAGAGGTCAGGGCCAGCCCAGGCCTTGGCCTGGCCCAAACATCCACATCCTGAGGAAACTGCAGCAGGACACTGGCAAGCAGCAAATGCACCCTGTCAGGTTTCTGCCAGCTCCTGCAGCTTAAGGACATCTCGATGACAGCCCATCAAGTGTCACACGTCCTCCCATTTGGCCCGTGCAGCTGCTTCCATCCATTTCTCTGCAATTCCAACCCACAGAACCTCATCCAGCAAGAGGGTGAAAGAGCCAGCGCTCTACTCAGCGCAGCCTCGCTGAGGCACGCCTGCCCCCACACCAGGCACACCCACCCTGACCTGCTGAAGATCTACTTTCAAAAAAAAAAAACCCTTTACATGCACAAAGTCAGGCAGCTCACGCAGCCATGGCTCCCTGGCGCTCACGTGCCAAACTACAGATGCACCATTTTGGTTTCTGGTGTTGCTGAGGAGCTCGAGGCTCTGCTGTCAAGGGTTCTCCCCCACTGCACCCCAACAGCCAAAGCTCAGCCCAGGGGACAGTGGTGACCCCACAGCTGATGCACGTCACAGCCCCCTGCCATGCCACAGAGGGGTACCCAGCCCATTCCAGGGGGTCTTGTAGCCACTGACCTGCTCAGTTTGCACTGTGACAGCTCCACAGGACCCCAGGACATGGCTGCTCCCATGGCACAAGCCCCCACAAGCAAGTTTTAACCCAAGAACCCTCGTGTTGAGCGCTGCTGTGGGCAGAGCCGTCTGCCAGCAGTGACACGAGTAACCTCTCCCCTGCCAGCCTCACCCTCTTGCCACACACACCAGCCCTGCCCAGCAAAGCGCTGTAACTGAACCGCGGGCAGCTGCTGAAATCACGGCCGTGCCTCTCCCTGCCCTCCCGAGCCCGGCAGAATTCTCCCTGGCAGTCATGAAAAGCACAGGGTGGGTTAAGATCCGATCCGAGCCCCGACACCCAGTCCCCATCTGCTCGCTCAGGGACGATAATCTTTCCAGCTGCTGAAAGTGCACATCATCAAAAACCCGCCGGTGAGTTCCTCCCCCCGGCGCTCAGCTCTGCCGTCCACCCCCATCACCCCCGCTGGATGCAGCGCTCGCTGCCCCGCGAGCATCAGCACGGAGCCAGCGCTGGATCCAAACCCAGCATCTTCCCCGCCGAGCCGTGGGGACGAGGCCAACCCACATTTCGGGAGCCACCCGCTCAGTTCGCGGAGGTTGCGGCACCGGCACGGCCTCCCCTCCTGGATTGAGGCGGGGGGATCATTTTCACTTTGTAGAAGGGACCGAGGGGAAGGCACCGAGTTCGCCTGGCAGGAATCAGGGAAGCACGGATGAGGGGAGCACAGAGAATAGCATGACAGCTCTCAGAAGAGGAAAGGCACAGCAGGTGCCCAACTCTGAAGGGGAAAAACTGCATGAGCCCATCATTTCGAGGCAGAGGTTGCCCGAGGGGACAAACCCAGCCCAGCTCCGGGGCTGCTGCGCGATCCCGGGCAGCCCCCGCTGCAGGCACCGCTCGGGTACCGGCGGCTCGGTGCCCACCTGGGGGTCCAGCACGGCTCCGGAGCCCCCTCACCGGGAGCTCTGGGCAATCCCCCGCTGCAGAGCAACTCGCCGCCTGCCTGCATGTGCGCGTTCGTGCGCAATGTGCGCGCAGCCCGGGTCCCCTGCGCGCCCGGCTCTGCCGCCCTGCGAGCCCCTGCCCTCCCATCCGCTGGAGAAAAAGCTTTCTGCGCTACCTGGGATGAAGAGCAGGGCAGTGGTGGCCGTGAAGACGATCCAGCAGGCAGGATGGTACATCTTGGAGCTGCGGTAGGCGAGCGGCTGCTTTGCTTGCTGCTTGCTGCTGCCGCCGCTGCTTTTCGTCTGCGCTGAATTCTGAGCAGGTTTAAATCCAATGTTTGCAGAGGAACGGAGACGGAGTTAGCGAGCTGGAGAGAGACGGGAGCAGGCAGTCAGCGTGTCTGCTCTCCCCTTGCACACGCACACACACTCGCACACAACTGGCAGAAGGAGCACCAGGCTCCGTGCGTGCACCGGGAGCGCAGACCTCCTACCGGGCACCCATTGGCTCAGGATGCTGACTGACACACGCACACTCGCTCTCCTGCGGGTTTCACTCCGCAACCAGGGAGTTAAATGCAGGCATCGACCCCCCGAGCATCCCTCCCGGCACCAGCTGGTGCCCGGGATGCAGGGAGCAGCTCTGGGATGGAGGGAGCAGCTCCGGGATGGAGTGATCAGCCCCAGGATGGAAGGAGCAGCTCTGGGATGGAGGGAGCAGCTCTAGGATGGAGGGAGAAGCCCCGGGATGCAGGGATCAGCCCCGGGATGGAAGAAGCAGCTCTGGGATGGAAGGAGCAGCTTTGGGATGGAATGATCAGCCCCGGGATGAAAGGAGCAGCCTAGGGATGCAGGGATCAGCTCAGGGATGGAGGGACCAGCCCCGGGATGCAGGGAGCAGCCCCGGGATGCAGGGAGCAGTCCGGGGATGCAGGGAGCAGCCCGGGGATGCAGGGAGCAGCTCCGGGGTGCTGGAAGCAGACTTGGGGTGGAAGGAGTAGCTCAGGGATGGAGGGAGCAGCTCTGGGATGAAAGGAGTAGCTCAGGGATGCAGGGAGCAGCTCTGGGATGCAGGGAGCAGCTCTGGGATGCAGGGAGCAGCTCTGGGATGCAGGGAGCAGCTCTGGGATGCAGGGAGCAGCTCTGGGATGCAGGGAGCAGCTCTGGGATGCAGGGAGCAGCCCTGCATGGGCACTGGCACAGTCGCACCGGCTCCTCGTGCACCAGCCGCCTGCAAATGGGAATTTTTTCTTCCCCAGACTGGAGCTGGCTGGTGGGGCAGCCCCAGGCTTCAGCTCCCTGGCTCACCCTGCCCTCTGCTCCTCCCCTCGCCAGGAAGGCAGCAGCAGCTCTTCCTACTGCTGAGGCAAACCAAGGAGCAATCCAAGCTTTTTAGCATGAGTGGGTGTTTTTCACACAAAATCTCTGAAACCAAGCAGCAATCTTCCCTGTGCATCCCAAGTGGAGACATGTTTTTCACCCTTCAGCAGCTCACAGAGCCCCAAAAAGGCACTGAGCTCTGGGTACCTGCTCCTGCAGGTACCTACCTGATACCATTCCAAACCAAGGAGTTTTCCTCAGGCTCTCGTTTCCTTCCAGGATGCCACAATTTCCCTCCTTACCCCCAGATCCACCCTCTGGCACATTCCCACACCTCTGCTGAGCCCTGAGCATCCTCAGCACAGGGCTTTGACAGCTGCCCTCGCCATGTCCCCCACCCACAGCCACCTCCAGAGCAAGGAATTCACCAGTCAGGGCTTGAGTTTGCTGTGTTGCCAAAAAAAAAAAAGTTGCAAAGGTGGGTTTCCAAAACAAATAGTACTTATTTTGGACATTTTCTAAAGAAAAATATGTTTCTTATTTCTCATTAATTGTAACTATGTTAAAAACAGACTGTAAGCCTTTTGTAATGCTTCAGGACAAATTTAAACCCTCAGTTTTTCTCATAACAATCTCTTTCCCCACTAACTCAGGGTTAAAGGTCTCTTTTTGAGTTCCAGGCCAGCCTAAGGGAACTTTCAGCCCAATATTTTGGATTCCCAGCTAACTCATCACAGCTTTCTGGCACCAATGGTCACACACTCCTCCACATCCCACACTCCAGGGTTTCGCCTGCTCCTCACTTTAGTTTCTTTTCCTGTCTACCTGGGCTTGTTCTCGCCATCCCTGGATCCCCATTTTCCTGGATTATTTTCCCTTAGGATTCCTTTTTGCATTAAACCATCATCCCAGGGAGCACCTGGCTGAGAGACCCTCTGCATTGTGGTGCAGGAATCCTGGAAGAATGATGGATCCACAAACACCAATTCCCACAGCCTGCCACAGAGCCCTCCTGGCATCCAAATCCAGCCACAACCTCCTGATCGTTCCCTCCCCTCAAGTCTTTTTTCCCCATTTCTCTCACCTGCCTCTTACAACTTGACACCACCACATCCCTGTCCATGCACATCTCACCTCTCTGGCATTACTTCCATACTCAGCAGCACCTGGAGGAACAGGAATAGTGGATTTGGGGCACAAAGCCACATCCCTCGTGCTCTGGAAGGGGTATCCTCACCCAGAGAGGGATGGGAGCCAAGCACACGCTGCCAGAACAAACTTTCTCTGTGTTAAACCATTAATCCTTCGTCATATTCTACTCAGCGTGAATAAACCACAAGTTTTTAAAAGCTTTTAACTCAACCATATTCCCACATTATCTGCTGAAGGCATCCCATCTCCTGAATCCTCAGGAAAGCACCAAAGAAAATATGACTAAGGATTTAATTCCTTTAATAAGAGTAAAGTTATGTTGTTTCACCTCTGAAAGGGCTAAATCATCACATGCAGCAAAAATCAGTGGGCAGAGTCTCCCTCAGCCTGGGATGAGGACAGGGATATTTCTGTCCTGAATTTCCCTCTAAATGACACCCCAACAGATGACACCAAGCAAATTTATCCTTTGCTTCACAAGTATTCTGGGAAAACAGCTGCAAAGAGACATTTGGGATTTCCCAGGGCTGCCAGGCATGTGGCTGCATCCTTCCTGGCCAGCCCAGGACAGGGACATCTGTCCCCAGGGGAAACTGAGCTGCTTTGGGGCTCAGCTGCACCCTGTGGCTGCAGCTCATTCTCCAAATCTACACAGCGAGCTCTGAATCCGCCCAAGGCGAAAAGAAATAAAGTTATCCTGGAGGAACTAAAGGAAATGAACAAAGAAATCATTTCTAATTAACAGAAATGTTTGATGGACTCAGAACAAACATGTTGCTCTGCTTTCAAACTCTGAGTTGAAAAGCTATATTTGGGTAAGTTTCAAAACAACACATTCTTACTTTTTTTTTTTCCACCACACTTCTCCCATTTGCTTTTTTTTTTCCACCTGGCAGTGATTATTATCCAAATCCAGCACACACTGAGCTGCTCTCTTTGCATATATTTTGGCCAATTAGGCTGGCACCCGAATTGCCAAACACAGCTCTGAGGGTGACCTCGGAGCAGACCTTTGGTACCTCGCTGCCTTTACCTTCCCATCTGCAAAATGGGAACAAATGTGCTTTGATCAGCCAAACAAATCCATCACTGCTCACCAGCTCTGCAGGACCGAGCAGGCACTGGCCTGTTTCATTTGTTTGATTTCCAAGACACATAATAAAAAGGTGTATAAATATGTATTTAGCTGGTGGAGCTTTTCTGGGATATTTGGGGTTGTTTGCTTTCCGATATCAAGCAGAGAATCTAAAATGCATATTTAAATTTGACAGGCAGCCCCCGATTGGAGAAGAGACATTCTGGTCCGCTGGGCACATTTAGACATGATTTTTGTGTGTATTTCCAGAGGTTTTTTTCCCCAGCTGTCTCAATGCATATTCACATCTGGGACCAGAGTAGTCTCTGGGGGAAATAACACGTTTTCAGTGAAGCAGAGGTTTCCTCGCCCTCTGCTTGCACAGCCAGGGAGAGGGAGCAGAGCAGCACAGGAGAGCAGGGTCAGGAGCATTCCCTGCTCCCATCACAGATGCTCCATCACCAGAGCAGCCCCTCTTGGGCTGATCCCATCTGCCAGAGGTGATCCCTACAGAGTCCTGCATCACCTCACGCCACAGAGCTCTCCCTGCTCCTCCAGCTCCTGAGGACCATCCTTGCCCTGGCCACCTCCACTCTTCTTTCAATCCCCAGCACCCCACGGGCTGCACACAGCCCCACGGACCATCCCACCCACAGCAGTCCCAGGGACCTGGATGGCACCTCTCTGCAGGGCTGTGACATTGCGAGGAGCCCAAGAGGTGCCTCAGGGGGTGTCTGCTCACACTGGGAGGGGTAGGGGAGCAAAGTGGGAGTGCAGGGATGGGCAGGAAAGGGAGCAGGAGGGTTTGGATGGGCAGAATGGGGTGCAGAAGGGTTGGGATGGGCAGGATGGAGTGCAGAAGGGATGGGATGGACAGGAAGGGGAGCAGGAGGGTTTGGATGGGCAGGATGGGGTGCAGGAGGGTTTGGATGGGCAGGATGGGGTGCAG